>JAVLUU010000222.1:125000-432500 GCA_032206185.1 Columba guinea | reverse complement strand
GAAGGCAAGGCAAAAGTGCAAACCAAGGCATGCAAAGGCAATACAAAAGAGCAAAGAAAGGCAAGGCAACGCAAAAGGGCAAAGCATGGTAAGGGAAGAGAAACGGGTAAAGAAAGGCAATGCAAGGCAAAAGGGCAAAGAAAGGCAAGGTAAGGCAAAAGAGCAAAGTAAGGCTAGGCAAGGCAAGGCAAAAGGGCAAAGCAAGGAAAGGCAATACGCAAAGGAAGACAATGCAAGGCAAGGCAAAAGGGCAAGGCAAGGCATGGCAAGGCATAAAGGCAAACCAATGCAAGGCAAGGCAAAAGGGCAAAGCTAAGCAAGGAAAGTCAAAAGGGAAAGAAAGACAAGGCAAGGCAAGGCAAAAGGGCAATGCAAGGCAAGGTATGGCAAAAACGCAAAGCAAGGCAAGGCAAAATGGCAAAGCAAGGCAAGGCAAAGCAAACGGGTAAATCAAGGCAATGCAAGGCAAAAGCGCAGAGAAAGGCAAGGCAAGGAAAGGAAAGACAAGGCCAAGTGAAAAAGCAAGGCAAAGCAAAAGAGCAAAGCAAGGCAAGGCAAGGCAAAAAGGCAAAGCAAGGAAAGGCAAAAAAGCAAAGCAAGACAATGCAAGGCAAGGCAAAAGGGCAAAGAAAGGCAAGGGAAGGCATGGCCAAAGGGCAAAGTAATGTAAGGCAACGTAAAAGAGCAAAGCAAGGCAAGGCACGGCAAAAGGGCAAAGCAAGGCAAGGCAAGGAAAGGCAAAAGAGAAAAGAAGGGCAAGGCAAGGCAAGGCAAAACGGCAAAGTAAGGCAAGGCAAGGCAAAAGGGTAAAGCAAGGCAAGGCAAGGCAAGGCAAAAGAGCAAAGCAAGGCAAGATAAGTCAAAAGGGCAAAGCAAGGCAAGGCAACGCAAAAGGGCAAAGCAAGGCAAGGCAAAAGGGCAAGGCAAGGCAAGGCAAGGAAAGGGAAAAGGGTAAAGCAAGGAAATGCAAGGCAAAAGGGCAAAACAAGGCAAGGCAAGGCAAGGCAATAGGGAATAGCAAGGCAAGGCAAAGTAAAACGGCAAAGCAAGGCAAGGCAAGGAAAGGCAAATGGGCAAAGCAATGCAAGGCAAGTCAAGGCAAAAAGGCAAAGAAAGTAAAGGCAAGGAAAGGCAAAAGGGAAAAGCAAGGCAAGGCAAGGAAAGGCAAATGGGCAAAGCAATGCAAGGCAAGTCAAGGCAAAAAGGCAAAGCAAGGCAAGGCAAAAGGGCAATACAAGGCAAGGCAAAGCAAACGGGTAAAGCAAGGCAATGCAAAGCAAAAGGGTAAAGAAAGGCAAGGCAAGGAAAGGCACGACAAGGCCAAGTGAAAAAGCAAGGCAAGGCAAAAGAGCAAAGCAAGGCAAGGCAAGGCAAGGCAAAAGGGCAAAGCAAGGAAAGGCAAAAGGGCAAAGCAATACAATGCAAGGCAAACGGGTAAAGCAAGGCAATGCAAAGCAAAAGGGTAAAGAAAGGCAAGGCAAGGAAAGGCACGACAAGGCCAAGTGAAAAAGCAAGGCAAGGCAAAAGAGCAAAGCAAGACAATGCAAGGCAAGGCAAAAGGGCAAAGTAAGGCAAGGGAAGGCAAGGCAAAAGGGCAAAATAAGGTAAGGCAAAGCAAAAGAGCAAAGCAAGGCAAGGCAAGGCAAAAGGGCAAAGCAAGGCAAAGCAAGGAAAGGCTAAAGAGAAAAGAAGGGCAAGGCAAGGCAAGGCAAAACGGCAAAGCAAGGCAGGGCAAGGCAAAAGGGTAAAGAAGGGGAAGGCAAAGCAAACGGGTAAAGCAAGGCAAGGGAAGGCAAAAAGGCAAAGAAAGGCAGAGAAAGGAAAGGCAAATAGGCAAAGCAAGGCAAGGCAAGTCAAGGCAAAAAGGCAAAGAAAGGAAAGGCAAGGAAAGGCAAAACGGAAAAGCAAGGAAAGGTAAGGCAAGGTAAATGGGCAATGCAAGGCAAGGTAAGGCAAAAACGCAAAGCAAGGCAAGGCAAAGCAAACGGGTAAAGCAAGGCAATGCAAGGCAAAAGGGCAAAGAAAGGCAAGGCAAGGCAAGGCAAGACAAGGCCAAGTGAAAAAGCAAGGCAAGGCAAAAGAGCAAAGCAAGGCAAGGCAAGGCAAGGCAAAAAGGCAAAGCAAGGAAAGCCAAAAGGGCAAAGCAAGACAATGCAAGGCTAGGCAAAAGGGCAAAGAAAGGCAAGGGAAAGCAAGGCAAAAGGGCAAAGAAAGGCAAGGCAAGGAAAGGCAAAAGAGAAAAGAAGGGCAAGGGAAGGCAAGCCAAAGAGCAAAGCAAGGCAAGACAAGTCAAAAGGGCAAAGCAAGGCAAATGGCAAAAGGGCAAAGCAAGGCAACGCAAAAGGGCAAAGCAAGGCAAGGCAAAAGGGCAAAGCAAGGCAAGGCAAGGAAAGGGAAAAGGGTAAAGCAAGGTAATGCAAGGCAAAAGCGCAAAGCAAGACAAGGCAAGGCAAGGCAAAAGGGAATAGCAAGGCAAGGCAAGTCAAAGGTAAACGGCAAAGCAAGGCAGGGCAAGGCAAAAGGGTAAAGAAAGGGAAGGCAAAGCAAACGGGTAATGCAAGGCAAGGCAAGGAAAAAAGGCAAAGAAAGGCAAAGAAAGGAAAGGCAAATGGGCAAAGCAAGGCAAGGCATGTCAAGGCAAAAAGGCAAAGAAAGGAAAGGCAAAGAAAGGCAAAACGGAAAAGCCAGGAAAGGTAAGGCAAGGTAAATGGGCAAAGCAAGGCAAGGCAGGGCAAAAGGGCAAAGAGGGAAGAGAAAAGGGTAAAGAAAGGCAATGCAAGGCAAAAGGGCAAAGAAAGGCAAGGTAAGGCAAAAGAGCAAAGTAAGGCTAAGGCAAGGCAAGGCAAAAGGGCAAAGCAAGGAAAGGCAAAAGGGCAAAGGAAGACAATGCAAGGCAAGTCTAAAGGGCAAAGCAAGGCAAGGAAAAGGCAAAGCAAAAGGGCAAAGCAAGGCAAGGCAAATGGGGAAAGCAAGGCAATGAAAGGCAAGGCAAAAGGGCAATGCAAGGCAAGGTAAGGCAAAAACGCAAAGTAAGGCAAGGCAAAATGTCAAAGCAAGGCAAGGCAAAGCAAACGGGTAAAGCAAGGCAATGCAAGGCAAAAGGGCAAAGAAAGGAAAGGCAAGGCAAGGCAAGACAAGGCCAAGTGAAAAAGCAAGGCAAGGCAAAAGACCAAAGCAAGGCAAGGCAAGGCAAGGCAAAAAGGCAAAGCAAGGAAAGGCAAAAGGGCAAAGCAAGACAATGCAAGGCAAGGCAAAAGGGCAAAGAAAGGCAAGGCAAGGAAAGGCAAAAGAGAAAAGAAGGGCAAGGCAAGGCAAGGCAAAACGGCAAAGTAAGGCAAGGCAAGGCAAAAGGGCAAAGCAAGGCAAGGCAAGGAAAGGCAAAAGAGAAAAGAAGGGCAAGGCAAGGGAAGGCAAAAAGGCAAAGTGAGGCAAGGCAAGGCAAATGGCAAAGCAAGGCAATACAAAGCAAGGCAAAAGAGCAAAGCAAGTGAAGGCAAAGCAAACGGGTAAATCAAGGCAAGGCAAAAAGGCAAAGAAAGGCAAGGCAAGGAAAGGCAAAATGGAAAAGCATGGCAAAGCAAGGCAAAAGGGCAAAGTTAAGCAAGGCAAGTCAAAAGGGAAAGCAAGACAACGGAAGGCAAAGGAAAAAGGCAAAGAAAGGAAAGGCAAAAATGCAAAGCAAGGCAAGGCAAAAGGGCAAAGCAAGGCAAGGGAAGGCAAGGCAAAAGTGCAAACCAAGGCATGCAAAGGCAATACAAAAGAGCAAAGCAAGGCAAGGCAACGCATAAGGGCAAAGCAAGGCAAGGCAAAAGGGCAAAGCAAGGCAAGGGAAGGCAAGGCAAAAATGCAAAGAAAGGCAAAGAAAGGAAAGGCAAATGGGCAAAGCAAGGCAAGGCAAGTCAAGGCAAAAAGGCAAAGAAAGGAAAGGCAAAGAAAGGCAAAACGGAAAAGCAAGGAAAGGTAAGGCAAGGTAAATGGGCAAAGCAAGGCAAGGCAAGGCAAAAGGGCAAAGAAAGGCAAGGTAAGGCAAAAGAGCAAAGTAAGGCTAAGGCAAGGCAAGGCAAAAGGGCAAAGCAAGGAAAGGCAAAAGGGCAAAGGAAGACAATGCAAGGCAAGTCTACAGGGCAAAGCAAGGCAAGGCAAGGCAAAAGGGCAAAGCAAAGGCAAGGCAAATGGGGAAAGCAAGGCAAGGGAATCCAAGGCAAAAGGGCAAAGTAAGGTAAGGCAAAGCAAAAGAGCAAAGCAAGGCAAGGCAAAGCAAAAGAGCAAAGCAAGGCAAGGCAAGGCAAAAGGGCAAAGCATGGCAAGGCAAGGAAAGGCAAAAGAGAAAAGAAGGGCAAGGCAAGGCAAGGCAAAACGGCAAAGTAAGGCAAGGCAAGGCAAAACGGCAAAGTAAGGCAAGGCAAGGCAAATGGCAAAGCAAGGCAATACAAAGCAAGGCAAAAGAGCAAAGCAAGTGAAGGCAAAGCAAACGGGTAAAGCAAGGCAAGGCAAAAAGGCAAAGAAAGGCAAGGCAAGGAAAGGCAAAATGGAAAAGCATGGCAAAGCAAGGCAAAAGGGCAAAGTTAAGCAAGGCAAGTCAAAAGGGAAAGCAAGACAACGGAAGGCAAGGCAAAAAGGCAAAGAAAGGAAAGGCAAAAATGCAAAGCAAGGCAAGGCAAAAGAGCAAAGCAAGGCAAGGGAAGGCAAGGCAAAAGTGCAAACCAAGGCATGCAAAGGCAATACAAAAGAGCAAAGCAAGGCAAGGCAACGCAAAAGGGCAAAGCAAGACAAGGCAAAAGGGCAAGGCAAGGCAAGGCAAGGCAAAGCAAAACGGCAAAGCAAGGCAAGGCAAGGCAAAAGGGTAAAGAAAGGGAAAGCAAAGCAAACGGGTAAAGCAAGGCAAGGCAAGGCAATAAGGCAAAGAAAGGCAAAGAAAGGAAAGGCAAATGGGCAAAGCAAGGCAAGGCAGTCAAGGCAAAAAGGCAAAGAAAGGAAAGGCAAGGAAAGGCAAAAAGGAAAAGCAAGGAAAGGTAAGGAAAGGTAAATGAGCAAAGCAAGGCAAGGCAAGGCAAAAAGGCAAAGCATGGTAAGGGAAGAGAAACGGGTAAAGAAAGGCAATGCAAGGCAAAAGGGCAAAGAAAGGCAAGGTAAGGCAAAAGAGCAAAGTAAGGCTAGGAAAAATAAGGCAAAAGGGCAAAGCAAGGAAAGGCAAAAGAGCAAAGGAAAACAATGCAAGGCAAGTCTAAAGGGCAAAGCAAGGCAAGGCAAGGCAAGGCAAAAGGGCAAAGCAAGGCAAGGCAAATGGGGAAAGCAAGGCAATGAAAGGCAAGGCAAAAGGGCAATGCAAGGCAAGGTAAGGCAAAAACGCAAAGCAAGGCAAGGCAAAATGGCAAAGCAAGGCAAGGCAAAGCAAACGGGTAAAGCAAGGCAATGCAAGGCAAAAGGGCAAAGAAAGGAAAGGCAATGCAAGGCAAGACAAGGCCAAGTGAAAAAGCAAGGCAAGGCAAAAGACCAAAGCAAGGCAAGGCAAGGCAAGGCAAAAAGGCAAAGCAAGGAAAGGCAAAAGGGCAAAGCAAGACAATGCAAGGCAAGGCAAAAGGGCAAAGAAAGGCAAGGGAATACAAGGCAAAAGGGCAAAGTAAGGTAAGGCAAAGCAAAAGAGCAAAGAAAGGCAAGGCAAGGCAAAAGGGCAAAGCATGGCAAGGCAAGGAAAGGCAAAAGAGAAAAGAAGGGCAAGGCAAGGCAAGGCAAAACGGCAAAGTAAGGCAAGGCAAGGCAAATGGCAAAGCAAGGCAATACAAAGCAAGGCAAAAGAGCAAAGCAAGTGAAGGCAAAGCAAACGGGTAAAGCAAGGCAAGGCAAAAAGGCAAAGAAAGGCAAGGCAAGGAAAGGCAAAATGGAAAAGCATGGCAAAGCAAGGCAAAAGGGCAAAGTTAAGCAAGGCAAGTCAAAAGGGAAAGCAAGACAACGGAAGGCAAGGCAAAAAGGCAAAGAAAGGAAAGGCAAAAAAGCAAAGCAAGGCAAGGCAAAAGGGCAAAGCAAGACAAGGGAAGGTAAGGCAAAAGTGCAAACCAAGGCATGCAAAGGCAAGACAAAAGAGCAAAGCAAGGCAAGGCAACGCAAAAGGGCAAAGCAAGGCAAGGCAAAAGGGCAAGGCAAGGGAAGGCAAGGAAAGGCAAAAGAGCAAAGCAAGGCAAGGCAAATGGGGAAAGCAAGGTAATGAAAGGCAAAGGAAAAGGGCAAAGCAAGGCATGGCAAGGCATGAAGGCAAACCAAGGCAAGGCAAGGCAAAAGGGCAAAGCTAAGCAAGGAAAGTCAAAAGGGAAAGCAAGACAAGGCAAGGCAAGGCAAAATGGCAAAGCAAGGCAAGGCAAAGCAAACGGGTAAAGCAAGGCAATGCAAGGCAAAAGGGCAAAGAAAGGCAAGGCAAGGAAAGGCAAAAATGAAAAGCAAGGCAAGGCAAAAGGGCAAAGAAAGGCAAGGGAAGGCAAGGCAAAAGTGCAAACCAAGGCATGCAAAGGCAACACAAAAGAGCAAAGCAAGGCAAAGCAACGCAAAAGGGCAAAGCAAGGCAAGGAAAAAGGGCAAAGCAAGGAAAGGCAAGGAAAGGGAAAAGGGTAAAGCAAGGTAATGCAAGGCAAAAGGGCAAAGCAAGGCAAGGCAAGGCAAAAGGGTAAAGAAAGGGAAGGCAAAGCAAACGGGTAAAGCAAGGCAAGGCAAGGCAAAAAGGCAAAGAAAGGCAAAGAAAGGAAAGTCAAATGGGCAAAGCAAGGCAAGGCAAGTCAAGGCAAAAAGGCAAAGAAAGGAAAGGCAAGGAAAGGCAAAACGGAAAAGAAAGGAAAGGAAAGGCAAGGTAAATGGGCAAAGCAAGGCAAGGCAAGGCAAAAGGGCAAAGCATGGTAAGGGAAGAGAAACGGGTAAAGAAAGGCAATGCAAGGCAAAAGGGCAAAGAAAGGCAAGGTAAGGCAAAAGAGCAAAGTAAGGCTAAGGCAAGGCAAGGCAAAAGGGCAAAGAAAGGAAAGGCAAAAGGGCAAAGGAAGACAATGCAAGGCAAGTCTACAGGGCAAAGCAAGGCAAGGCAAGGCAAAAGGGCAAAGCAAGGCAAGGCAAGGCAAAAGGGTAAAGAAAGGGAAAGCAAAGCAAACGGGTAAAGCAAGGCAAGGCAAGGCAAAAAGGCAAAAAAAGGCAAAGAAAGGAAAGGCAAATGGGCAAAGCAAGGCAAGGCAAGTCAAGGCAAAAAGGCAAAGAAAGGAAAGGCAAGGAAAGGCAAAACGGAAAAGCAAGGAAAGGTAAGGCAAGGTAAATGGGCAAAGCAAGGCAAGACAAGGCAAAAGGGCAAAGCATGGTAAGGGAAGAGAAACGGGTAAAGAAAGGCAATGCAAGGCAAAAGGGCAAAGAAAGGAAAGGTAAGGCAAAAGAGCAAAGTAAGGCTAAGGCAAGGCAAGGCAAAAGGGCAAAGCAAGGAAAGGCAAAAGGGTAAAGGAAGACAATGCAAGGCAAGTCTACAGGGCAAAGCAAGGCAAGGCAAATGGGGAAAGCAAGGCAATGAAAGGCAAGGCAAAAGGGCAATGCAAGGCAAGGTAAGGCAAAAATGCAAAGCAAGGCAAGGCAAAATGGCAAAGCAAGGCAAGGCAAAGCAAACAGGTAAAGCAAGGCAATGCAAGGCAAAAGGGCAAAGAAAGGAAAGGCAATGCAAGGCAAGACAAGGCCAAGTGAAAAAGCAAGGCAAGGCAAAAGACCAAAGCAAGGCAAGGCAAGGCAAGGCAAAAAGGCAAAGCAAGGAAAGGCAAAAGGGCAAAGCCAGACAATGCAAGGCAAGGCAAAAGGGCAAAGAAAGGCAAGGGAATCCAAGGCAAAAGGGCAAAGTAAGGTAAGGCAAAGCAAAAGAGCAAAGCAAGGCAAGGCAAGGCAAAAGGGCAAAGCATGGCAAGGCAAGGAAAGGCAAAAGAGAAAAGAAGGGCAAGGCAAGGCAAGGCAAAACGGCAAAGTAAGGCAAGGCAAGGCAAAACGGCAAAGTAAGGCAAGGCAAGGCAAATGGCAAAGCAAGGCAATACAAAGCAAGGCAAAAGAGCAAAGCAAGTGAAGGCAAAGCAAACGGGTAAAGCAAGGCAAGGCAAAAAGGCAAAGAAAGGCAAGGCAAGGAAAGGCAAAATGGAAAAGCATGGCAAAGCAAGGCAAAAGGGCAAAGTTAAGCAAGGCAAGTCAAAAGGGAAAGCAAGACAACGGAAGGCAAGGCAAAAAGGCAAAGAAAGGAAAGGCAAAAATGCAAAGCAAGGCAAGGCAAAAGGGCAAAGCAAGACAAGGGAAGGTAAGGCAAAAGTGCAAACCAAGGCATGCAAAGGCAATACAAAAGAGCAAAGCAAGGCAAGGCAACGCAAAAGGGCAAAGCAAGGCAAGGCAAAAGGGCAAGGCAAGGCAAGGCAAGGAAAGGCAAAAGATCAAAGCAAGGCAAGGCAAATGGGGAAAGCAAGGTAATGAAAGGCAAAGGAAAAGGGCAAAGCAAGGCATGGCAAGGCATGAAGGCAAACCAAGGCAAGGCAAGGCAAAAGGGCAAAGCTAAGCAAGGAAAGTCAAAAGGGAAAGCAAGACAAGGCAAGGCAAGGCAAAATGGCAAAGCAAGGCAAGGCAAAGCAAACGGGTAAAGCAAGGCAATGCAAGGCAAAAGGGCAAAGAAAGGCAAGGCAAGGAAAGGCAAAAATGAAAAGCAAGGCAAGGCAAAAGGGCAAAGAAAGGCAAGGGAAGGCAAGGCAAAAGTGCAAACCAAGGCATGCAAAGGCAACACAAAAGAGCAAAGCAAGGCAAAGCAACGCAAAAGGGCAAAGCAAGGCAAGGCAAAAGGGCAAAGCAAGGAAAGGCAAGGAAAGGGAAAAGGGTAAAGCAAGGTAATGCAAGGCAAAAGGGCAAAGCAAGGCAAGGCAAGGCAAAAGGGTAAAGAAAGGGAAGGCAAAGCAAACGGGTAAAGCAAGGCAAGGCAAGGCAAAAAGGCAAAGAAAGGCAAAGAAAGGAAAGGCAAATGGGCAAAGCAAGGCAAGGCAAGTCAAGGCAAAAAGGCAAAGAAAGGAAAGGCAAGGAAAGGCAAAACGGAAAAGAAAGGAAAGGTAAGGCAAGGTAAATGGGCAAAGCAAGGCAAGGCAAGGCAAAAGGGCAAAGCATGGTAAGGGAAGAGAAACGGGTAAAGAAAGGCAATGCAAGGCAAAAGGGCAAAGAAAGGCAAGGTAAGGCAAAAGAGCAAAGTAAGGCTAAGGCAAGGCAAGGCAAAAGGGCAAAGAAAGGAAAGGCAAAAGGGCAAAGGAAGACAATGCAAGGCAAGTCTACAGGGCAAAGCAAGGCAAGGCAAGGCAAAAGGGCAAAGCAAGGCAAGGCAAGGCAAAAGGGTAAAGAAAGGGAAAGCAAAGCAAACGGGTAAAGCAAGGCAAGGCAAGGCAAAAAGGCAAAAAAAGGCAAAGAAAGGAAAGGCAAATGGGCAAAGCAAGGCAAGGCAAGTCAAGGCAAAAAGGCAAAGAAAGGAAAGGCAAGGAAAGGCAAAACAGAAAAGCAAGGAAATGTAAGGCAAGGTAAATGGGCAAAGCAAGGCAAGACAAGGCAAAAGGGCAAAGCATGGTAAGGGAAGAGAAACGGGTAAAGAAAGGCAATGCAAGGCAAAAGGGCAAAGAAAGGAAAGGGAAGACAAAAGAGCAAAGTAAGGCTAAGGCAAGGCAAGGCAAATGGGCAAAGCAAGGAAAGGCAAAAGGGTAAAGGAAGACAATGCAAGGCAAGTCTACAGGGCAAAGCAAGGCAAGGCAAATGGGGAAAGCAAGGCAATGAAAGGCAAGGCAAAAGGGCAATGCAAGGCAAGGTAAGGCAAAAACGCAAAGCAAGGCAAGGCAAAATGGCAAAGCAAGGCAAGGCAAAGCAAACGGGTAAAGCAAGGCAATGCAAGGCAAAAGGGCAAAGAAAGGAAAGGCAATGCAAGGCAAGACAAGGCCAAGTGAAAAAGCAAGGCAAGGCAAAAGACCAAAGCAAGGCAAGGCAAGGCAAGGCAAAAAGGCAAAGCAAGGAAAGGCAAAAGGGCAAAGCAAGACAATGCAAGGCAAGGCAAAAGGGCAAAGAAAGGCAAGGGAATCCAAGGCAAAAGGGCAAAGTAAGGTAAGGCAAAGCAAAAGAGCAAAGCAAGGCAAGGCAAGGCAAAAGGGCAAAGCATGGCAAGGCAAGGAAAGGCAAAATAGAAAAGAAGGGCAAGGCAAGGCAAGGCAAAACGGCAAAGTAAGGCAAGGCAAGGCAAAACGGCAAAGTAAGGCAAGGCAAGGCAAATGGCAAAGCAAGGTAATACAAAGCAAGGCAAAAGAGCAAAGCAAGTGAAGGCAAAGCAAACGGGTAAAGCAAGGCAAGGCAAAAAGGCAAAGAAAGGCAAGGCAAGGAAAGGCAAAATGGAAAAGCATGGCAAAGCAAGGCAAAAGGGCAAAGTTAAGCAAGGCAAGTCAAAAGGGAAAGCAAGACAACGGAAGGCAAGGCAAAAAGGCAAAGAAAGGCAAGGCAAGGAAAGGCAAAAATGAAAAGCAAGGCAAGGCAAAAGGGCAAAGAAAGGCAAGGGAAGGCAAGGCAAAAGTGCAAACCAAGGCATGCAAAGGCAACACAAAAGAGCAAAGCAAGGCAAAGCAACGCAAAAGGGCAAAGCAAGGCAAGGAAAAAGGGCAAAGCAAGGAAAGGCAAGGAAAGGGAAAAGGGTAAAGCAAGGTAATGCAAGGCAAAAGGGCAAAGCAAGGCAAGGCAAGGCAAAAGGGTAAAGAAAGGGAAGGCAAAGCAAACGGGTAAAGCAAGGCAAGGCAAGGCAAAAAGGCAAAGAAAGGCAAAGAAAGGAAAGTCAAATGGGCAAAGCAAGGCAAGGCAAGTCAAGGCAAAAAGGCAAAGAAAGGAAAGGCAAGGAAAGGCAAAACGGAAAAGAAAGGAAAGGAAAGGCAAGGTAAATGGGCAAAGCAAGGCAAGGCAAGGCAAAAGGGCAAAGCATGGTAAGGGAAGAGAAACGGGTAAAGAAAGGCAATGCAAGGCAAAAGGGCAAAGAAAGGCAAGGTAAGGCAAAAGAGCAAAGTAAGGCTAAGGCAAGGCAAGGCAAAAGGGCAAAGAAAGGAAAGGCAAAAGGGCAAAGGAAGACAATGCAAGGCAAGTCTACAGGGCAAAGCAAGGCAAGGCAAGGCAAAAGGGCAAAGCAAGGCAAGGCAAGGCAAAAGGGTAAAGAAAGGGAAAGCAAAGCAAACGGGTAAAGCAAGGCAAGGCAAGGCAAAAAGGCAAAAAAAGGCAAAGAAAGGAAAGGCAAATGGGCAAAGCAAGGCAAGGCAAGTCAAGGCAAAAAGGCAAAGAAAGGAAAGGCAAGGAAAGGCAAAACGGAAAAGCAAGGAAAGGTAAGGCAAGGTAAATGGGCAAAGCAAGGCAAGACAAGGCAAAAGGGCAAAGCATGGTAAGGGAAGAGAAACGGGTAAAGAAAGGCAATGCAAGGCAAAAGGGCAAAGAAAGGAAAGGTAAGGCAAAAGAGCAAAGTAAGGCTAAGGCAAGGCAAGGCAAAAGGGCAAAGCAAGGAAAGGCAAAAGGGTAAAGGAAGACAATGCAAGGCAAGTCTACAGGGCAAAGCAAGGCAAGGCAAATGGGGAAAGCAAGGCAATGAAAGGCAAGGCAAAAGGGCAATGCAAGGCAAGGTAAGGCAAAAATGCAAAGCAAGGCAAGGCAAAATGGCAAAGCAAGGCAAGGCAAAGCAAACAGGTAAAGCAAGGCAATGCAAGGCAAAAGGGCAAAGAAAGGAAAGGCAATGCAAGGCAAGACAAGGCCAAGTGAAAAAGCAAGGCAAGGCAAAAGACCAAAGCAAGGCAAGGCAAGGCAAGGCAAAAAGGCAAAGCAAGGAAAGGCAAAAGGGCAAAGCCAGACAATGCAAGGCAAGGCAAAAGGGCAAAGAAAGGCAAGGGAATCCAAGGCAAAAGGGCAAAGTAAGGTAAGGCAAAGCAAAAGAGCAAAGCAAGGCAAGGCAAGGCAAAAGGGCAAAGCATGGCAAGGCAAGGAAAGGCAAAAGAGAAAAGAAGGGCAAGGCAAGGCAAGGCAAAACGGCAAAGTAAGGCAAGGCAAGGCAAAACGGCAAAGTAAGGCAAGGCAAGGCAAATGGCAAAGCAAGGCAATACAAAGCAAGGCAAAAGAGCAAAGCAAGTGAAGGCAAAGCAAACGGGTAAAGCAAGGCAAGGCAAAAAGGCAAAGAAAGGCAAGGCAAGGAAAGGCAAAATGGAAAAGCATGGCAAAGCAAGGCAAAAGGGCAAAGTTAAGCAAGGCAAGTCAAAAGGGAAAGCAAGACAACGGAAGGCAAGGCAAAAAGGCAAAGAAAGGAAAGGCAAAAATGCAAAGCAAGGCAAGGCAAAAGGGCAAAGCAAGACAAGGGAAGGTAAGGCAAAAGTGCAAACCAAGGCATGCAAAGGCAATACAAAAGAGCAAAGCAAGGCAAGGCAACGCAAAAGGGCAAAGCAAGGCAAGGCAAAAGGGCAAGGCAAGGCAAGGCAAGGAAAGGCAAAAGATCACAGCAAGGCAAGGCAAATGGGGAAAGCAAGGTAATGAAAGGCAAAGGAAAAGGGCAAAGCAAGGCATGGCAAGGCATGAAGGCAAACCAAGGCAAGGCAAGGCAAAAGGGCAAAGCTAAGCAAGGAAAGTCAAAAGGGAAAGCAAGACAAGGCAAGGCAAGGCAAAATGGCAAAGCAAGGCAAGGCAAAGCAAACGGGTAAAGCAAGGCAATGCAAGGCAAAAGGGCAAAGAAAGGCAAGGCAAGGAAAGGCAAAAATGAAAAGCAAGGCAAGGCAAAAGGGCAAAGAAAGGCAAGGGAAGGCAAGGCAAAAGTGCAAACCAAGGCATGCAAAGGCAACACAAAAGAGCAAAGCAAGGCAAAGCAACGCAAAAGGGCAAAGCAAGGCAAGGCAAAAGGGCAAAGCAAGGAAAGGCAAGGAAAGGGAAAAGGGTAAAGCAAGGTAATGCAAGGCAAAAGGGCAAAGCAAGGCAAGGCAAGGCAAAAGGGTAAAGAAAGGGAAGGCAAAGCAAACGGGTAAAGCAAGGCAAGGCAAGGCAAAAAGGCAAAGAAAGGCAAAGAAAGGAAAGGCAAATGGGCAAAGCAAGGCAAGGCAAGTCAAGGCAAAAAGGCAAAGAAAGGAAAGGCAAGGAAAGGCAAAACGGAAAAGAAAGGAAAGGTAAGGCAAGGTAAATGGGCAAAGCAAGGCAAGGCAAGGCAAAAGGGCAAAGCATGGTAAGGGAAGAGAAACGGGTAAAGAAAGGCAATGCAAGGCAAAAGGGCAAAGAAAGGCAAGGTAAGGCAAAAGAGCAAAGTAAGGCTAAGGCAAGGCAAGGCAAAAGGGCAAAGAAAGGAAAGGCAAAAGGGCAAAGGAAGACAATGCAAGGCAAGTCTACAGGGCAAAGCAAGGCAAGGCAAGGCAAAAGGGCAAAGCAAGGCAAGGCAAGGCAAAAGGGTAAAGAAAGGGAAAGCAAAGCAAACGGGTAAAGCAAGGAAAGGCAAGGCAAAAAGGCAAAAAAAGGCAAAGAAAGGAAAGGCAAATGGGCAAAGCAAGGCAAGGCAAGTCAAGGCAAAAAGGCAAAGAAAGGAAAGGCAAGGAAAGGCAAAACAGAAAAGCAAGGAAATGTAAGGCAAGGTAAATGGGCAAAGCAAGGCAAGACAAGGCAAAAGGGCAAAGCATGGTAAGGGAAGAGAAACGGGTAAAGAAAGGCAATGCAAGGCAAAAGGGCAAAGAAAGGAAAGGGAAGACAAAAGAGCAAAGTAAGGCTAAGGCAAGGCAAGGCAAATGGGCAAAGCAAGGAAAGGCAAAAGGGTAAAGGAAGACAATGCAAGGCAAGTCTACAGGGCAAAGCAAGGCAAGGCAAATGGGGAAAGCAAGGCAATGAAAGGCAAGGCAAAAGGGCAATGCAAGGCAAGGTAAGGCAAAAACGCAAAGCAAGGCAAGGCAAAATGGCAAAGCAAGGCAAGGCAAAGCAAACGGGTAAAGCAAGGCAATGCAAGGCAAAAGGGCAAAGAAAGGAAAGGCAATGCAAGGCAAGACAAGGCCAAGTGAAAAAGCAAGGCAAGGCAAAAGACCAAAGCAAGGCAAGGCAAGGCAAGGCAAAAAGGCAAAGCAAGGAAAGGCAAAAGGGCAAAGCAAGACAATGCAAGGCAAGGCAAAAGGGCAAAGAAAGGCAAGGGAATCCAAGGCAAAAGGGCAAAGTAAGGTAAGGCAAAGCAAAAGAGCAAAGCAAGGCAAGGCAAGGCAAAAGGGCAAAGCATGGCAAGGCAAGGAAAGGCAAAATAGAAAAGAAGGGCAAGGCAAGGCAAGGCAAAACGGCAAAGTAAGGCAAGGCAAGGCAAAACGGCAAAGTAAGGCAAGGCAAGGCAAATGGCAAAGCAAGGTAATACAAAGCAAGGCAAAAGAGCAAAGCAAGTGAAGGCAAAGCAAACGGGTAAAGCAAGGCAAGGCAAAAAGGCAAAGAAAGGCAAGGCAAGGAAAGGCAAAATGGAAAAGCATGGCAAAGCAAGGCAAAAGGGCAAAGTTAAGCAAGGCAAGTCAAAAGGGAAAGCAAGACAACGGAAGGCAAGGCAAAAAGGCAAAGAAAGGAAAGGCAAAAATGCAAAGCAAGGCAATACAAAAGAGCAAAGCAAGGCAAGGCAACGCAAAAGGGCAAAGCAAGGCAAGGCAAAAGGGCAAGGCAAGGCAAGGCAAGGCAAAGCAAAACGGCAAAGCAAGGCAAGGCAAGGCAAAAGGGTAAAGAAAGGGAAAGCAAAGCAAACGGGTAAAGCAAGGCAAGGCAAGGCAAAAAGGCAAAGAAAGGCAAAGAAAGGAAAGGCAAATGGGCAAAGCAAGGCAAGGCAAGTCAAGGCAAAAAGGCAAAGAAAGGAAAGGCAAGGAAAGGCAAAACGGAAAAGCAAGGAAAGGTAAGGCAAGGTAAATGAGCAAAGCAAGGCAAGGCAAGGCAAAAAGGCAAAGCATGGTAAGGGAAGAGAAACGGGTAAAGAAAGGCAATGCAAGGCAAAAGGGCAAAGAAAGGCAAGGTAAGGCAAAAGAGCAAAGTAAGGCTAGGAAAGGTAAGGCAAAAGGGCAAAGCAAGGAAAGGCAAAAGGGCAAAGGAAAACAATGCAAGGCAATTCTAAAGGGCAAAGCAAGGCAAGGCAAAGCAAGGCAAAAGAGCAAAGCAAGGCAAGGCAAATGGGGAAAGCAAGGTAATGAAAGGCAAAGGAAAAGGGCAAAGCAAGGCATGGCAAGGCATAAAGGCAAACCAAGGCAAGGCAAGGCAAAAGGGCAAAGCTAAGCAAGGAAAGTCAAAAGGGAAAGCAAGACAAGGCAAGGCAAGGCAAAATGGCAAAGCAAGACAAGGCAAAGCAAACGGGTAAAGCAAGGCAATGCAAGGCAAAAGGGCAAAGAAAGGCAAGGCAAGGAAAGGCAAAAATGAAAAGCAAGGCAAGGCAAAAGGGCAAAGAAAGGCAAGGGAAGGCAAGGCAAAAGTGCAAACCAAGGCATGCAAAGGCAACACAAAAGAGGAAAGCAAGGCAAGGCAACGCAAAAGGGCAAAGCAAGGCAAGGCAAAAGGGCAAAGCAAGGCAAGGCAAGGCAAAAGGGTAAAGAAAGGAAAGGCAAATGGGCAAAGCAAGGCAAGGCAAGTCAAGGCAAAAAGTCAAAGAAAGGAAAGGCAAGGAAAGGCAAAACGGAAAAGCAAGGAAAGGTAAGGCAAGGTAAATGAACAAAGCAAGGCAAGGCAAGGCAAAAGGGCAAAGCATGGTAAGGGAACAGAAACGGGTAAAGAAAGGATATGCAAGGCAAAAGGGCAAAGAAAGGAAAGGCAAAAGGGCAAAGGAAGACAATGCATGGCAAGTCTAAAGGGCAAAGCAAGGCAAGGCAAGGCAAGGCAAAAGGGCAAAGCAAGGAACGGCAAATGGGGAAAGCAAGGTAATGAAAGGCAAAGGAAAAAGTCAAAGCAAGGCATGGCAATGCATAAAGGCAAACCAAGGCAAGGCAAAGCAAAAGGGCAATGCAAGGCAAGGTAAGGCAAAAACGCAAAGCAAGGTAAGGCAAAATGGCAAAGCAAGGCAAGGCAAAGCAAACGGGTAAAGGAAGGCAATGCAAGGCAAAAGGGCAAAGAAAGGCAAGGCAAGGAAAGGCAAAAAGGCAAAGCAAGGCAAGGCAAAAGGCCAAAGAAAGGCAAGGGAAGGCAAGGCAAAACGGCAAAGAAAGGAAAGGCAAGGAAAGGCAAAAGGGAGAAGTAAGGAAAGGTAAGGCAAGGCAGAAATGGCAAAGCAAAGCAAGGCAAGGCAAAAGGGCAAAGCATGGTAAGGGAAGAGAAACGGGTAAAGAAAGGCAATGCAAGGCAAAAGGGCAAAGGACGACAACGCAAGGCAAGTCTAAAGGGCAAAGCAAGGCAAGGCAAGGCAAGGCAAAAGGGCAAAGCAAGGCAAGGCAAATGGGGAAAGCAAGGTAATGAAAGGCAAGGGAAAAGAGCAAAGCAGGGCAAGGCAAGGCAAAAGGCTAAAGAAAGGGAAGGCAAAGCAAATGGTTAAAGCAAGGCAAGGCAAGGCAAATGGGCAAAGCAAAGCAAGGTAAGGCAAGGTAAATGGGCAAAGCAAGGCAAGGCAAGGCAAAAGGGCAAAGCATGTCAAGGGAAGAGAAACGGGTAAAGAAGGGCAATGCAAGGCAAAAGGGCAAAGAAAGGCAAGGCAAGGAAAGGCAAGGCAAAATGAAAAAGAAAGGCAAGGCAAAAGGCCAAAGCAAGGCAAGGCAAGGAAAGGCAAAACGGAGAAGTAAGGAAAGGTAAGGCAAGGTAAAAATGGCAAAGCAAGGCAAGGCAAGGCAAAAGGGCAAAGCATGGTAAGGGAAGAGAAACGGGTAAGGAAAGGATATGCAAGGCAAAAGGGCAAAGAAAGGAAAGGCAAAAGGGCAAAGGAAGACAATGCATGGCAAGTCTAAAGGGCAAAGCAAGGCAAGGCAATGCAAGGCAAAAGGGCAAAGCAAGGCAAGGCAAATGGGGAAAGCAAGGTAATGAAAGGCAAGGGAAAAGAGCAAAGCAGGGCAAGGCAAGGCAAAAGGCTAAAGAAAGGGAAGGCAAAGCAAATGGTTAAAGCAAGGCAAGGCAAGGCAAATGGGCAAAGCAAAGCAAGGTAAGTCAAGGTAAATGGGCAAAGCAAGGCAAGGCAAGGCAAAAGGGCAAAGCATGTCAAGGGAAGAGAAACGGGTAAAGAAGGGCAATGCAAGGCAAAAGGGCAAAGAAAGGCAAGGCAAGGAAAGGCAAGGCAAAATGAAAAAGAAAGGCAAGGCAAAAGGCCAAAGCAAGGCAAGGCAAGGAAAGGCAAAACGGAGAAGTAAGGAAAGGTAAGGCAAGGTAAAAATGGCAAAGCAAGGCAAGGCAAGGCAAAAGGGCAAAGCATGGTAAGGGAAGAGAAACGGGTAAAGAAAGGCAATACAAGGCAAAAGGGCAAAGAAAGGCAAGGTAATGCAAAAGAGCAAAGTAAGGCTAGGAAAGGCAAGGCAAAAGGGCAAAGCAAGGCACGGCAAGGCATAAAGGCAAAGCAAGGCAAGGCAAGGGAAAAGGGCAAAGCTAAGCAAGGAAAGTCAAAAGGGAATGCAAGACATGGCAAGGCAAGGCAAAAGGGCAATGCAAGGCAAGGCAAAGCAAACGGGTAAAGCAAGGCAATGCAAGGCAAAAGGGCAAAGAAAGGCAAGGCAAGGAAAGGCAAAAATGAAAAGCAAGGCAAGGCAAAAGGGCAAAGAAGGGCAAGGGAAGGCAAGGCAAAAGTGCAAACCAAGGCATGCAAAGGCAACACAAAAGAGGAAAGCAAGGCAAGGCAACGCAAAAGGGCAAAGCAAGGCAAGGCAAAAGGGCAAAGCAAGGAAAGGCAAGGAAAGGGAAAAGGGTAAAGCAAGGTAATGCAAGGCAAAAGGGCAAAGCAAGGCAAGGCAAGGCAAAAGGGTAAAGAAAGGGAAGGCAAAGCAAACGGGTAAAGCAAGGCAAGGCAAGGCAAAAAGGCAAAGAAAGGCAAAGAAAGGAAAGGCAAATGGGCAAAGCAAGGCAAGGCAAGTCAAGGCAAAAAGTCAAAGAAAGGAAAGGCAAGGAAAGGCAAAACGGAAAAGCAAGGAAAGGTAAGGCAAGGTAAATGGGCAAAGCAAGGCAAGGCAAGGCAAAAGGGCAAAGCATGGTAAGGGAACAGAAACGGGTAAAGAAAGGATATGCAAGGCAAAAGGGCAAAGAAAGGAAAGGCAAAAGGGCAAAGGAAGACAATGCATGGCAAGTCTAAAGGGCAAAGCAAGGCAAGGCAAGGCAAGGCAAAAGGGCAAAGCAAGGCACGGCAAATGGGGAAAGCAAGGTAATGAAAGGCAAAGGAAAAAGTCAAAGCAAGGCATGGCAATGCATAAAGGCAAACCAAGGCAAGGCAAAGCAAAAGGGCAATGCAAGGCAAGGTAAGGCAAAAACGCAAAGCAAGGTAAGGCAAAATGGCAAAGCAAGGCAAGGCAAAGCAAACGGGTAAAGCAAGGCAATGCAAGGCAAAAGGGCAAAGAAAGGCAAGGCAAGGAAAGGCAAAAAGGCAAAGCAAGGCAAGGCAAAAGGCCAAAGAAAGGCAAGGGAAGGCAAGGCAAAACGGCAAAGAAAGGAAAGGCGAGGAAAGGCAAAAGGGAGAAGTAAGGAAAGGTAAGGCAAGGTAGAAATGGCAAAGCAAAGCAAGGCAAGGCAAAAGGGCAAAGCATGGTAAGGGAAGAGAAACGGGTAAAGAAAGGCAATGCAAGGCAAAAGGGCAAAGAAAGGAAAGGCAAAAGGGCAAAGGACGACAACGCAAGGCAAGTCTAAAGGGCAAAGCAAGGCAAGGCAAGGCAAGGCAAAAGGGCAAAGCAAGGCAAGGCAAATGGGGAAAGCAAGGTAATGAAAGGCAAGGGAAAAGAGCAAAGCAGGGCAAGGCAAGGCAAAAGGCTAAAGAAAGGGAAGGCAAAGCAAATGGTTAAAGCAAGGCAAGGCAAGGCAAATGGGCAAAGCAAAGCAAGGTAAGGCAAGGTAAATGGGCAAAGCAAGGCAAGGCAAGGCAAAAGGGCAAAGCATGTCAAGGGAAGAGAAACGGGTAAAGAAGGGCAATGCAAGGCAAAAGGGCAAAGAAAGGCAAGGCAAGGAAAGGCAAGGCAAAATGAAAAAGAAAGGGAAGGCAAAGCAAACGGGTAAAGCAAGGCAAGGCAAGGCAAAAAGGCAAAGAAAGGCAAAGAAAGGAAAGGCAAATGGGCAAAGCAAGGCAAGGCAAGGCAAAGCAAAACGGCAAAGCAAGGCAAGGCAAGGCAAAAGGGTAAAGAAAGGGAAGGCAAAGCAAACGGGTAAAGCAAGGCAAGGCAAGGCAAAAAGGTAAAGAAAGGCAAAGAAAGGAAAGGCAAATGGGCAAAGCAAGGCAAGGCAAGTCAAGGCAAAACGGCAAAGAAAGGAAAAACAAGGAAGGGCAAAACGGAAAAGCAAGGAAAGGTAAGGCAAGGTAAATGAGCAAAGCAAGGCAAGGCAAGGCAAAAGGGCAAAGCATGTCAAGGGAAGAGAAACGGGTAAAGAAAGGCAATGCAAGGCAAAAGGGCAAAGAAAGGCAAGGTAAGACAAAAGAGCAAAGTAAGGCTAGGAAAGGCAAGTCAAGAGGGCAAAGCAAGGAAAGGCAAAAGGGCAAAGGAAAACAATGCAAGGCAAGTCTAAAGGGCAAAGCAAGGCAAGGCAAGGCAAGGCAAAAGGGCAAAGCAAGGCAAGGCAAATAAGGAAAGCAAGGTAATGAAAGGCAAAGGAAAAGGGCAAAGCAAGGCACGGCAAGGCATAAAGGCAAACCAAGGCAAGGCAAGGCAAAAGGGCAAAGCTAAGCAAGGAAAGTCAAAAGAAAAAGCAAGACAAGGCAAGGCAAGGCAAAAGGGCAATGCAAGGCAAGGCAAAGCAAACGGGTAAAGCAAGGCAATGCAAGGCAAAAGGGCAAAGAAAGGCAAGGCAAGGAAAGGCAAAAATGAAAAGCAAGGCAAGGCAAAAGGGCAAAGAAGGGCAAGGGAAGGCAAGGCAAAAGTGCAAACCAAGGCATGCAAAGACAACACAAAAGAGGAAAGCAAGGCAAGGCAACGCAAAAGGGCAAAGCAAGGCAAGGCAAAAGGGCAAAGCAAGGAAAGGCAAGGAAAGGGAAAAGGGTAAAGCAAGGTAATGCAAGGCAAAAGGGCAAAGCAAGGCAAGGCAAGGCAAAAGGGTAAAGAAAGGGAAGGCAAAGCAAACGGGTAAAGCAAGGCAAGGCAAGGCAAAAAGGCAAAGAAAGGCAAAGAAAGGAAAGGCAAATGGGCAAAGCAAGGCAAGGCAAGTCAAGGCAAAAAGTCAAAGAAAGGAAAGGCAAGGAAAGGCAAAACGGAAAAGCAAGGAAAGGTAAGGCAAGGTAAATGGGCAAAGCAAGGCAAGGCAAGGCAAAAGGGCAAAGCATGGTAAGGGAACAGAAACGGGTAAAGAAAGGATATGCAAGGCAAAAGGGCAAAGAAAGGAAAGGCAAAAGGGCAAAGGAAGACAATGCATGGCAAGTCTAAAGGGCAAAGCAAGGCAAGGCAAGGCAAGGCAAAAGGGCAAAGCAAGGCACGGCAAATGGGGAAAGCAAGGTAATGAAAGGCAAAGGAAAAAGTCAAAGCAAGGCATGGCAATGCATAAAGGCAAACCAAGGCAAGGCAAAGCAAAAGGGCAATGCAAGGCAAGGTAAGGCAAAAACGCAAAGCAAGGTAAGGCAAAATGGCAAAGCAAGGCAAGGCAAAGCAAACGGGTAAAGCAAGGCAATGCAAGGCAAAAGGGCAAAGAAAGGCAAGGCAAGGAAAGGCAAAAAGGCAAAGCAAGGCAAAGCAAAAGGCCAAAGAAAGGCAAGGGAAGGCAAGGCAAAACGGCAAAGAAAGGAAAGGCGAGGAAAGGCAAAAGGGAGAAGTAAGGAAAGGTAAGGCAAGGTAGAAATGGCAAAGCAAAGCAAGGCAAGGCAAAAGGGCAAAGCATGGTAAGGGAAGAGAAACGGGTAAAGAAAGGCAATGCAAGGCAAAAGGGCAAAGAAAGGCAAGGTAAGACAAAAGAGCAAAGTAAGGCTAGGAAAGGCAAGTCAAGAGGGCAAAGCAAGGAAAGGCAAAAGGGCAAAGGAAGACAATGCATGGCAAGTCTAAAGGGCAAAGCAAGGCAAGGCAATGCAAGGCAAAAGGGCAAAGCAAGGCAAGGCAAATGGGGAAAGCAAGGTAATGAAAGGCAAGGGAAAAGAGCAAAGCAGGGCAAGGCAAGGCAAAAGGCTAAAGAAAGGGAAGGCAAAGCAAATGGTTAAAGCAAGGCAAGTCAAGGCAAATGGGCAAAGCAAAGCAAGGTAAGTCAAGGTAAATGGGCAAAGCAAGGCAAGGCAAGGCAAAAGGGCAAAGCATGTCAAGGGAAGAGAAACGGGTAAAGAAGGGCAATGCAAGGCAAAAGGGCAAAGAAAGGCAAGGCAAGGAAAGGCAAGGCAAAATGAAAAAGAAAGGCAAGGCAAAAGGCCAAAGCAAGGCAAGGCAAGGAAAGGCAAAACGGAGAAGTAAGGAAAGGTAAGGCAAGGTAAAAATGGCAAAGCAAGGCAAGGCAAGGCAAAAGGGCAAAGCATGGTAAGGGAAGAGAAACGGGTAAAGAAAGGCAATACAAGGCAAAAGGGCAAAGAAAGGCAAGGTAATGCAAAAGAGCAAAGTAAGGCTAGGAAAGGCAAGGCAAAAGGGCAAAGCAAGGCATGGCAAGGCATAAAGGCAAAGCAAGGCAAGGCAAGGGAAAAGGGCAAAGCTAAGCAAGGAAAGTCAAAAGGGAATGCAAGACATGGCAAGGCAAGGCAAAACGGCAATGCAAGGCAAGGCAAAGCAAACGGGTAAAGCAAGGCAATGCAAGGAAAAAGGGCAAAGAAAGGCAAGGCAAGGAAAGGCAAAAATGAAAAGCAAGGCAAGGCAAAAGGGCAAAGAAGGGCAAGGGAAGGCAAGGCAAAAGTGCAAACCAAGGCATGCAAAGGCAACACAAAAGAGGAAAGCAAGGCAAGGCAACGCAAAAGGGCAAAGCAAGGCAAGGCAAAAGGGCAAAGCAAGGAAAGGCAAGGAAAGGGAAAAGGGTAAAGCAAGGTAATGCAAGGCAAAAGGGCAAAGCAAGGCAAGGCAAGGCAAAAGGGTAAAGAAAGGGAAGGCAAAGCAAACGGGTAAAGCAAGGCAAGGCAAGGCAAAAAGGCAAAGAAAGGCAAAGAAAGGAAAGGCAAATGGGCAAAGCAAGGCAAGGCAAGTCAAGGCAAAAAGTCAAAGAAAGGAAAGGCAAGGAAAGGCAAAACGGAAAAGCAAGGAAAGGTAAGGCAAGGTAAATGGGCAAAGCAAGGCAAGGCAAGGCAAAAGGGCAAAGCATGGTAAGGGAACAGAAACGGGTAAAGAAAGGATATGCAAGGCAAAAGGGCAAAGAAAGGAAAGGCAAAAGGGCAAAGGAAGACAATGCATGGCAAGTCTAAAGGGCAAAGCAAGGCAAGGCAAGGCAAGGCAAAAGGGCAAAGCAAGGCACGGCAAATGGGGAAAGCAAGGTAATGAAAGGCAAAGGAAAAAGTCAAAGCAAGGCATGGCAATGCATAAAGGCAAACCAAGGCAAGGCAAAGCAAAAGGGCAATGCAAGGCAAGGTAAGGCAAAAACGCAAAGCAAGGTAAGGCAAAATGGCAAAGCAAGGCAAGGCAAAGCAAACGGGTAAAGCAAGGCAATGCAAGGCAAAAGGGCAAAGAAAGGCAAGGCAAGGAAAGGCAAAAAGGCAAAGCAAGGCAAGGCAAAAGGCCAAAGAAAGGCAAGGGAAGGCAAGGCAAAACGGCAAAGAAAGGAAAGGCGAGGAAAGGCAAAAGGGAGAAGTAAGGAAAGGTAAGGCAAGGTAGAAATGGCAAAGCAAAGCAAGGCAAGGCAAAAGGGCAAAGCATGGTAAGGGAAGAGAAACGGGTAAAGAAAGGCAATGCAAGGCAAAAGGGCAAAGAAAGGAAAGGCAAAAGGGCAAAGGACGACAACGCAAGGCAAGTCTAAAGGGCAAAGCAAGGCAAGGCAAGGCAAGGCAAAAGGGCAAAGCAAGGCAAGGCAAATGGGGAAAGCAAGGTAATGAAAGGCAAGGGAAAAGAGCAAAGCAGGGCAAGGCAAGGCAAAAGGCTAAAGAAAGGGAAGGCAAAGCAAATGGTTAAAGCAAGGCAAGGCAAGGCAAATGGGCAAAGCAAAGCAAGGTAAGGCAAGGTAAATGGGCAAAGCAAGGCAAGGCAAGGCAAAAGGGCAAAGCATGTCAAGGGAAGAGAAACGGGTAAAGAAGGGCAATGCAAGGCAAAAGGGCAAAGAAAGGCAAGGCAAGGAAAGGCAAGGCAAAATGAAAAAGAAAGGGAAGGCAAAGCAAACGGGTAAAGCAAGGCAAGGCAAGGCAAAAAGGCAAAGAAAGGCAAAGAAAGGAAAGGCAAATGGGCAAAGCAAGGCAAGGCAAGGCAAAGCAAAACGGCAAAGCAAGGCAAGGCAAGGCAAAAGGGTAAAGAAAGGGAAGGCAAAGCAAACGGGTAAAGCAAGGCAAGGCAAGGCAAAAAGGTAAAGAAAGGCAAAGAAAGGAAAGGCAAATGGGCAAAGCAAGGCAAGGCAAGTCAAGGCAAAACGGCAAAGAAAGGAAAAACAAGGAAGGGCAAAACGGAAAAGCAAGGAAAGGTAAGGCAAGGTAAATGAGCAAAGCAAGGCAAGGCAAGGCAAAAGGGCAAAGCATGGTAAGGGAAGAGAAACGGGTAAAGAAAGGCAATGCAAGGCAAAAGGGCAAAGAAAGGCAAGGTAAGACAAAAGAGCAAAGTAAGGCTAGGAAAGGCAAGTCAAGAGGGCAAAGCAAGGAAAGGCAAAAGGGCAAAGGAAAACAATGCAAGGCAAGTCTAAAGGGCAAAGCAAGGCAAGGCAAGGCAAGGCAAAAGGGCAAAGCAAGGCAAGGCAAATAAGGAAAGCAAGGTAATGAAAGGCAAAGGAAAAGGGCAAAGCAAGGCACGGCAAGGCATAAAGGCAAACCAAGGCAAGGCAAGGCAAAAGGGCAAAGCTAAGCAAGGAAAGTCAAAAGAAAAAGCAAGACAAGGCAAGGCAAGGCAAAAGGGCAATGCAAGGCAAGGCAAAGCAAACGGGTAAAGCAAGGCAATGCAAGGCAAAAGGGCAAAGAAAGGCAAGGCAAGGAAAGGCAAAAATGAAAAGCAAGGCAAGGCAAAAGGGCAAAGAAGGGCAAGGGAAGGCAAGGCAAAAGTGCAAACCAAGGCATGCAAAGGCAACACAAAAGAGGAAAGCAAGGCAAGGCAACGCAAAAGGGCAAAGCAAGGCAAGGCAAAAGGGCAAAGCAAGGAAAGGCAAGGAAAGGGAAAAGGGTAAAGCAAGGTAATGCAAGGCAAAAGGGCAAAGCAAGGCAAGGCAAGGCAAAAGGGTAAAGAAAGGGAAGGCAAAGCAAACGGGTAAAGCAAGGCAAGGCAAGGCAAAAAGGCAAAGAAAGGCAAAGAAAGGAAAGGCAAATGGGCAAAGCAAGGCAAGGCAAGTCAAGGCAAAACGGCAAAGAAAGGAAAAACAAGGAAGGGCAAAACGGAAAAGCAAGGAAAGGTAAGGCAAGGTAAATGGGCAAAGCAAGGCAAGGCAAGGCAAAAGGGCAAAGCATGGTAAGGGAACAGAAACGGGTAAAGAAAGGATATGCAAGGCAAAAGGGCAAAGAAAGGAAAGGCAAAAGGGCAAAGGAAGACAATGCATGGCAAGTCTAAAGGGCAAAGCAAGGCAAGGCAAGGCAAGGCAAAAGGGCAAAGCAAGGCACGGCAAATGGGGAAAGCAAGGTAATGAAAGGCAAAGGAAAAAGTCAAAGCAAGGCATGGCAATGCATAAAGGCAAACCAAGGCAAGGCAAAGCAAAAGGGCAATGCAAGGCAAGGTAAGGCAAAAACGCAAAGCAAGGTAAGGCAAAATGGCAAAGCAAGGCAAGGCAAAGCAAACGGGTAAAGGAAGGCAATGCAAGGCAAAAGGGCAAAGAAAGGCAAGGCAAGGAAAGGCAAAAAGGCAAAGCAAGGCAAGGCAAAAGGCCAAAGAAAGGCAAGGGAAGGCAAGGCAAAACGGCAAAGAAAGGAAAGGCGAGGAAAGGCAAAAGGGAGAAGTAAGGAAAGGTAAGGCAAGGTAGAAATGGCAAAGCAAAGCAAGGCAAGGCAAAAGGGCAAAGCATGGTAAGGGAAGAGAAACGGGTAAAGAAAGGCAATGCAAGGCAAAAGGGCAAAGAAAGGAAAGGCAAAAGGGCAAAGGACGACAACGCAAGGCAAGTCTAAAGGGCAAAGCAAGGCAAGGCAAGGCAAGGCAAAAGGGCAAAGCAAGGCAAGGCAAATGGGGAAAGCAAGGTAATGAAAGGCAAGGGAAAAGAGCAAAGCAGGGCAAGGCAAGGCAAAAGGCTAAAGAAAGGGAAGGCAAAGCAAATGGTTAAAGCAAGGCAAGGCAAGGCAAATGGGCAAAGCAAAGCAAGGTAAGGCAAGGTAAATGGGCAAAGCAAGGCAAGGCAAGGCAAAAGGGCAAAGCATGTCAAGGGAAGAGAAACGGGTAAAGAAGGGCAATGCAAGGCAAAAGGGCAAAGAAAGGCAAGGCAAGGAAAGGCAAGGCAAAATGAAAAAGAAAGGGAAGGCAAAGCAAACGGGTAAAGCAAGGCAAGGCAAGGCAAAAAGGCAAAGAAAGGCAAAGAAAGGAAAGGCAAATGGGCAAAGCAAGGCAAGGCAAGGCAAAGCAAAACGGCAAAGCAAGGCAAGGCAAGGCAAAAGGGTAAAGAAAGGGAAGGCAAAGCAAACGGGTAAAGCAAGGCAAGGCAAGGCAAAAAGGTAAAGAAAGGCAAAGAAAGGAAAGGCAAATGGGCAAAGCAAGGCAAGGCAAGTCAAGGCAAAACGGCAAAGAAAGGAAAAACAAGGAAGGGCAAAACGGAAAAGCAAGGAAAGGTAAGGCAAGGTAAATGAGCAAAGCAAGGCAAGGCAAGGCAAAAGGGCAAAGCATGGTAAGGGAAGAGAAACGGGTAAAGAAAGGCAATGCAAGGCAAAAGGGCAAAGAAAGGCAAGGTAAGACAAAAGAGCAAAGTAAGGCTAGGAAAGGCAAGTCAAGAGGGCAAAGCAAGGAAAGGCAAAAGGGCAAAGGAAAACAATGCAAGGCAAGTCTAAAGGGCAAAGCAAGGCAAGGCAAGGCAAGGCAAAAGGGCAAAGCAAGGCAAGGCAAATAAGGAAAGCAAGGTAATGAAAGGCAAAGGAAAAGGGCAAAGCAAGGCACGGCAAGGCATAAAGGCAAACCAAGGCAAGGCAAGGCAAAAGGGCAAAGCTAAGCAAGGAAAGTCAAAAGAAAAAGCAAGACATGGCAAGGCAAGGCAAAAGGGCAATGCAAGGCAAGGCAAAGCAAACGGGTAAAGCAAGGCAATGCAAGGCAAAAGGGCAAAGAAAGGCAAGGCAAGGAAAGGCAAAAATGAAAAGCAAGGCAAGGCAAAAGGGCAAAGAACGGCAAGGGAAGGCAAGGCAAAAGTGCAAACCAAGGCATGCAAAGGCAACACAAAAAAGGAAAGCAAGGCAAGGCAACGCAAAAGGGCAAAGCAAGGCAAGGCAAAAGGGCAAAGCAAGGAAAGGCAAGGAAAGGGAAAAGGGTAAAGCAAGGTAATGCAAGGCAGAAGGGCAAAGCAAGGCAAGGCAAGGCAAAAGGGTAAAGAAAGGGAAGGCAAAGCAAACGGGTAAAGCAAGGCAAGGCAAGGCAAAAAGGCAAAGAAAGGCAAAGAAAGGAAAGGCAAATGGGCAAAGCAAGGCAAGGCAAGTCAAGGCAAAAAGTCAAAGAAAGGAAAGGCAAGGAAAGGCAAAACGGAAAAGCAAGGAAAGGTAAGGCAAGGTAAATGGGCAAAGCAAGGCAAGGCAAGGCAAAAGGGCAAAGCATGGTAAGGGAACAGAAACGGGTAAAGAAAGGATATGCAAGGCAAAAGGGCAAAGAAAGGAAAGGCAAAAGGGCAAAGGAAGACAATGCATGGCAAGTCTAAAGGGCAAAGCAAGGCAAGGCAAGGCAAGGCAAAAGGGCAAAGCAAGGCACGGCAAATGGGGAAAGCAAGGTAATGAAAGGCAAAGGAAAAAGTCAAAGCAAGGCATGGCAATGCATAAAGGCAAACCAAGGCAAGGCAAAGCAAAAGGGCAATGCAAGGCAAGGTAAGGCAAAAACGCAAAGCAAGGTAAGGCAAAATGGCAAAGCAAGGCAAGGCAAAGCAAACGGGTAAAGGAAGGCAATGCAAGGCAAAAGGGCAAAGAAAGGCAAGGCAAGGAAAGGCAAAAAGGCAAAGCAAGGCAAGGCAAAAGGCCAAAGAAAGGCAAGGGAAGGCAAGGCAAAACGGCAAAGAAAGGAAAGGCGAGGAAAGGCAAAAGGGAGAAGTAAGGAAAGGTAAGGCAAGGTAGAAATGGCAAAGCAAAGCAAGGCAAGGCAAAAGGGCAAAGCATGGTAAGGGAAGAGAAACGGGTAAAGAAAGGCAATGCAAGGCAAAAGGGCAAAGAAAGGAAAGGCAAAAGGGCAAAGGACGACAACGCAAGGCAAGTCTAAAGGGCAAAGCAAGGCAAGGCAAGGCAAGGGAAAAGGGCAAAGCAAGGCAAGGCAAATGGGGAAAGCAAGGTAATGAAAGGCAAGGGAAAAGAGCAAAGCAGGGCAAGGCAAGGCAAAAGGCTAAAGAAAGGGAAGGCAAAGCAAATGGTTAAAGCAAGGCAAGGCAAGGCAAATGGGCAAAGCAAAGCAAGGTAAGGCAAGGTAAATGGGCAAAGCAAGGCAAGGCAAGGCAAAAGGGCAAAGCATGTCAAGGGAAGAGAAACGGGTAAAGAAGGGCAATGCAAGGCAAAAGGGCAAAGAAAGGCAAGGCAAGGAAAGGCAAGGCAAAATGAAAAAGAAAGGGAAGGCAAAGCAAACGGGTAAAGCAAGGCAAGGCAAGGCAAAAAGGCAAAGAAAGGCAAAGAAAGGAAAGGCAAATGGGCAAAGCAAGGCAAGGCAAGGCAAAGCAAAACGGCAAAGCAAGGCAAGGCAAGGCAAAAGGGTAAAGAAAGGGAAGGCAAAGCAAACGGGTAAAGCAAGGCAAGGCAAGGCAAAAAGGTAAAGAAAGGCAAAGAAAGGAAAGGCAAATGGGCAAAGCAAGGCAAGGCAAGTCAAGGCAAAACGGCAAAGAAAGGAAAAACAAGGAAGGGCAAAACGGAAAAGCAAGGAAAGGTAAGGCAAGGTAAATGAGCAAAGCAAGGCAAGGCAAGGCAAAAGGGCAAAGCATGGTAAGGGAAGAGAAACGGGTAAAGAAAGGCAATGCAAGGCAAAAGGGCAAAGAAAGGCAAGGTAAGACAAAAGAGCAAAGTAAGGCTAGGAAAGGCAAGTCAAGAGGGCAAAGCAAGGAAAGGCAAAAGGGCAAAGGAAAACAATGCAAGGCAAGTCTAAAGGGCAAAGCAAGGCAAGGCAAGGCAAGGCAAAAGGGCAAAGCAAGGCAAGGCAAATAAGGAAAGCAAGGTAATGAAAGGCAAAGGAAAAGGGCAAAGCAAGGCACGGCAAGGCATAAAGGCAAACCAAGGCAAGGCAAGGCAAAAGGGCAAAGCTAAGCAAGGAAAGTCAAAAGAAAAAGCAAGACAAGGCAAGGCAAGGCAAAAGGGCAATGCAAGGCAAGGCAAAGCAAACGGGTAAAGCAAGGCAATGCAAGGCAAAAGGGCAAAGAAAGGCAAGGCAAGGAAAGGCAAAAATGAAAAGCAAGGCAAGGCAAAAGGGCAAAGAAGGGCAAGGGAAGGCAAGGCAAAAGTGCAAACCAAGGCATGCAAAGGCAACACAAAAGAGGAAAGCAAGGCAAGGCAACGCAAAAGGGCAAAGCAAGGCAAGGCAAAAGGGCAAAGCAAGGAAAGGCAAGGAAAGGGAAAAGGGTAAAGCAAGGTAATGCAAGGCAAAAGGGCAAAGCAAGGCAAGGCAAGGCAAAAGGGTAAAGAAAGGGAAGGCAAAGCAAACGGGTAAAGCAAGGCAAGGCAAGGCAAAAAGGCAAAGAAAGGCAAAGAAAGGAAAGGCAAATGGGCAAAGCAAGGCAAGGCAAGTCAAGGCAAAAAGTCAAAGAAAGGAAAGGCAAGGAAAGGCAAAACGGAAAAGCAAGGAAAGGTAAGGCAAGGTAAATGGGCAAAGCAAGGCAAGGCAAGGCAAAAGGGCAAAGCATGGTAAGGGAACAGAAACGGGTAAAGAAAGGATATGCAAGGCAAAAGGGCAAAGAAAGGAAAGGCAAAAGGGCAAAGGAAGACAATGCATGGCAAGTCTAAAGGGCAAAGCAAGGCAAGGCAAGG
This sequence comes from Columba guinea, assembly GCA_032206185.1. NCBI lineage: Eukaryota > Metazoa > Chordata > Aves > Columbiformes > Columbidae > Columba > Columba guinea. Next base: position 403,237 of record JAVLUU010000222.1, on the reverse strand, counting down.
CAAGGCAAAAGGGCAAAGCAAGGCACGGCAAATGGGGAAAGCAAGGTAATGAAAGGCAAAGGAAAAAGTCAAAGCAAGGCATGGCAATGCATAAAGGCAAACCAAGGCAAGGCAAAGCAAAAGGGCAATGCAAGGCAAGGTAAGGCAAAAACGCAAAGCAAGGTAAGGCAAAATGGCAAAGCAAGGCAAGGCAAAGCAAACGGGTAAAGCAAGGCAATGCAAGGCAAAAGGGCAAAGAAAGGCAAGGCAAGGAAAGGCAAAAAGGCAAAGCAAGGCAAGGCAAAAGGCCAAAGAAAGGCAAGGGAAGGCAAGGCAAAACGGCAAAGAAAGGAAAGGCGAGGAAAGGCAAAAGGGAGAAGTAAGGAAAGGTAAGGCAAGGTAGAAATGGCAAAGCAAAGCAAGGCAAGGCAAAAGGGCAAAGCATGGTAAGGGAAGAGAAACGGGTAAAGAAAGGCAATGCAAGGCAAAAGGGCAAAGAAAGGAAAGGCAAAAGGGCAAAGGACGACAACGCAAGGCAAGTCTAAAGGGCAAAGCAAGGCAAGGCAAGGCAAGGCAAAAGGGCAAAGCAAGGCAAGGCAAATGGGGAAAGCAAGGTAATGAAAGGCAAGGGAAAAGAGCAAAGCAGGGCAAGGCAAGGCAAAAGGCTAAAGAAAGGGAAGGCAAAGCAAATGGTTAAAGCAAGGCATGTCAAGGCAAATGGGCAAAGCAAAGCAAGGTAAGGCAAGGTAAATGGGCAAAGCAAGGCAAGGCAAGGCAAAAGGGCAAAGCATGTCAAGGGAAGAGAAACGGGTAAAGAAGGGCAATGCAAGGCAAAAGGGCAAAGAAAGGCAAGGCAAGGAAAGGCAAGGCAAAATGAAAAAGAAAGGGAAGGCAAAGCAAACGGGTAAAGCAAGGCAAGGCAAGGCAAAAAGGCAAAGAAAGGCAAAGAAAGGAAAGGCAAATGGGCAAAGCAAGGCAAGGCAAGGCAAAGCAAAACGGCAAAGCAAGGCAAGGCAAGGCAAAAGGGTAAAGAAAGGGAAGGCAAAGCAAACGGGTAAAGCAAGGCAAGGCAAGGCAAAAAGGTAAAGAAAGGCAAAGAAAGGAAAGGCAAATGGGCAAAGCAAGGCAAGGCAAGTCAAGGCAAAACGGCAAAGAAAGGAAAAACAAGGAAGGGCAAAACGGAAAAGCAAGGAAAGGTAAGGCAAGGTAAATGAGCAAAGCAAGGCAAGGCAAGGCAAAAGGGCAAAGCATGGTAAGGGAAGAGAAACGGGTAAAGAAAGGCAATGCAAGGCAAAAGGGCAAAGAAAGGCAAGGTAAGACAAAAGAGCAAAGTAAGGCTAGGAAAGGCAAGTCAAGAGGGCAAAGCAAGGAAAGGCAAAAGGGCAAAGGAAAACAATGCAAGGCAAGTCTAAAGGGCAAAGCAAGGCAAGGCAAGGCAAGGCAAAAGGGCAAAGCAAGGCAAGGCAAATAAGGAAAGCAAGGTAATGAAAGGCAAAGGAAAAGGGCAAAGCAAGGCACGGCAAGGCATAAAGGCAAACCAAGGCAAGGCAAGGCAAAAGGGCAAAGCTAAGCAAGGAAAGTCAAAAGAAAAAGCAAGACAAGGCAAGGCAAGGCAAAAGGGCAATGCAAGGCAAGGCAAAGCAAACGGGTAAAGCAAGGCAATGCAAGGCAAAAGGGCAAAGAAAGGCAAGGCAAGGAAAGGCAAAAATGAAAAGCAAGGCAAGGCAAAAGGGCAAAGAAGGGCAAGGGAAGGCAAGGCAAAAGTGCAAACCAAGGCATGCAAAGGCAACACAAAAGAGGAAAGCAAGGCAAGGCAACGCAAAAGGGCAAAGCAAGGCAAGGCAAAAGGGCAAAGCAAGGAAAGGCAAGGAAAGGGAAAAGGGTAAAGCAAGGTAATGCAAGGCAAAAGGGCAAAGCAAGGCAAGGCAAGGCAAAAGGGTAAAGAAAGGGAAGGCAAAGCAAACGGGTAAAGCAAGGCAAGGCAAGGCAAAAAGGCAAAGAAAGGCAAAGAAAGGAAAGGCAAATGGGCAAAGCAAGGCAAGGCAAGTCAAGGCAAAAAGTCAAAGAAAGGAAAGGCAAGGAAAGGCAAAACGGAAAAGCAAGGAAAGGTAAGGCAAGGTAAATGGGCAAAGCAAGGCAAGGCAAGGCAAAAGGGCAAAGCATGGTAAGGGAACAGAAACGGGTAAAGAAAGGATATGCAAGGCAAAAGGGCAAAGAAAGGAAAGGCAAAAGGGCAAAGGAAGACAATGCATGGCAAGTCTAAAGGGCAAAGCAAGGCAAGGCAAGGCAAGGCAAAAGGGCAAAGCAAGGCACGGCAAATGGGGAAAGCAAGGTAATGAAAGGCAAAGGAAAAAGTCAAAGCAAGGCATGGCAATGCATAAAGGCAAACCAAGGCAAGGCAAAGCAAAAGGGCAATGCAAGGCAAGTTAAGGCAAAAACGCAAAGCAAGGTAAGGCAAAATGGCAAAGCAAGGCAAGGCAAAGCAAACGGGTAAAGCAAGGCAATGCAAGGCAAAAGGGCAAAGAAAGGCAAGGCAAGGAAAGGCAAAAAGGCAAAGCAAGGCAAGGCAAAAGGCCAAAGAAAGGCAAGGGAAGGCAAGGCAAAACGGCAAAGAAAGGAAAGGCGAGGAAAGGCAAAAGGGAGAAGTAAGGAAAGGTAAGGCAAGGTAGAAATGGCAAAGCAAAGCAAGGCAAGGCAAAAGGGCAAAGCATGGTAAGGGAAGAGAAACGGGTAAAGAAAGGCAATGCAAGGCAAAAGGGCAAAGAAAGGAAAGGCAAAAGGGCAAAGGACGACAACGCAAGGCAAGTCTAAAGGGCAAAGCAAGGCAAGGCAAGGCAAGGCAAAAGGGCAAAGCAAGGCAAGGCAAATGGGGAAAGCAAGGTAATGAAAGGCAAGGGAAAAGAGCAAAGCAGTGCAAGGCAAGGCAAAAGGCTAAAGAAAGGGAAGGCAAAGCAAATGGTTAAAGCAAGGCATGTCAAGGCAAATGGGCAAAGCAAAGCAAGGTAAGGCAAGGTAAATGGGCAAAGCAAGGCAAGGCAAGGCAAAAGGGCAAAGCATGTCAAGGGAAGAGAAACGGGTAAAGAAGGGCAATGCAAGGCAAAAGGGCAAAGAAAGGCAAGGCAAGGAAAGGCAAGGCAAAATGAAAAAGAAAGGGAAGGCAAAGCAAACGGGTAAAGCAAGGCAAGGCAAGGCAAAAAGGCAAAGAAAGGCAAAGAAAGGAAAGGCAAATGGGCAAAGCAAGGCAAGGCAAGGCAAAAGGGCAAAGCATGTCAAGGGAAGAGAAACGGGTAAAGAAGGGCAATGCAAGGCAAAAGGGCAAAGAAAGGCAAGGCAAGGAAAGGCAAAACGGAGAAGTAAGGAAAGGTAAGGCAAGGTAAAAATGGCAAAGCAAGGCAAGGCAAGGCAAAAGGGCAAAGCATGGTAAGGGAAGAGAAACGGGTAAAGAAAGGCAATACAAGGCAAAAGGGCAAAGAAAGGCAAGGTAATGCAAAAGAGCAAAGTAAGGCTAGGAAAGGCAAGGCAAAAGGGCAAAGCGAGGCATGGCAAGGCATAAAGGCAAAGCAAGGCAAGGCAAGGGAAGAGGGCAAAGCTAAGCAAGGAAAGTCAAAAGGGAAAGCAAGACAAGGCAAGGCAAGGCAAAAGGGCAATGCAAGGCAAGGCAAAGCAAACGGGTAAAGCAAGGCAATGCAAGGCAAAAGGGCAAAGAAAGGCAAGGCAAGGAAAGGCAAAAATGAAAAGCAAGGCAAGGCAAAAGGGCAAAGAACGGCAAGGGAAGGCAAGGCAAAAGTGCAAACCAAGGCATGCAAAGGCAACACAAAAGAGGAAAGCAAGGCAAGGCAACGCAAAAGGGCAAAGCAAGGCAAGGCAAAAGGGCAAAGCAAGGCAAGGCAAGGCAAAAGGGTAAAGAAAGGGAAGGCAAAGCAAACGGGTAAAGCAAGGCAAGGCAAGGCAAAAAGGCAAAGAAAGGCAAAGAAAGGAAAGGCAAATGGGCAAAGTAAGGCAAGGCAAGTCAAGGCAAAAAGTCAAAGAAAGGAAAGGCAAGGAAAGGCAAAACGGAAAAGCAAGGAAAGGTAAGGCAAGGTAAATGGGCAAAGCAAGGCAAGGCAAGGCAAATGGGCAAAGCATGGTAAGGGAAGAGAAACGGGTAAAGAAAGGATATGCAAGGCAAAAGGGCAAAGAAAGGAAAGGCAAAAGGGCAAAGGAAGACAATGCATGGCAAGTCTAAAGGGCAAAGCAAGGCAAGGCAAGGCAAGGCAAAAGGGCAAAGCAAGGCACGGCAAATGGGGAAAGCAAGGTAATGAAAGGCAAAGGAAAAAGTCAAAGCAAGGCATGGCAATGCATAAAGGCAAACCAAGGCAAGGCAAAGCAAAAGGGCAATGCAAGGCAAGGTAAGGCAAAAACGCAAAGCAAGGTAAGGCAAAATGGCAAAGCAAGGCAAGGCAAAGCAAACGGGTAAAGGAAGGCAATGCAAGGCAAAAGGGCAAAGAAAGGCAAGGCAAGGAAAGGCAAAAAGGCAAAGCAAGGCAAGGCAAAAGGCCAAAGAAAGGCAAGGGAAGGCAAGGCAAAACGGCAAAGAAAGGAAAGGCGAGGAAAGGCAAAAGGGAGAAGTAAGGAAAGGTAAGGCAAGGTAGAAATGGCAAAGCAAAGCAAGGCAAGGCAAAAGGGCAAAGCATGGTAAGGGAAGAGAAACGGGTAAAGAAAGGCAATGCAAGGCAAAAGGGCAAAGAAAGGAAAGGCAAAAGGGCAAAGGACGACAACGCAAGGCAAGTCTAAAGGGCAAAGCAAGGCAAGGCAAGGCAAGGCAAAAGGGCAAAGCAAGGCAAGGCAAATGGGGAAAGCAAGGTAATGAAAGGCAAGGGAAAAGAGCAAAGCAGGGCAAGGCAAGGCAAAAGGCTAAAGAAAGGGAAGGCAAAGCAAATGGTTAAAGCAAGGCAAGGCAAGGCAAATGGGCAAAGCAAAGCAAGGTAAGGCAAGGTAAATGGGCAAAGCAAGGCAAGGCAAGGCAAAAGGGCAAAGCATGTCAAGGGAAGAGAAACGGGTAAAGAAGGGCAATGCAAGGCAAAAGGGCAAAGAAAGGCAAGGCAAGGAAAGGCAAGGCAAAATGAAAAAGAAAGGGAAGGCAAAGCAAACGGGTAAAGCAAGGCAAGGCAAGGCAAAAAGGCAAAGAAAGGCAAAGAAAGGAAAGGCAAATGGGCAAAGCAAGGCAAGGCAAGGCAAAGCAAAACGGCAAAGCAAGGCAAGGCAAGGCAAAAGGGTAAAGAAAGGGAAGGCAAAGCAAACGGGTAAAGCAAGGCAAGGCAAGGCAAAAAGGTAAAGAAAGGCAAAGAAAGGAAAGGCAAATGGGCAAAGCAAGGCAAGGCAAGTCAAGGCAAAACGGCAAAGAAAGGAAAAACAAGGAAGGGCAAAACGGAAAAGCAAGGAAAGGTAAGGCAAGGTAAATGAGCAAAGCAAGGCAAGGCAAGGCAAAAGGGCAAAGCATGGTAAGGGAAGAGAAACGGGTAAAGAAAGGCAATGCAAGGCAAAAGGGCAAAGAAAGGCAAGGTAAGACAAAAGAGCAAAGTAAGGCTAGGAAAGGCAAGTCAAGAGGGCAAAGCAAGGAAAGGCAAAAGGGCAAAGGAAAACAATGCAAGGCAAGTCTAAAGGGCAAAGCAAGGCAAGGCAAGGCAAGGCAAAAGGGCAAAGCAAGGCAAGGCAAATAAGGAAAGCAAGGCAATGAAAGGCAAAGGAAAAGGGCAAAGCAAGGCACGGCAAGGCATAAAGGCAAACCAAGGCAAGGCAAGGCAAAAGGGCAAAGCTAAGCAAGGAAAGTCAAAAGAAAAAGCAAGACATGGCAAGGCAAGGCAAAAGGGCAATGCAAGGCAAGGCAAAAGGGCAAAGCAAGGAAAGGCAAGGAAAGGGAAAAGGGTAAAGCAAGGTAATGCAAGGCAAAAGGGCAAAGCAAGGCAAGGCAAGGCAAAAGGGTAAAGAAAGGGAAGGCAAAGCAAACGGGTAAAGCAAGGCAAGGCAAGGCAAAAAGGCAAAGAAAGGCAAAGAAAGGAAAGGCAAATGGGCAAAGCAAGGCAAGGCAAGTCAAGGCAAAAAGTCAAAGAAAGGAAAGGCAAGGAAAGGCAAAACGGAAAAGCAAGGAAAGGTAAGGCAAGGTAAATGGGCAAAGCAAGGCAAGGCAAGGCAAAAGGGCAAAGCATGGTAAGGGAACAGAAACGGGTAAAGAAAGGATATGCAAGGCAAAAGGGCAAAGAAAGGAAAGGCAAAAGGGCAAAGGAAGACAATGCATGGCAAGTCTAAAGGGCAAAGCAAGGCAAGGCAAGGCAAGGCAAAAGGGCAAAGCAAGGCACGGCAAATGGGGAAAGCAAGGTAATGAAAGGCAAAGGAAAAAGTCAAAGCAAGGCATGGCAATGCATAAAGGCAAACCAAGGCAAGGCAAAGCAAAAGGGCAATGCAAGGCAAGGTAAGGCAAAAACGCAAAGCAAGGTAAGGCAAAATGGCAAAGCAAGGCAAGGCAAAGCAAACGGGTAAAGCAAGGCAATGCAAGGCAAAAGGGCAAAGAAAGGCAAGGCAAGGAAAGGCAAAAAGGCAAAGCAAGGCAAGGCAAAAGGCCAAAGAAAGGCAAGGGAAGGCAAGGCAAAACGGCAAAGAAAGGAAAGGCGAGGAAAGGCAAAAGGGAGAAGTAAGGAAAGGTAAGGCAAGGTAGAAATGGCAAAGCAAAGCAAGGCAAGGCAAAAGGGCAAAGCATGGTAAGGGAAGAGAAACGGGTAAAGAAAGGCAATGCAAGGCAAAAGGGCAAAGAAAGGAAAGGCAAAAGGGCAAAGGACGACAACGCAAGGCAAGTCTAAAGGGCAAAGCAAGGCAAGGCAAGGCAAGGCAAAAGGGCAAAGCAAGGCAAGGCAAATGGGGAAAGCAAGGTAATGAAAGGCAAGGGAAAAGAGCAAAGCAGGGCAAGGCAAGGCAAAAGGCTAAAGAAAGGGAAGGCAAAGCAAATGGTTAAAGCAAGGCATGTCAAGGCAAATGGGCAAAGCAAAGCAAGGTAAGGCAAGGTAAATGGGCAAAGCAAGGCAAGGCAAGGCAAAAGGGCAAAGCATGTCAAGGGAAGAGAAACGGGTAAAGAAGGGCAATGCAAGGCAAAAGGGCAAAGAAAGGCAAGGCAAGGAAAGGCAAGGCAAAATGAAAAAGAAAGGCAAGGCAAAAGGCCAAAGCAAGGCAAGGCAAGGCAAAAGGCCAAAGCAAGGCAAGGCAAGGAAAGGCAAAACGGAGAAGTAAGGAAAGGTAAGGCAAGGTAAAAATGGCAAAGCAAGGCAAGGCAAGGCAAAAGGGCAAAGCACGGTAAGGGAAGAGAAACGGGTAAAGAAAGGCAATACAAGGCAAAAGGGCAAAGAAAGGCAAGGTAATGCAAAAGAGCAAAGTAAGGCTAGGAAAGGCAAGGCAAAAGGGCAAAGCAAGGCATGGCAAGGCATAAAGGCAAAGCAAGGCAAGGCAAAGGAAGAGGGCAAAGCTAAGCAAGGAAAGTCAAAAGGGAAAGCAAGACAAGGCAAGGCAAGGCAAAAGGGCAATGCAAGGCAAGGCAAAGCAAACAGGTAAAGCAAGGCAATGCAAGGCAAAAGGGCAAAGAAAGGCAAGGCAAGGAAGGCAAAAATGAAAAGCAAGGCAAGGCAAAAGGGCAAAGAACGGCAAGGGAAGGCAAGGCAAAAGTGCAAACCAAGGCATGCAAAGGCAACACAAAAGAGGAAAGCAAGGCAAGGCAACGCAAAAGGGCAAAGCAAGGCAAGGCAAAAGGGCAAAGCAAGGCAAGGCAAGGCAAAAGGGTAAAGAAAGGGAAGGCAAAGCAAACGGGTAAAGCAAGGCAAGGCAAGGCAAAAAGGCAAAGAAAGGCAAAGAAAGGAAAGGCAAATGGGCAAAGTAAGGCAAGGCAAGTCAAGGCAAAAAGTCAAAGAAAGGAAAGGCAAGGAAAGGCAAAACGGAAAAGCAAGAAAAGGTAAGGCAAGGTAAATGGGCAAAGCAAGGCAAGGCAAGGCAAAAGGGCAAAGCATGGTAAGGGAACAGAAACGGGTAAAGAAAGGATATGCAAGGCAAAAGGGCAAAGAAAGGAAAGGCAAAAGGGCAAAGGAAGACAATGCATGGCAAGTCTAAAGGGCAAAGCAAGGCAAGGCAAGGCAAGGCAAAAGGGCAAAGCAAGGCACGGCAAATGGGGAAAGCAAGGTAATGAAAGGCAAAGGAAAAAGTCAAAGCAAGGCATGGCAATGCATAAAGGCAAACCAAGGCAAGGCAAAGCAAAAGGGCAATGCAAGGCAAGGTAAGGCAAAAACGCAAAGCAAGGTAAGGCAAAATGGCAAAGCAAGGCAAGGCAAAGCAAACGGGTAAAGGAAGGCAATGCAAGGCAAAAGGGCAAAGAAAGGCAAGGCAAGGAAAGTCAAAAAGGCAAAGCAAGGCAAGGCAAAAGGCCAAAGAAAGGCAAGGGAAGGCAAGGCAAAACGGCAAAGAAAGGAAAGGCAAGGAAAGGCAAAAGGGAGAAGTAAGGAAAGGTAAGGCAAGGTAGAAATGGCAAAGCAAAGCAAGGCAAGGCAAAAGGGCAAAGCATGGTAAGGGAAGAGAAACGGGTAAAGAAAGGCAATGCAAGGCAAAAGGGCAAAGAAGGGAAAGGCAAAAGGGCAAAGGACGACAACGCAAGGCAAGTCTAAAGGGCAAAGCAAGGCAAGGCAAGGCAAGGCAAAAGGGCAAAGCAAGGCAAGGCAAATGGGGAAAGCAAGGTAATGAAAGGCAAGGGAAAAGAGCAAAGCAGGGCAAGGCAAGGCAAAAGGCTAAAGAAAGGGAAGGCAAAGCAAATGGTTAAAGCAAGGCATGTCAAGGCAAATGGGCAAAGCAAAGCAAGGTAAGGCAAGGTAAATGGGCAAAGCAAGGCAAGGCAAGGCAAAAGGGCAAAGCATGTCAAGGGAAGAGAAACGGGTAAAGAAGGGCAATGCAAGGCAAAAGGGCAAAGAAAGGCAAGGCAAGGAAAGGCAAGGCAAAATGAAAAAGAAAGGCAAGGCAAAAGGCCAAAGCAAGGCAAGACAAGGAAAGGCAAAACGGAGAAGTAAGGAAAGGTAAGGCAAGGTAAAAATGGCAAAGCAAGGCAAGGCAAGGCAAAAGGGCAAAGCATGGTAAGGGAAGAGAAACGGGTAAAGAAAGGCAATACAAGGCAAAAGGGCAAAGAAAGGCAAGGTAATGCAAAAGAGCAAAGTAAGGCTAGGAAAGGCAAGGCAAAAGGGCAAAGCAAGGCATGGCAAGGCATAAAGGCAAAGCAAGGCAAGGCAAGGGAAAAGGGCAAAGCTAAGCAAGGAAAGTCAAAAGGGAAAGCAAGACAAGGCAAGGCAAGGCAAAAGGGCAATGCAAGGCAAGGCAAAGCAAACGGGTAAAGCAAGGCAATGCAAGGCAAAAGGGCAAAGAAAGGCAAGGCAAGGAAAGGCAAAAATGAAAAGCAAGGCAAGGCAAAAGGGCAAAGAACGGCAAGGGAAGGCAAGGCAAAAGTGCAAACCAAGGCATGCAAAGGCAACACAAAAGAGGAAAGCAAGGCAAGGCAACGCAAAAGGGCAAAGCAAGGCAAGGCAAAAGGGCAAAGCAAGGAAAGGCAAGGAAAGGGAAAAGGGTAAAGCAAGGTAATGCAAGGCAAAAGGGCAAAACAAGGCAAGGCAAGGCAAAAGGGTAAAGAAAGGGAAGGCAAAGCAAACGGGTAAAGCAAGGCAAGGCAAGGCAAAAAGGCAAAGAAAGGCAAAGAAAGGAAAGGCAAATGGGCAAAGCAAGGCAAGGCAAGTCAAGGCAAAAAGTCAAAGAAAGGAAAGGCAAGGAAAGGCAAAACGGAAAAGCAAGGAAAGGTAAGGCAAGGTAAATGGGCAAAGCAAGGCAAGGCAAGGCAAAAGGGCAAAGCATGGTAAGGGAACAGAAACGGGTAAAGAAAGGATATGCAAGGCAAAAGGGCAAAGAAAGGAAAGGCAAAAGGGCAAAGGAAGACAATGCATGGCAAGTCTAAAGGGCAAAGCAAGGCAAGGCAAGGCAAGGCAAAAGGGCAAAGCAAGGCACGGCAAATGGGGAAAGCAAGGTAATGAAAGGCAAAGGAAAAAGTCAAAGCAAGGCATGGCAATGCATAAAGGCAAACCAAGGCAAGGCAAAGCAAAAGGGCAATGCAAGGCAAGGTAAGGCAAAAACGCAAAGCAAGGTAAGGCAAAATGGCAAAGCAAGGCAAGGCAAAGCAAACGGGTAAAGGAAGGCAATGCAAGGCAAAAGGGCAAAGAAAGGCAAGGCAAGGAAAGGCAAAAAGGCAAAGCAAGGCAAGGCAAAAGGCCAAAGAAAGGCAAGGGAAGGCAAGGCAAAACGGCAAAGAAAGGAAAGGCGAGGAAAGGCAAAAGGGAGAAGTAAGGAAAGGTAAGGCAAGGTAGAAATGGCAAAGCAAAGCAAGGCAAGGCAAAAGGGCAAAGCATGGTAAGGGAAGAGAAACGGGTAAAGAAAGGCAATGCAAGGCAAAAGGGCAAAGAAGGGAAAGGCAAAAGGGCAAAGGACGACAACGCAAGGCAAGTCTAAAGGGCAAAGCAAGGCAAGGCAAGGCAAGGCAAAAGGGCAATACAAGGCAAGGTAAGGCAAAAACGCAAAGCAAGGCAAGGCAAAAGGGCAAAGCAAGGCAAGGGAAGGCAAGGCAAAAGTGCAAACCAAGGCATGCAAAGGCAATACAAAAGAGCAAAGCAAGGCAAGGCAAAGCAAAAGGGCAAAGCAAGGCAAGGCAAAAGGGCAAGGCAAGGCAAGGCAAGGCAAAGCAAAAGGGCAAAGCAAGGCAAGGCAAGGCAAAAGGGTAAAGAAAGGGAAGGCAAAGCAAACGGGTAAAGCAAGGCAAGGCAAGGCAAAAAGGCAAAGAAAGGCAAAGAAAGGAAAGGCAAATGGGCAAAGCAAGGCAAGGCAAAAGAAAAGGGTAAAGAAAGGGAAGGCAAAGCAAACGGGTAAAGCAAGGCAAGGCAAGGCAAAAAGGCAAAGAAAGGCAAAGAAAGGAAAGGCAAATGGGCAAAGCAAGGCAAGGCAAGGCAAAGCAAAACGGCAAAGCAAGGCAAGGCAAGGCAAAAGGGTAAAGAAAGGGAAGGCAAAGCAAACGGGTAAAGCAAGGCAAGGCAAGGCAAAAAGGTAAAGAAAGGCAAAGAAAGGAAAGGCAAATGGGCAAAGCAAGGCAAGGCAAGTCAAGGCAAAACGGCAAAGAAAGGAAAAACAAGGAAGGGCAAAACGGAAAAGCAAGGAAAGGTAAGGCAAGGTAAATGAGCAAAGCAAGGCAAGGCAAGGCAAAAAGGCAAAGCATGGTAAGGGAAGAGAAACGGGTAAAGAAAGGCAATGCAAGGCAAAAGGGCAAAGAAAGGCAAGGTAAGACAAAAGAGCAAAGTAAGGCTAGGAAAGGCAAGGCAAAAGGGCAAAGCAAGGCAAGGCAAAGCAAGGCAAAAGAGCAAAGCAAGGCAAGGCAAATGGGGAAAGCAAGGTAATGAAAGTCAAAGGAAAAGGGCAATGCAAGGCATGGCAAGGCATGAAGGCAAACCAAGGCAAGGCAAGGCAAAAGGGCAAAGCTAAGCAAGGAAAGTCAAAAGAAAAAGCAAGACAAGGCAAGGCAAGGCAAAAGGGCAATGCAAGGCAAGGCAAAGCAAAAGGGTAAAGCAAGGCAATGCAAGGCAAAAGGGCAAAGGAAAACAATGCAAGGCAAGTCTAAAGGGCAAAGCAAGGCAAGGCAAGGCAAGGCAAAAGGGCAAAGCAAGGCAAGGCAAATAAGGAAAGCAAGGTAATGTAAGGCAAAGGAAAAGGGCAAAGCAAGGCACGGCAAGGCATAAAGGCAAACCAAGGCAAGGCAAGGCAAAAGGGCAAAGCTAAGCAAGGAAAGTCAAAAGGGAAAGCAAGACAAGGCAAGGCAAGGCAAAAGGGCAATGCAAGGCAAGGCAAAGCAAACGGGTAAAGCAAGGCAATGCAAGGCAAAAGGGCAAAGAAAGGCAAGGCAAGGAAAGGCAAAAATGAAAAGCAAGGCAAGGCAAAAGGGCAAAGAAAGGCAAGGGAAGGCAAGGCAAAAGTGCAAACCAAGGCATGCAAAGGCAACACAAAAGAGCGAAGCAAGGCAAGGCAACGCAAAAGGGCAAAGCAAGGCAAGGCAAAAGGGCAAAGCAAGGAAAGGCAAGGAAAGGGAAAAGGGTAAAGCAAGGTAATGCAAGGCAAAAGGGGAAAGCAAGGAAAGGCAAAAGGGCAAAGGAAGACAATGCAAGGCAAGTCTACAGGGCAAAGCAAGGCAAGGCAAGGCAAAAGGGCAAAGCAAGGCAAGGCAAATGGGGAAAGCAAGGCATTGAAAGGCAAGGCAAAAGGGCAATGCAAGGCAAGGTAGGGCAAAAACGCAAAGCAAGGCAAGGCAAAATGGCAAAGCAAGGCAAGGCAAAGCAAACGGGTAAAGCAAGGCAATGCAAGGCAAAAGGGCAAAGAAAGGAAAGGCAATGCAAGGCAAGACAAGGCCAAGTGAAAAAGCAAGGCAAGGCAAAAGACCAAAGCAAGGCAAGGCAAGGCAAGGCAAAAAGGCAAAGCAAGGAAAGGCAAAAGGGCAAAGCAAGACAAGGCAAGGCAAAAGGGCAAAGCATGGCAAGGCAAGGAAAGGCAAAAGAGAAAAGAAGGGCAAGGCAAGGCAAGGCAAAACGGCAAAGTAAGGCAAGGCAAGGCAAAACGGCAAAGTAAGGCAAGGCAAGGCAAATGGCAAAGCAAGGCAATACAAAGCAAGGCAAAAGAGCAAAGCAAGTGAAGGCAAAGCAAACGGGTAAAGCAAGGCAAGGCAAAAAGGCAAAGAAAGGCAAGGCAAGGAAAGGCAAAATGGAAAAGCATGGCAAAGCAAGGCAAAAGGGCAAAGTTAAGCAAGGCAAGTCAAAAGGGAAAGCAAGACAACGGAAGGCAAGGCAAAAAGGCAAAGAAAGGAAAGGCAAAAATGCAAAGCAAGGCAAGGCAAAAGGGCAAAGCAAGGCAAGGGAAGGCAAGGCAAAAGTGCAAACCAAGGCATGCAAAGGCAATACAAAAGAGCAAAGCAAGGCAAGGCAACGCAAAAGGGCAAAGCAAGGCAAGGCAAAAGGGCAAGGCAAGGCAAGGCAAGGCAAAGCAAAACGGCAAAGCAAGGCAAGGCAAGGCAAAAGGCTAAAGAAAGGCAAAGAAAGGAAAGGCAAATGGGCAAAGCAAGGCAAGGCAAGTCAAGGCAAAACGGCGAAGAAAGGAAAAACAAGGAAGGGCAAAACGGAAAAGCAAGGAAAGGTAAGGCAAGGTAAATGAACAAAGCAAGGCAAGGCAAGGCAAAAGGGCAAAGCATGGTAAGGGAAGAGAAACGGGTAAAGAAAGGCAATGCAAGGCAAAAGGGCAAAGAAAGGCAAGGTAAGACAAAAGAGCAAAGTAAGGCTAGGAAAGGCAAGTCATGAGGGCAAAGCAAGGAAAGGCAAAAGGGCAAAGGAAAACAATGCAAGGCAAGTCTACAGGGCAAAGCAAGGCAAGGCAAGGCAAGGCAAAAGGGCAAAGCAAGGCAAGGCAAATGGGGAAAGCAAGGCAATGAAAGGCAAGGCAAAAGGGCAATGCAAGGCAAGGTAAGGCAAAAACGCAAAGCAAGGCAAGGCAAAATGGCAAAGCAAGGCAAGGCAAAGCAAACGGGTAAAGCAAGGCAACGCAAGGCAAAAGGGCAAAGAAAGGAAAGGCAATGCAAGGCAAGACAAGGCCAAGTGAAAAAGCAAGGCAAGGCAAAAGACGAAAGCAAGGCAAGGCAAGGCAAGGCAAAAAGGCAAAGCAAGGAAAGGCAAAAGGGCAAAGCAAGAAAATGCAAGGCAAGGCAAAAGGGCAAAGAAAGGCAAGGGAATCCAAGGCAAAAGGGCAAAGTAAGGTAAGGCAAAGCAAAAGAGCAAAGCAAGGAAAGGCAAGGCAAAAGGGCAAAGCATGGCAAGGCAAGGAAAGGCAAAAGAGAAAAGAAGGGCAAGGTAAGGCAAGGCAAAACGGCAAAGTAAGGCAAGGCAAGGCAAAACGGCAAAGAAAGGCAAGGCAAGGCAAATGGCAAAGCAAGGCAATACAAAGCAAGGCAAAAGAGCAAAGCAAGTGAAGGCAAAGCAAACGGGTAAAGCAAGGCAAGGCAAAAAGGCAAAGAAAGGCAAGGCAAGGAAAGGCAAAATGGAAAAGCATGGCAAAGCAAGGCAAAAGGGCAAAGTTAAGCAAGGCAAGCCAAAAGGGAAAGCAAGACAACGGAAGGCAAGGCAAAAAGGCAAAGAAAGGAAAGGCAAAAATGCAAAGCAAGGCAAGGCAAAAGGGCAAAGCAAGGCAAGGGAAGGCAAGGCAAAAGTGCAAACCAAGGCATGCAAAGGCAATACAAAAGAGCAAAGCAAGGCAAGGCAACGCAAAAGGGCAAAGCAAGGCAAGGCAAAAGGGCAAGGCAAGGCAAGGCAAGGCAAAGCAAAACGGCAAAGCAAGGCAAGGCAAGGCAAAAGGGTAAAGAAAGGAAAGGCAAATGGGCAAACCAAGGCAAGGCATGTCAAGGCAAAAAGGCAAAGAAAGGAAAGGCAAGGAAAGGCAAAACGGAAAAGAAAGGAAAGGTAAGGCAAGGTAAATGAGCAAAGAAAGGCAAGGCAAGGCAAAAAGGCAAAACATGGTAAGGGAAGAGAAACGGGTAAAGAAAGGCAATGCAAGGCAAAAGGGCAAAGAAAGGACAGGTAAGGCAAAAGAGCAAAGTAAGGCTAAGGCAAGGCAAGGCAAAAGGGCAAAGCAAGGAAAGGCAAAAGGGCAAAGGAAGACAATGCAAGGCAAGTCTACAGGGCAAAGCAAGGCAAGGCAAGGCAAGGCAAAAGGGCAAAGCAAGGCAAGGCAAATGGGGAAAGCAAGGCAATGAAAGGCAAGGCAAAAGGGCAATGCAAGGCAAGGTAAGGCAAAAACGCAAAGCAAGGCAAGGCAAAATGGCAAAGCAAGGCAAGGCAAAGCAAACGGGTAAAGCAAGGCAATGCAAGGCAAAAGGGCAAAGAAAGGAAAGGCAATGCAAGGCAAGACAAGGCCAAGTGAAAAAGCAAGGGAAGGCAAAAGACCAGAGCAAGGCAAGGCAAGGCAAGGCAAAAAGGCAAAGCAAGGGAAGGCAAAAGGGCAAAGCAAGACAATGCAAGGCAAGGCAAAAGGGCAAAGAAAGGCAAGGGAATCCAAGGCAAAAGGGCAAAGTAAGGTAAGGCAAAGCAAAAGAGCAAAGCAAGGCAAGGCAAGGCAAAAGGGCAAAGCATGGCAAGGCAAGGAAAGGCAAATGAGAAAAGAAGGGCAAGGTAAGGCAAGGCAAAACGGCAAAGTAAGGCAAGGCAAGGCAAAACGGCAAAGAAAGGCAAGGCAAGGCAAATGGCAAAGCAAGGCAATACAAAGCAAGGCAAAAGAGCAAAGCAAGTGAAGGCAAAGCAAACGGGTAAAGCAAGGCAAGGCAAAAAGGCAAAGAAAGGCAAGGCAAGGAAAGGCAAAATGGAAAAGCATGGCAAAGCAAGGCAAAAGGGCAAAGTTAAGCAAGGCAAGTCAAAAGGGAAAGCAAGACAACGGAAGGCAAGGCAAAAAGGCAAAGAAAGGAAAGGCAAAAATGCAAAGCAAGGCAAGGCAAAAGGGCAAAGCAAAGCAAGGCAAGGCAACGCAAAAGGGCAAAGCAAGGCAAGGCAAAAGGGCAAGGCAAGGCAAGGCAAAGCAAAACGGCAAAGCAAGGCAAGGCAAGGCAAAAGGGTAAAGAAAGGGAAAGCAAAGCAAACGGGTAAAGCAAGGCAAGGCAAGGCAAAAAGGCAAAGAAAGGCAAAGAAAGGAAAGGCAAATGGGCAAAGCAAGGCAAGGCAAGTCAAGGCAAAAAGGCAAAGAAAGGAAAGGCAAGGAAAGGCAAAACGGAAAAGCAAGGAAAGGTAAGGCAAGGTAAATGAGCAAAGCAAGGCAAGGCAAGGCAAAAAGGCAAAGCATGGTAAGGGAAGAGAAACGGGTAAAGCAAGGCAATGCAAGGCAAAAGGGCAAAGAAAGGCAAGGCAAGGAAAGGCAAAAATGAAAAGCAAGGCAAGGCAAAAGGGCAAAGAAAGGCAAGGGAAGGCAAGGCAAAAGTGCAAACCAAGGCATGCAAAGGCAACACAAAAGAGCGAAGCAAGGCAAGGCAACGCAAAAGGGCAAAGCAAGGCAAGGCAAAAGGGCAAAGCAAGGAAAGGCAAGGAAAGGGAAAAGGGTAAAGCAAGGTAATGCAAGGCAAAAGGGCAAAGCAAGGAAAGGCAAAAGGGCAAAGGAAGACAATGCAAGGCAAGTCTACAGGGCAAAGCAAGGCAAGGCAAGGCAAAAGGGCAAAGCAAGGCAAGGCAAATGGGGAAAGCAAGGCATTGAAAGGCAAGGCAAAAGGGCAATGCAAGGCAAGGTAGGGCAAAAACGCAAAGCAAGGCAAGGCAAAATGGCAAAGCAAGGCAAGGCAAAGCAAACGGGTAAAGCAAGGCAATGCAAGGCAAAAGGGCAAAGAAAGGAAAGGCAATGCAAGGCAAGACAAGGCCAAGTGAAAAAGCAAGGCAAGGCAAAAGACCAAAGCAAGGCAAGGCAAGGCAAGGCAAAAAGGCAAAGCAAGGAAAGGCAAAAGGGCAAAGCAAGACAAGGCAAGGCAAAAGGGCAAAGCATGGCAAGGCAAGGAAAGGCAAAAGAGAAAAGAAGGGCAAGGCAAGGCAAGGCAAATGGCAAAGCAAGGCAATACAAAGCAAGGCAAAAGAGCAAAGCAAGTGAAGGCAAAGCAAACGTTTAAAGCAAGGCAAGGCAAAAAGGCAAAGAAAGGCAAGGCAAGGAAAGGCAAAATGGAAAAGCATGGCAAAGCAAGGCAAAAGGGCAAAGTTAAGCAAGGCAAGTCAAAAGGGAAAGCAAGACAACGGAAGGCAAGGCAAAAAGGCAAAGAAAGGAAAGGCAAAAATGCAAAGCAAGGCAAGGCAAAAGGGCAAAGCAAGGCAAGGGAAGGCAAGGCAAAAGTGCAAACCAAGGCATGCAAAGGCAATACAAAAGAGCAAAGCAAGGCAAGGCAACGCAAAAGGGCAAAGCAAGGCAAGGCAAAAGGGCAAGGCAAGGCAAGGCAAGGCAAAGCAAAACGGCAAAGCAAGGCAAGGCAAGGCAAAAGGCTAAAGAAAGGCAAAGAAAGGAAAGGCAAATGGGCAAAGCAAGGCAAGGCAAGTCAAGGCAAAACGGCGAAGAAAGGAAAAACAAGGAAGGGCAAAACGGAAAAGCAAGGAAAGGTAAGGCAAGGTAAATGAACAAAGCAAGGCAAGGCAAGGCAAAAGGGCAAAGCATGGTAAGGGAAGAGAAACGGGTAAAGAAAGGCAATGCAAGGCAAAAGGGCAAAGAAAGGCAAGGTAAGACAAAAGAGCAAAGTAAGGCTAGGAAAGGCAAGTCATGAGGGCAAAGCAAGGAAAGGCAAAAGGGCAAAGGAAAACAATGCAAGGCAAGTCTACAGGGCAAAGCAAGGCAAGGCAAGGCAAGGCAAAAGGGCAAAGCAAGGCAAGGCAAATGGGGAAAGCAAGGCAATGAAAGGCAAGGCAAAAGGGCAATGCAAGGCAAGGTAAGGCAAAAACGCAAAGCAAGGCAAGGCAAAATGGCAAAGCAAGGCAAGGCAAAGCAAACGGGTAAAGCAAGGCAACGCAAGGCAAAAGGGCAAAGAAAGGAAAGGCAATGCAAGGCAAGACAAGGCCAAGTGAAAAAGCAAGGCAAGGCAAAAGACGAAAGCAAGGCAAGGCAAGGCAAGGCAAAAAGGCAAAGCAAGGAAAGGCAAAAGGGCAAAGCAAGAAAATGCAAGGCAAGGCAAAAGGGCAAAGAAAGGCAAGGGAATCCAAGGCAAAAGGGCAAAGTAAGGTAAGGCAAAGCAAAAGAGCAAAGCAAGGAAAGGCAAGGCAAAAGGGCAAAGCATGGCAAGGCAAGGAAAGGCAAAAGAGAAAAGAAGGGCAAGGTAAGGCAAGGCAAAACGGCAAAGTAAGGCAAGGCAAGGCAAAACGGCAAAGAAAGGCAAGGCAAGGCAAATGGCAAAGCAAGGCAATACAAAGCAAGGCAAAAGAGCAAAGCAAGTGAAGGCAAAGCAAACGGGTAAAGCAAGGCAAGGCAAAAAGGCAAAGAAAGGCAAGGCAAGGAAAGGCAAAATGGAAAAGCATGGCAAAGCAAGGCAAAAGGGCAAAGTTAAGCAAGGCAAGCCAAAAGGGAAAGCAAGACAACGGAAGGCAAGGCAAAAAGGCAAAGAAAGGAAAGGCAAAAATGCAAAGCAAGGCAAGGCAAAAGGGCAAAGCAAGGCAAGGGAAGGCAAGGCAAAAGTGCAAACCAAGGCATGCAAAGGCAATACAAAAGAGCAAAGCAAGGCAAGGCAACGCAAAAGGGCAAAGCAAGGCAAGGCAAAAGGGCAAGGCAAGGCAAGGCAAGGCAAAGCAAAACGGCAAAGCAAGGCAAGGCAAGGCAAAAGGGTAAAGAAAGGGAAAGCAAAGCAAACGGGTAAAGCAAGGCAAGGCAAGGCAATAAGGCAAAGAAAGGAAAGGCAAATGGGCAAACCAAGGCAAGGCATGTCAAGGCAAAAAGGCAAAGAAAGGAAAGGCAAGGAAAGGCAAAACGGAAAAGAAAGGAAAGGTAAGGCAAGGTAAATGAGCAAAGAAAGGCAAGGCAAGGCAAAAAGGCAAAACATGGTAAGGGAAGAGAAACGGGTAAAGAAAGGCAATGCAAGGCAAAAGGGCAAAGAAAGGCAAGGTAAGGCAAAAGAGCAAAGTAAGGCTAAGGCAAGGCAAGGCAAAAGGGCAAAGCAAGGAAAGGCAAAAGGGCAAAGGAAGACAATGCAAGGCAAGTCTACAGGGCAAAGCAAGGCAAGGCAAGGCAAGGCAAAAGGGCAAAGCAAGGCAAGGCAAATGGGGAAAGCAAGGCAATGAAAGGCAAGGCAAAAGGGCAATGCAAGGCAAGGTAAGGCAAAAACGCAAAGCAAGGCAAGGCAAAATGGCAAAGCAAGGCAAGGCAAAGCAAACGGGTAAAGCAAGGCAATGCAAGGCAAAAGGGCAAAGAAAGGAAAGGCAATGCAAGGCAAGACAAGGCCAAGTGAAAAAGCAAGGGAAGGCAAAAGACCAGAGCAAGGCAAGGCAAGGCAAGGCAAAAAGGCAAAGCAAGGGAAGGCAAAAGGGCAAAGCAAGACAATGCAAGGCAAGGCAAAAGGGCAAAGAAAGGCAAGGGAATCCAAGGCAAAAGGGCAAAGTAAGGTAAGGCAAAGCAAAAGAGCAAAGCAAGGCAAGGCAAGGCAAAAGGGCAAAGCATGGCAAGGCAAGGAAAGGCAAATGAGAAAAGAAGGGCAAGGTAAGGCAAGGCAAAACGGCAAAGTAAGGCAAGGCAAGGCAAAACGGCAAAGAAAGGCAAGGCAAGGCAAATGGCAAAGCAAGGCAATACAAAGCAAGGCAAAAGAGCAAAGCAAGTGAAGGCAAAGCAAACGGGTAAAGCAAGGCAAGGCAAAAAGGCAAAGAAAGGCAAGGCAAGGAAAGGCAAAATGGAAAAGCATGGCAAAGCAAGGCAAAAGGGCAAAGTTAAGCAAGGCAAGTCAAAAGGGAAAGCAAGACAACGGAAGGCAAGGCAAAAAGGCAAAGAAAGGAAAGGCAAAAATGCAAAGCAAGGCAAGGCAAAAGGGCAAAGCAAAGCAAGGCAAGGCAACGCAAAAGGGCAAAGCAAGGCAAGGCAAAAGGGCAAGGCAAGGCAAGGCAAAGCAAAACGGCAAAGCAAGGCAAGGCAAGGCAAAAGGGTAAAGAAAGGGAAAGCAAAGCAAACGGGTAAAGCAAGGCAAGGCAAGGCAAAAAGGCAAAGAAAGGCAAAGAAAGGAAAGGCAAATGGGCAAAGCAAGGCAAGGCAAGTCAAGGCAAAAAGGCAAAGAAAGGAAAGGCAAGGAAAGGCAAAACGGAAAAGCAAGGAAAGGTAAGGCAAGGTAAATGAGCAAAGCAAGGCAAGGCAAGGCAAAAAGGCAAAGCATGGTAAGGGAAGAGAAACGGGTAAAGCAAGGCAATGCAAGGCAAAAGGGCAAAGAAAGGCAAGGCAAGGAAAGGCAAAAATGAAAAGCAAGGCAAGGCAAAAGGGCAAAGAAAGGCAAGGGAAGGCAAGGCAAAAGTGCAAACCAAGGCATGCAAAGGCAACACAAAAGAGCGAAGCAAGGCAAGGCAACGCAAAAGGGCAAAGCAAGGCAAGGCAAAAGGGCAAAGCAAGGAAAGGCAAGGAAAGGGAAAAGGGTAAAGCAAGGTAATGCAAGGCAAAAGGGCAAAGCAAGGAAAGGCAAAAGGGCAAAGGAAGACAATGCAAGGCAAGTCTACAGGGCAAAGCAAGGCAAGGCAAGGCAAAAGGGCAAAGCAAGGCAAGGCAAATGGGGAAAGCAAGGCATTGAAAGGCAAGGCAAAAGGGCAATGCAAGGCAAGGTAGGGCAAAAACGCAAAGCAAGGCAAGGCAAAATGGCAAAGCAAGGCAAGGCAAAGCAAACGGGTAAAGCAAGGCAATGCAAGGCAAAAGGGCAAAGAAAGGAAAGGCAATGCAAGGCAAGACAAGGCCAAGTGAAAAAGCAAGGCAAGGCAAAAGACCAAAGCAAGGCAAGGCAAGGCAAGGCAAAAAGGCAAAGCAAGGAAAGGCAAAAGGGCAAAGCAAGACAAGGCAAGGCAAAAGGGCAAAGCATGGCAAGGCAAGGAAAGGCAAAAGAGAAAAGAAGGGCAAGGCAAGGCAAGGCAAATGGCAAAGCAAGGCAATACAAAGCAAGGCAAAAGAGCAAAGCAAGTGAAGGCAAAGCAAACGGGTAAAGCAAGGCAAGGCAAAAAGGCAAAGAAAGGCAAGGCAAGGAAAGGCAAAATGGAAAAGCATGGCAAAGCAAGGCAAAAGGGCAAAGTTAAGCAAGGCAAGTCAAAAGGGAAAGCAAGACAACGGAAGGCAAGGCAAAAAGGCAAAGAAAGGAAAGGCAAAAATGCAAAGCAAGGCAAGGCAAAAGGGCAAAGCAAGGCAAGGGAAGGCAAGGCAAAAGTGCAAACCAAGGCATGCAAAGGCAATACAAAAGAGCAAAGCAAGGCAAGGCAACGCAAAAGGGCAAAGCAAGGCAAGGCAAAAGGGCAAGGCAAGGCAAGGCAAGGCAAAGCAAAACGGCAAAGCAAGGCAAGGCAAGGCAAAAGGCTAAAGAAAGGCAAAGAAAGGAAAGGCAAATGGGCAAAGCAAGGCAAGGCAAGTCAAGGCAAAACGGCGAAGAAAGGAAAAACAAGGAAGGGCAAAACGGAAAAGCAAGGAAAGGTAAGGCAAGGTAAATGAACAAAGCAAGGCAAGGCAAGGCAAAAGGGCAAAGCATGGTAAGGGAAGAGAAACGGGTAAAGAAAGGCAATGCAAGGCAAAAGGGCAAAGAAAGGCAAGGTAAGACAAAAGAGCAAAGTAAGGCTAGGAAAGGCAAGTCATGAGGGCAAAGCAAGGAAAGGCAAAAGGGCAAAGGAAAACAATGCAAGGCAAGTCTACAGGGCAAAGCAAGGCAAGGCAAGGCAAGGCAAAAGGGCAAAGCAAGGCAAGGCAAATGGGGAAAGCAAGGCAATGAAAGGCAAGGCAAAAGGGCAATGCAAGGCAAGGTAAGGCAAAAACGCAAAGCAAGGCAAGGCAAAATGGCAAAGCAAGGCAAGGCAAAGCAAACGGGTAAAGCAAGGCAACGCAAGGCAAAAGGGCAAAGAAAGGAAAGGCAATGCAAGGCAAGACAAGGCCAAGTGAAAAAGCAAGGCAAGGCAAAAGACGAAAGCAAGGCAAGGCAAGGCAAGGCAAAAAGGCAAAGCAAGGAAAGGCAAAAGGGCAAAGCAAGAAAATGCAAGGCAAGGCAAAAGGGCAAAGAAAGGCAAGGGAATCCAAGGCAAAAGGGCAAAGTAAGGTAAGGCAAAGCAAAAGAGCAAAGCAAGGAAAGGCAAGGCAAAAGGGCAAAGCATGGCAAGGCAAGGAAAGGCAAAAGAGAAAAGAAGGGCAAGGTAAGGCAAGGCAAAACGGCAAAGTAAGGCAAGGCAAGGCAAAACGGCAAAGAAAGGCAAGGCAAGGCAAATGGCAAAGCAAGGCAATACAAAGCAAGGCAAAAGAGCAAAGCAAGTGAAGGCAAAGCAAACGGGTAAAGCAAGGCAAGGCAAAAAGGCAAAGAAAGGCAAGGCAAGGAAAGGCAAAATGGAAAAGCATGGCAAAGCAAGGCAAAAGGGCAAAGTTAAGCAAGGCAAGCCAAAAGGGAAAGCAAGACAACGGAAGGCAAGGCAAAAAGGCAAAGAAAGGAAAGGCAAAAATGCAAAGCAAGGCAAGGCAAAAGGGCAAAGCAAGGCAAGGGAAGGCAAGGCAAAAGTGCAAACCAAGGCATGCAAAGGCAATACAAAAGAGCAAAGCAAGGCAAGGCAACGCAAAAGGGCAAAGCAAGGCAAGGCAAAAGGGCAAGGCAAGGCAAGGCAAGGCAAAGCAAAACGGCAAAGCAAGGCAAGGCAAGGCAAAAGGGTAAAGAAAGGGAAAGCAAAGCAAACGGGTAAAGCAAGGCAAGGCAAGGCAATAAGGCAAAGAAAGGAAAGGCAAATGGGCAAACCAAGGCAAGGCATGTCAAGGCAAAAAGGCAAAGAAAGGAAAGGCAAGGAAAGGCAAAACGGAAAAGAAAGGAAAGGTAAGGCAAGGTAAATGAGCAAAGAAAGGCAAGGCAAGGCAAAAAGGCAAAACATGGTAAGGGAAGAGAAACGGGTAAAGAAAGGCAATGCAAGGCAAAAGGGCAAAGAAAGGCAAGGTAAGGCAAAAGAGCAAAGTAAGGCTAAGGCAAGGCAAGGCAAAAGGGCAAAGCAAGGAAAGGCAAAAGGGCAAAGGAAGACAATGCAAGGCAAGTCTACAGGGCAAAGCAAGGCAAGGCAAGGCAAGGCAAAAGGGCAAAGCAAGGCAAGGCAAATGGGGAAAGCAAGGCAATGAAAGGCAAGGCAAAAGGGCAATGCAAGGCAAGGTAAGGCAAAAACGCAAAGCAAGGCAAGGCAAAATGGCAAAGCAAGGCAAGGCAAAGCAAACGGGTAAAGCAAGGCAATGCAAGGCAAAAGGGCAAAGAAAGGAAAGGCAGTGCAAGGCAAGACAAGGCCAAGTGAAAAAGCAAGGGAAGGCAAAAGACCAGAGCAAGGCAAGGCAAGGCAAGGCAAAAAGGCAAAGCAAGGGAAGGCAAAAGGGCAAAGCAAGACAATGCAAGGCAAGGCAAAAGGGCAAAGAAAGGCAAGGGAATCCAAGGCAAAAGGGCAAAGTAAGGTAAGGCAAAGCGAAAGAGCAAAGCAAGGCACGGCAAGGCAAAAGGGCAAAGCATGGCAAGGCAAGGAAAGGCAAATGAGAAAAGAAGGGCAAGGCAAGGCAAGGCAAAACGGCAAAGTAAGGCAAGGCAAGGCAAAACGGCAAAGTAAGGCAAGGCAAGGCAAATGGCAAAGCAAGGCAATACAAAGCAAGGCAAAAGAGCAAAGCAAGTGAAGGCAAAGCAAACGGGTAAAGCAAGGCAAGGCAAAAACCCAAAGAAAGGCAAGGCAAGGAAAGGCAAAATGGAAAAGCATGGCAAAGCAAGGCAAAAGGGCAAAGTTAAGCAAGGCAAGTCAAAAGGGAAAGCAAGACAACGGAAGGCAAGGCAAAAAGGCAAAGAAAGGAAAGGCAAAAATGCAAAGCAAGGCAAGGCAAAAGGGCAAAGCAAAGCAAGGCAAGGCAACGCAAAAGGGCAAAGCAAGGCAAGGTAAAAGGGCAAGGCAAGGCAAGGCAAGGCAAAGCAAAACGGCAAAGCAAGGCAAGGCAAGGCAAAAGGGTAAAGAAAGGGAAAGCAAAGCAAACGGGTAAAGCAAGGCAAGGCAAGGCAAAAAGGCAAAGAAAGGCAAAGAAAGGAAAGGCAAATGGGCAAAGCAAGGCAAGGCAAGTCAAGGCAAAAAGGCAAAGAAAGGAAAGGCAAGGAAAGGCAAAACGGAAAAGCAAGGAAAGGTAAGGCAAGGTAAATGAGCAAAGCAAGGCAAGGCAAGGCAAAAAGGCAAAGCATGGTAAGGGAAGAGAAACGGGTAAAGAAAGGCAATGCAAGGCAAAAGGGCAAAGAAAGGCAAGGTAAGGCAAAAGAGCAAAGTAAGGCTAGGAAAGGCAAGGCAAAAGGGCAAAGCAAGGAAAGGCAAAAGGGCAAAGGAAAACAATGCAAGGCAATTCTAAAGGGCAAAGCAAGGCAAGGCAAAGCAAGGCAAAAGAGCAAAGCAAGGCAAGGCAAATGGGGAAAGCAAGGTAATGAAAGTCAAAGGAAAAGGGCAAAGCAAGGCATGGCAAGGCATGAAGGCAAACCAAGGCAAGGCAAGGCAAAAGGGCAAAGCTAAGCAAGGAAAGTCAAAAGAAAAAACAAGACAAGGCAAGGCAAGGCAAAAGGGCAATGCAAGGCAAGGCAAAGCAAAAGGGTAAAGCAAGGCAATGCAAGGCAAAAGGGCAAAGAAAGGCAAGGCAAGGAAAGGCAAAAATGAAAAGCAAGGCAAGTCAAAAGGGCAAAGAAGGGCAAGGGAAGGCAAGGCAAAAGTGCAAACCAAGGCATGCAAAGGCAACACAAAAGAGGAAAGCAAGGCAAGGCAACGCAAAAGGGCAAAGCAAGGCAAGGCAAAAGGGCAAAGCAAGGAAAGGCAAGGAAAGGGAAAAGGGTAAAGCAAGGTAATGCAAGGCAAAAGGGCAAAGCAAGGCAAGGCAAGGCAAAAGGGTAAAGAAAGGGAAGGCAAAGCAAACGGGTAAAGCAAGGCAAGGCAAGGCAAAAAGGCAAAGAAAGGCAAAGAAAGGAAAGGCAAATGGGCAAAGCAAGGCAAGGCAAGTCAAGGCAAAAAGTCAAAGAAAGGAAAGGCAAGGAAAGGCAAAACGGAAAAGCAAGGAAAGGTAAGGCAAGGTAAATGAACAAAGCAAGGCAAGGCAAGGCAAAAGGGCAAAGCATGGTAAGGGAACAGAAACGGGTAAAGAAAGGATATGCAAGGCAAAAGGGCAAAGAAAGGAAAGGCAAAAGGGCAAAGGAAGACAATGCATGGCAAGTCTAAAGGGCAAAGCAAGGCAAGGCAAGGCAAGGCAAAAGGGCAAAGCAAGGCACGGCAAATGGGGAAAGCAAGGTAATGAAAGGCAAAGGAAAAAGTCAAAGCAAGGCATGGCAATGCATAAAGGCAAACCAAGGCAAGGCAAAGCAAAAGGGCAATGCAAGGCAAGGTAAGGCAAAAACGCAAAGCAAGGTAAGGCAAAATGGCAAAGCAAGGCAAGGCAAAGCAAACGGGTAAAGCAAGGCAATGCAAGGCAAAAGGGCAAAGAAAGGTAAGGCAAGGAAAGGCAAAAAGGCAAAGCAAGGCAAGGCAAAAGGCCAAAGAAAGGCAAGGGAAGGCAAGGCAAAACGGCAAAGAAAGGAAAGGCAAGGAAAGGCAAAAGGGAGAAGTAAGGAAAGGTAAGGCAAGGTAGAAATGGCAAAGCAAAGCAAGGCAAGGCAAAAGGGCAAAGCATGGTAAGGGAAGAGAAACGGGTAAAGAAAGGCAATGCAAGGCAAAAGGGCAAAGAAAGGAAAGGCAAAAGGGCAAAGGACGACAACGCAAGGCAAGTCTAAAGGGCAAAGCAAGGCAAGGCAATGCAAGGCAAAAGGGAAAAGCAAGGCAAGGCAAATGGGGAAAGCAAGGTAATGAAAGGCAAGGGAAAAGAGCAAAGCAGGGCAAGGCAAGGCAAAAGGCTAAAGAAAGGGAAGGCAAAGCAAATGGTTAAAGCAAGGCAAGTCAAGGCAAATGGGCAAAGCAAAGCAAGGTAAGGCAAGGTAAATGGGCAAAGCAAGGCAAGGCAAGGCAAAAGGGCAAAGCATGTCAAGGGAAGAGAAACGGGTAAAGAAGGGCAATGCAAGGCAAAAGGGCAAAGAAAGGCAAGGCAAGGAAAGGCAAGGCAAAATGAAAAAGAAAGGCAAGGCAAAAGGCCAAAGCAAGGCAAGGCAAGGAAAGGCAACACGGAGAAGTAAGGAAAGGTAAGGCAAGGTAAAAATGGCAAAGCAAGGCAAGGCAAGGCAAAAGGGCAAAGCATGGTAAGGGAAGAGAAACGGGTAAAGAAAGGCAATACAAGGCAAAAGGGCAAAGAAAGGCAAGGTAATGCAAAAGAGCAAAGTAAGGCTAGGAAAGGCAAGGCAAAAGGGCAAAGCAAGGCATGGCAAGGCATAAAGGCAAAGCAAGGCAAGGCAAGGGAAAAGGGCAAAGCTAAGCAAGGAAAGTCAAAAGGGAAAGCAAGACATGGCAAGGCAAGGCAAAAGGGCAATGCAAGGCAAGGCAAAGCAAACGGGTAAAGCAAGGCAATGCAAGGCAAAAGGGCAAAGAAAGGCAAGGCAAGGAAAGGCAAAAATGAAAAGCAAGGCAAGGGAAAAGGGCAAAGAAGGGCAAGGGAAGGCAAGGCAAAAGTGCAAACCAAGGCATGCAAAGGCAACACAAAAGAGGAAAGCAAGGCAAGGCAACGCAAAAGGGCAAAGCAAGGCAAGGCAAAAGGGCAAAGCAAGGAAAGGCAAGGAAAGGGAAAAGGGTAAAGCAAGGTAATGCAAGGCAAAAGGGCAAAGCAAGGCAAGGCAAGGCAAAAGGGTAAAGAAAGGGAAGGCAAAGCAAACGGGTAAAGCAAGGCAAGGCAAGGCAAAAAGGCAAAGAAAGGCAAAGAAAGGAAAGGCAAATGGGCAAAGCAAGGCAAGGCAAGTCAAGGCAAAAAGGCAAAGAAAGGAAAGGCAAGGAAAGGCAAAACGGAAAAGAAAGGAAAGGTAAGGCAAGGTAAATGGGCAAAGCAAGGCAAGGCAAGGCAAAAGGGCAAAGCATGGTAAGGGAACAGAAACGGGTAAAGAAAGGATATGCAAGGCAAAAGGGCAAAGAAAGGAAAGGCAAAAGGGCAAAGGAAGACAATGCATGGCAAGTCTAAAGGGCAAAGCAAGGCAAGGCAAGGCAAGGCAAAAGGGCAAAGCAAGGCACGGCAAATGGGGAAAGCAAGGTAATGAAAGGCAAAGGAAAAAGTCAAAGCAAGGCATGGCAATGCATAAAGGCAAACCAAGGCAAGGCAAAGCAAAAGGGCAATGCAAGGCAAGGTAAGGCAAAAACGCAAAGCAAGGTAAGGCAAAATGGCAAAGCAAGGCAAGGCAAAGCAAACGGGTAAAGGAAGGCAATGCAAGGCAAAAGACCAAAGAAAGGCAAGGCAAGGAAAGGCAAAAAGGCAAAGCAAGGCAAGGCAAAAGGCCAAAGAAAGGCAAGGGAAGGCAAGGCAAAACGGCAAAGAAAGGAAAGGCGAGGAAAGGCAAAAGGGAGAAGTAAGGAAAGGTAAGGCAAGGTAGAAATGGCAAAGCAAAGCAAGGCAAGGCAAAAGGGCAAAGCATGGTAAGGGAAGAGAAACGGGTAAAGAAAGGCAATGCAAGGCAAAAGGGCAAAGAAAGGAAAGGCAAAAGGGCAAAGGACGACAACGCAAGGCAAGTCTAAAGGGCAAAGCAAGGCAAGGCAAGGCAAGGCAAAAGGGCAAAGCAAGGCAAGGCAAATGGGGAAAGCAAGGTAATGAAAGGCAAGGGAAAAGAGCAAAGCAGGGCAAGGCAAGGCAAAAGGCTAAAGAAAGGGAAGGCAAAGCAAATGGTTAAAGCAAGGCATGTCAAGGCAAATGGGCAAAGCAAAGCAAGGTAAGGCAAGGTAAATGGGCAAAGCAAGGCAAGGCAAGGCAAAAGGGCAAAGCATGTCAAGGGAAGAGAAACGGGTAAAGAAGGGCAATGCAAGGCAAAAGGGCAAAGAAAGGCAAGGCAAGGAAAGGCAAAACGGAGAAGTAAGGAAAGGTAAGGCAAGGTAAAAATGGCAAAGCAAGGCAAGGCAAGGCAAAAGGGCAAAGCATGGTAAGGGAAGAGAAACGGGTAAAGAAAGGCAATACAAGGCAAAAGGGCAAAGAAAGGCAAGGTAATGCAAAAGAGCAAAGTAAGGCTAGGAAAGGCAAGGCAAAAGGGCAAAGCAAGGCATGGCAAGGCATAAAGGCAAAGCAAGGCAAGGCAAGGGAAGAGGGCAAAGCTAAGCAAGGAAAGTCAAAAGGGAAAGCAAGACAAGGCAAGGCAAGGCAAAAGGGCAATGCAAGGCAAGGCAAAGCAAACGGGTAAAGCAAGGCAATGCAAGGCAAAAGGGCAAAGAAAGGCAAGGCAAGGAAAGGCAAAAATGAAAAGCAAGGCAAGGCAAAAGGGCAAAGAACGGCAAGGGAAGGCAAGGCAAAAGTGCAAACCAAGGCATGCAAAGGCAACACAAAAGAGGAAAGCAAGGCAAGGCAACGCAAAAGGGCAAAGCAAGGCAAGGCAAAAGGGCAAAGCAAGGCAAGGCAAGGCAAAAGGGTAAAGAAAGGGAAGGCAAAGCAAACGGGTAAAGCAAGGCAAGGCAAGGCAAAAAGGCAAAGAAAGGCAAAGAAAGGAAAGGCAAATGGGGAAAGTAAGGCAAGGCAAGTCAAGGCAAAAAGGCAAAGAAAGGAAAGGCAAGGAAAGGCAAAACGGAAAAGCAAGGAAAGGTAAGGCAAGGTAAATGGGCAAAGCAAGGCAAGGCAAGGCAAAAGGGCAAAGCATGGTAAGGGAACAGAAACGGGTAAAGAAAGGATATGCAAGGCAAAAGGGCAAAGAAAGGAAAGGCAAAAGGGCAAAGGAAGACAATGCATGGCAAGTCTAAAGGGCAAAGCAAGGCAAGGCAAGGCAAGGCAAAAGGGCAAAGCAAGGCACGGCAAATGGGGAAAGCAAGGTAATGAAAGGCAAAGGAAAAAGTCAAAGCAAGGCATGGCAATGCATAAAGGCAAACCAAGGCAAGGCAAAGCAAAAGGGCAATGCAAGGCAAGGTAAGGCAAAAACGCAAAGCAAGGTAAGGCAAAATGGCAAAGCAAGGCAAGGCAAAGCAAACGGGTAAAGGAAGGCAATGCAAGGCAAAAGACCAAAGAAAGGCAAGGCAAGGAAAGGCAAAAAGGCAAAGCAAGGCAAGGCAAAAGGCCAAAGAAAGGCAAGGGAAGGCAAGGCAAAACGGCAAAGAAAGGAAAGGCGAGGAAAGGCAAAAGGGAGAAGTAAGGAAAGGTAAGGCAAGGTAGAAATGGCAAAGCAAAGCAAGGCAAGGCAAAAGGGCAAAGCATGGTAAGGGAAGAGAAACGGGTAAAGAAAGGCAATGCAAGGCAAAAGGGCAAAGAAAGGAAAGGCAAAAGGGCAAAGGACGACAACGCAAGGCAAGTCTAAAGGGCAAAGCAAGGCAAGGCAAGGCAAGGCAAAAGGGCAAAGCAAGGCAAGGCAAATGGGGAAAGCAAGGTAATGAAAGGCAAGGGAAAAGAGCAAAGCAGGGCAAGGCAAGGCAAAAGGCTAAAGAAAGGGAAGGCAAAGCAAATGGTTAAAGCAAGGCATGTCAAGGCAAATGGGCAAAGCAAAGCAAGGTAAGGCAAGGTAAACGGGCAAAGCAAGGCAAGGCA
Organism: Columba guinea; assembly: GCA_032206185.1. Lineage (NCBI taxonomy): Eukaryota > Metazoa > Chordata > Aves > Columbiformes > Columbidae > Columba > Columba guinea. The sequence continues at coordinate 373,852 of JAVLUU010000222.1, read as the reverse complement.
AGGCAAAAGGGCAAAGCATGTCAAGGGAAGAGAAACGGGTAAAGAAGGGCAATGCAAGGCAAAAGGGCAAAGAAAGGCAAGGCAAGGAAAGGCAAAACGGAGAAGTAAGGAAAGGTAAGGCAAGGTAAAAATGGCAAAGCAAGGCAAGGCAAGGCAAAAGGGCAAAGCATGGTAAGGGAAGAGAAACGGGTAAAGAAAGGCAATACAAGGCAAAAGGGCAAAGAAAGGCAAGGTAATGCAAAAGAGCAAAGTAAGGCTAGGAAAGGCAAGGCAAAAGGGCAAAGCAAGGCATGGCAAGGCATAAAGGCAAAGCAAGGCAAGGCAAGGGAAGAGGGCAAAGCTAAGCAAGGAAAGTCAAAAGGGAAAGCAAGACAAGGCAAGGCAAGGCAAAAGGGCAATGCAAGGCAAGGCAAAGCAAACGGGTAAAGCAAGGCAATGCAAGGCAAAAGGGCAAAGAAAGGCAAGGCAAGGAAAGGCAAAAATGAAAAGCAAGGCAAGGCAAAAGGGCAAAGAAGGGCAAGGGAAGGCAAGGCAAAAGTGCAAACCAAGGCATGCAAAGGCAACACAAAAGAGGAAAGCAAGGCAAGGCAACGCAAAAGGGCAAAGCAAGGCAAGGCAAAAGGGCAAAGCAAGGAAAGGCAAGGAAAGGGAAAAGGGTAAAGCAAGGTAATGCAAGGCAAAAGGGCAAAGCAAGGCAAGGCAAGGCAAAAGGGTAAAGAAAGGGAAGGCAAAGCAAACGGGTAAAGCAAGGCAAGGCAAGGCAAAAAGGCAAAGAAAGGCAAAGAAAGGAAAGGCAAATGGGCAAAGCAAGGCAAGGCAAGTCAAGGCAAAAAGGCAAAGAAAGGAAAGGCAAGGAAAGGCAAAACGGAAAAGAAAGGAAAGGTAAGGCAAGGTAAATGGGCAAAGCAAGGCAAGGCAAGGCAAAAGGGCAAAGCATGGTAAGGGAACAGAAACGGGTAAAGAAAGGATATGCAAGGCAAAAGGGCAAAGAAAGGAAAGGCAAAAGGGCAAAGGAAGACAATGCATGGCAAGTCTAAAGGGCAAAGCAAGGCAAGGCAAGGCAAGGCAAAAGGGCAAAGCAAGGCACGGCAAATGGGGAAAGCAAGGTAATGAAAGGCAAAGGAAAAAGTCAAAGCAAGGCATGGCAATGCATAAAGGCAAACCAAGGCAAGGCAAAGCAAAAGGGCAATGCAAGGCAAGGTAAGGCAAAAACGCAAAGCAAGGTAAGGCAAAATGGCAAAGCAAGGCAAGGCAAAGCAAACGGGTAAAGGAAGGCAATGCAAGGCAAAAGACCAAAGAAAGGCAAGGCAAGGAAAGGCAAAAAGGCAAAGCAAGGCAAGGCAAAAGGCCAAAGAAAGGCAAGGGAAGGCAAGGCAAAACGGCAAAGAAAGGAAAGGCGAGGAAAGGCAAAAGGGAGAAGTAAGGAAAGGTAAGGCAAGGTAGAAATGGCAAAGCAAAGCAAGGCAAGGCAAAAGGGCAAAGCATGGTAAGGGAAGAGAAACGGGTAAAGAAAGGCAATGCAAGGCAAAAGGGCAAAGAAAGGAAAGGCAAAAGGGCAAAGGACGACAACGCAAGGCAAGTCTAAAGGGCAAAGCAAGGCAAGGCAAGGCAAGGCAAAAGGGCAAAGCAAGGCAAGGCAAATGGGGAAAGCAAGGTAATGAAAGGCAAGGGAAAAGAGCAAAGCAGGGCAAGGCAAGGCAAAAGGCTAAAGAAAGGGAAGGCAAAGCAAATGGTTAAAGCAAGGCATGTCAAGGCAAATGGGCAAAGCAAAGCAAGGTAAGGCAAGGTAAATGGGCAAAGCAAGGCAAGGCAAGGCAAAAGGGCAAAGCATGTCAAGGGAAGAGAAACGGGTAAAGAAGGGCAATGCAAGGCAAAAGGGCAAAGAAAGGCAAGGCAAGGAAAGGCAAAACGGAGAAGTAAGGAAAGGTAAGGCAAGGTAAAAATGGCAAAGCAAGGCAAGGAAAGGCAAAAGGGCAAAGCATGGTAAGGGAAGAGAAACGGGTAAAGAAAGGCAATACAAGGCAAAAGGGCAAAGAAAGGCAAGGTAATGCAAAAGAGCAAAGTAAGGCTAGGAAAGGCAAGGCAAAAGGGCAAAGCAAGGCATGGCAAGGCATAAAGGCAAAGCAAGGCAAGGCAAGGGAAGAGGGCAAAGCTAAGCAAGGAAAGTCAAAAGGGAAAGCAAGACAAGGCAAGGCAAGGCAAAAGGGCAATGCAAGGCAAGGCAAAGCAAACGGGTAAAGCAAGGCAATGCAAGGCAAAAGGGCAAAGAAAGGCAAGGCAAGGAAAGGCAAAAATGAAAAGCAAGGCAAGGCAAAAGGGCAAAGAACGGCAAGGGAAGGCAAGGCAAAAGTGCAAACCAAGGCATGCAAAGGCAACACAAAAGAGGAAAGCAAGGCAAGGCAACGCAAAAGGGCAAAGCAAGGCAAGGCAAAAGGGCAAAGCAAGGCAAGGCAAGGCAAAAGGGTAAAGAAAGGGAAGGCAAAGCAAACGGGTAAAGCAAGGCAAGGCAAGGCAAAAAGGCAAAGAAAGGCAAAGAAAGGAAAGGCAAATGGGCAAAGCAAGGCAAGGCAAGTCAAGGCAAAAAGTCAAAGAAAGGAAAGGCAAGGAAAGGCAAAACGGAAAAGCAAGGAAAGGTAAGGCAAGGTAAATGGGCAAAGCAAGGCAAGGCAAGGCAAAAGGGCAAAGCATGGTAAGGGAACAGAAACGGGTAAAGAAAGGATATGCAAGGCAAAAGGGCAAAGAAAGGAAAGGCAAAAGGGCAAAGGAAGACAATGCATGGCAAGTCTAAAGGGCAAAGCAAGGCAAGGCAAGGCAAGGCAAAAGGGCAAAGCAAGGCACGGCAAATGGGGAAAGCAAGGTAATGAAAGGCAAAGGAAAAAGTCAAAGCAAGGCATGGCAATGCATAAAGGCAAACCAAGGCAAGGCAAAGCAAAAGGGCAATGCAAGGCAAGGTAAGGCAAAAACGCAAAGCAAGGTAAGGCAAAATGGCAAAGCAAGGCAAGGCAAAGCAAACGGGTAAAGCAAGGCAATGCAAGGCAAAAGGGCAAAGAAAGGCAAGGCAAGGAAAGGCAAAAAGGCAAAGCAAGGCAAGGCAAAAGGCCAAAGAAAGGCAAGGGAAGGCAAGGCAAAACGGCAAAGAAAGGAAAGGCGAGGAAAGGCAAAAGGGAGAAGTAAGGAAAGGTAAGGCAAGGTAGAAATGGCAAAGCAAAGCAAGGCAAGGCAAAAGGGCAAAGCATGGTAAGGGAAGAGAAACGGGTAAAGAAAGGCAATGCAAGGCAAAAGGGCAAAGAAAGGAAAGGCAAAAGGGCAAAGGACGACAACGCAAGGCAAGTCTAAAGGGCAAAGCAAGGCAAGGCAAGGCAAGGCAAAAGGGCAAAGCAAGGCAAGGCAAATGGGGAAAGCAAGGTAATGAAAGGCAAGGGAAAAGAGCAAAGCAGGGCAAGGCAAGGCAAAAGGCTAAAGAAAGGGAAGGCAAAGCAAATGGTTAAAGCAAGGCAAGGCAAGGCAAATGGGCAAAGCAAAGCAAGGTAAGGCAAGGTAAATGGGCAAAGCAAGGCAAGGCAAGGCAAAAGGGCAAAGCATGTCAAGGGAAGAGAAACGGGTAAAGAAGGGCAATGCAAGGCAAAAGGGCAAAGAAAGGCAAGGCAAGGAAAGGCAAGGCAAAATGAAAAAGAAAGGGAAGGCAAAGCAAACGGGTAAAGCAAGGCAAGGCAAGGCAAAAAGGCAAAGAAAGGCAAAGAAAGGAAAGGCAAATGGGCAAAGCAAGGCAAGGCAAGGCAAAGCAAAACGGCAAAGCAAGGCAAGGCAAGGCAAAAGGGTAAAGAAAGGGAAGGCAAAGCAAACGGGTAAAGCAAGGCAAGGCAAGGCAAAAAGGTAAAGAAAGGCAAAGAAAGGAAAGGCAAATGGGCAAAGCAAGGCAAGGCAAGTCAAGGCAAAACGGCAAAGAAAGGAAAAACAAGGAAGGGCAAAACGGAAAAGCAAGGAAAGGTAAGGCAAGGTAAATGAGCAAAGCAAGGCAAGGCAAGGCAAAAGGGCAAAGCATGGTAAGGGAAGAGAAACGGGTAAAGAAAGGCAATGCAAGGCAAAAGGGCAAAGAAAGGCAAGGTAAGACAAAAGAGCAAAGTAAGGCTAGGAAAGGCAAGTCAAGAGGGCAAAGCAAGGAAAGGCAAAAGGGCAAAGGAAAACAATGCAAGGCAAGTCTAAAGGGCAAAGCAAGGCAAGGCAAGGCAAGGCAAAAGGGCAAAGCAAGGCAAGGCAAATAAGGAAAGCAAGGTAATGAAAGGCAAAGGAAAAGGGCAAAGCAAGGCACGGCAAGGCATAAAGGCAAACCAAGGCAAGGCAAGGCAAAAGGGCAAAGCTAAGCAAGGAAAGTCAAAAGAAAAAGCAAGACATGGCAAGGCAAGGCAAAAGGGCAATGCAAGGCAAGGCAAAGCAAACGGGTAAAGCAAGGCAATGCAAGGCAAAAGGGCAAAGAAAGGCAAGGCAAGGAAAGGCAAAAATGAAAAGCAAGGCAAGGCAAAAGGGCAAAGAACGGCAAGGGAAGGCAAGGCAAAAGTGCAAACCAAGGCATGCAAAGGCAACACAAAAGAGGAAAGCAAGGCAAGGCAACGCAAAAGGGCAAAGCAAGGCAAGGCAAAAGGGCAAAGCAAGGAAAGGCAAGGAAAGGGAAAAGGGTAAAGCAAGGTAATGCAAGGCAAAAGGGCAAAGCAAGGCAAGGCAAGGCAAAAGGGTAAAGAAAGGGAAGGCAAAGCAAACGGGTAAAGCAAGGCAAGGCAAGGCAAAAAGGCAAAGAAAGGCAAAGAAAGGAAAGGCAAATGGGCAAAGCAAGGCAAGGCAAGTCAAGGCAAAAAGTCAAAGAAAGGAAAGGCAAGGAAAGGCAAAACGGAAAAGCAAGGAAAGGTAAGGCAAGGTAAATGGGCAAAGCAAGGCAAGGCAAGGCAAAAGGGCAAAGCATGGTAAGGGAACAGAAACGGGTAAAGAAAGGATATGCAAGGCAAAAGGGCAAAGAAAGGAAAGGCAAAAGGGCAAAGGAAGACAATGCATGGCAAGTCTAAAGGGCAAAGCAAGGCAAGGCAAGGCAAGGCAAAAGGGCAAAGCAAGGCACGGCAAATGGGGAAAGCAAGGTAATGAAAGGCAAAGGAAAAAGTCAAAGCAAGGCATGGCAATGCATAAAGGCAAACCAAGGCAAGGCAAAGCAAAAGGGCAATGCAAGGCAAGGTAAGGCAAAAACGCAAAGCAAGGTAAGGCAAAATGGCAAAGCAAGGCAAGGCAAAGCAAACGGGTAAAGCAAGGCAATGCAAGGCAAAAGGGCAAAGAAAGGCAAGGCAAGGAAAGGCAAAAAGGCAAAGCAAGGCAAGGCAAAAGGCCAAAGAAAGGCAAGGGAAGGCAAGGCAAAACGGCAAAGAAAGGAAAGGCGAGGAAAGGCAAAAGGGAGAAGTAAGGAAAGGTAAGGCAAGGTAGAAATGGCAAAGCAAAGCAAGGCAAGGCAAAAGGGCAAAGCATGGTAAGGGAAGAGAAACGGGTAAAGAAAGGCAATGCAAGGCAAAAGGGCAAAGAAAGGAAAGGCAAAAGGGCAAAGGACGACAACGCAAGGCAAGTCTAAAGGGCAAAGCAAGGCAAGGCAAGGCAAGGCAAAAGGGCAAAGCAAGGCAAGGCAAATGGGGAAAGCAAGGTAATGAAAGGCAAGGGAAAAGAGCAAAGCAGGGCAAGGCAAGGCAAAAGGCTAAAGAAAGGGAAGGCAAAGCAAATGGTTAAAGCAAGGCATGTCAAGGCAAATGGGCAAAGCAAAGCAAGGTAAGGCAAGGTAAATGGGCAAAGCAAGGCAAGGCAAGGCAAAAGGGCAAAGCATGTCAAGGGAAGAGAAACGGGTAAAGAAGGGCAATGCAAGGCAAAAGGGCAAAGAAAGGCAAGGCAAGGAAAGGCAAGGCAAAATGAAAAAGAAAGGGAAGGCAAAGCAAACGGGTAAAGCAAGGCAAGGCAAGGCAAAAAGGCAAAGAAAGGCAAAGAAAGGAAAGGCAAATGGGCAAAGCAAGGCAAGGGAAGGCAAGGCAAAAGTGCAAACCAAGGCATGCAAAGGCAACACAAAAGAGGAAAGCAAGGCAAGGCAAGGCAAAAGGGCAAAGCAAGGCAAGGCAAAAGGGCAAAGCAAGGCAAGGCAAGGCAAAAGGGTAAAGAAAGGGAAGGCAAAGCAAACGGGTAAAGCAAGGCAAGGCAAGGCAAAAAGGCAAAGAAAGGCAAAGAAAGGAAAGGCAAATGGGCAAAGTAAGGCAAGGCAAGTCAAGGCAAAAAGTCAAAGAAAGGAAAGGCAAGGAAAGGCAAAACGGAAAAGCAAGGAAAGGTAAGGCAAGGTAAATGGGCAAAGCAAGGCAAGGCAAGGCAAAAGGGCAAAGCATGGTAAGGGAACAGAAACGGGTAAAGAAAGGATATGCAAGGCAAAAGGGCAAAGAAAGGAAAGGCAAAAGGGCAAAGGAAGACAATGCATGGCAAGTCTAAAGGGCAAAGCAAGGCAAGGCAAGGCAAGGCAAAAGGGCAAAGCAAGGCACGGCAAATGGGGAAAGCAAGGTAATGAAAGGCAAAGGAAAAAGTCAAAGCAAGGCATGGCAATGCATAAAGGCAAACCAAGGCAAGGCAAAGCAAAAGGGCAATGCAAGGCAAGGTAAGGCAAAAACGCAAAGCAAGGTAAGGCAAAATGGCAAAGCAAGGCAAGGCAAAGCAAACGGGTAAAGGAAGGCAATGCAAGGCAAAAGGGCAAAGAAAGGCAAGGCAAGGAAAGTCAAAAAGGCAAAGCAAGGCAAGGCAAAAGGCCAAAGAAAGGCAAGGGAAGGCAAGGCAAAACGGCAAAGAAAGGAAAGGCAAGGAAAGGCAAAAGGGAGAAGTAAGGAAAGGTAAGGCAAGGTAGAAATGGCAAAGCAAAGCAAGGCAAGGCAAAAGGGCAAAGCATGGTAAGGGAAGAGAAACGGGTAAAGAAAGGCAATGCAAGGCAAAAGGGCAAAGAAGGGAAAGGCAAAAGGGCAAAGGACGACAACGCAAGGCAAGTCTAAAGGGCAAAGCAAGGCAAGGCAAGGCAAGGCAAAAGGGCAAAGCAAGGCAAGGCAAATGGGGAAAGCAAGGTAATGAAAGGCAAGGGAAAAGAGCAAAGCAGGGCAAGGCAAGGCAAAAGGCTAAAGAAACGGAAGGCAAAGCAAATGGTTAAAGCAAGGCATGTCAAGGCAAATGGGCAAAGCAAAGCAAGGTAAGGCAAGGTAAATGGGCAAAGCAAGGCAAGGCAAAAGGGCAAAGCATGTCAAGGGAAGAGAAACGGGTAAAGAAGGGCAATGCAAGGCAAAAGGGCAAAGAAAGGCAAGGCAAGGAAAGGCAAGGCAAAATGAAAAAGAAAGGCAAGGCAAAAGGCCAAAGCAAGGCAAGGCAAGGAAAGGCAAAACGGAGAAGTAAGGAAAGGTAAGGCAAGGTAAAAATGGCAAAGCAAGGCAAGGCAAGGCAAAAGGGCAAAGCATGGTAAGGGAAGAGAAACGGGTAAAGAAAGGCAATACAAGGCAAAAGGGCAAAGAAAGGCAAGGTAATGCAAAAGAGCAAAGTAAGGCTAGGAAAGGCAAGGCAAAAGGGCAAAGCAAGGCATGGCAAGGCATAAAGGCAAAGCAAGGCAAGGCAAGGGAAAAGGGCAAAGCTAAGCAAGGAAAGTCAAAAGGGAAAGCAAGACAAGGCAAGGCAAGGCAAAACGGCAATGCAAGGCAAGGCAAAGCAAACGGGTAAAGCAAGGCAATGCAAGGCAAAAGGGCAAAGAAAGGCAAGGCAAGGAAAGGCAAAAATGAAAAGCAAGGCAAGGCAAAAGGGCAAAGAACGGCAAGGGAAGGCAAGGCAAAAGTGCAAACCAAGGCATGCAAAGGCAACACAAAAGAGGAAAGCAAGGCAAGGCAACGCAAAAGGGCAAAGCAAGGCAAGGCAAAAGGGCAAAGCAAGGAAAGGCAAGGAAAGGGAAAAGGGTAAAGCAAGGTAATGCAAGGCAAAAGGGCAAAACAAGGCAAGGCAAGGCAAAAGGGCAAAGAAAGGAAAGGCAAAAGGGCAAAGGAAGACAATGCATGGCAAGTCTAAAGGGCAAAGCAAGGCAAGGCAAGGCAAGGCAAAAGGGCAAAGCAAGGCACGGCAAATGGGGAAAGCAAGGTAATGAAAGGCAAAGGAAAAAGTCAAAGCAAGGCATGGCAATGCATAAAGGCAAACCAAGGCAAGGCAAAGCAAAAGGGCAATGCAAGGCAAGGTAAGGCAAAAAAGCAAAGCAAGGTAAGGCAAAATGGCAAAGCAAGGCAAGGCAAAGCAAACGGGTAAAGGAAGGCAATGCAAGGCAAAAGGGCAAAGAAAGGCAAGGCAAGGAAAGGCAAAAAGGCAAAGCAAGGCAAGGCAAAAGGCCAAAGAAAGGCAAGGGAAGGCAAGGCAAAACGGCAAAGAAAGGAAAGGCGAGGAAAGGCAAAAGGGAGAAGTAAGGAAAGGTAAGGCAAGGTAGAAATGGCAAAGCAAAGCAAGGCAAGGCAAAAGGGCAAAGCATGGTAAGGGAAGAGAAACGGGTAAAGAAAGGCAATGCAAGGCAAAAGGGCAAAGAAAGGAAAGGCAAAAGGGCAAAGGACGACAACGCAAGGCAAGTCTAAAGGGCAAAGCAAGGCAAGGCAAGGCAAGGCAAAAGGGCAAAGCAAGGCAAGGCAAATGGGGAAAGCAAGGTAATGAAAGGCATGGGAAAAGAGCAAAGCAGGGCAAGGCAAGGCAAAAGGCTAAAGAAAGGGAAGGCAAAGCAAATGGTTAAAGCAAGGCAAGGCAAGGCAAATGGGCAAAGCAAAGCAAGGTAAGGCAAGGTAAATGGGCAAAGCAAGGCAAGGCAAGGCAAAAGGGCAAAGCATGTCAAGGGAAGAGAAACGGGTAAAGAAGGGCAATGCAAGGCAAAAGGGCAAAGAAAGGCAAGGCAAGGAAAGGCAAGGCAAAATGAAAAAGAAAGGGAAGGCAAAGCAAACGGGTAAAGCAAGGCAAGGCAAGGCAAAAAGGCAAAGAAAGGCAAAGAAAGGAAAGGCAAATGGGCAAAGCAAGGCAAGGCAAGGCAAAGCAAAACGGCAAAGCAAGGCAAGGCAAGGCAAAAGGGTAAAGAAAGGGAAGGCAAAGCAAACGGGTAAAGCAAGGCAAGGCAAGGCAAAAAGGTAAAGAAAGGCAAAGAAAGGAAAGGCAAATGGGCAAAGCAAGGCAAGGCAAGTCAAGGCAAAACGGCAAAGAAAGGAAAAACAAGGAAGGGCAAAACGGAAAAGCAAGGAAAGGTAAGGCAAGGTAAATGCGCAAAGCAAGGCAAGGCAAGGCAAAAGGGCAAAGCATGGTAAGGGAAGAGAAACGGGTAAAGAAAGGCAATGCAAGGCAAAAGGGCAAAGAAAGGCAAGGTAAGACAAAAGAGCAAAGTAAGGCTAGGAAAGGCAAGTCAAGAGGGCAAAGCAAGGAAAGGCAAAAGGGCAAAGGAAAACAATGCAAGGCAAGTCTAAAGGGCAAAGCAAGGCAAGGCAAGGCAAGGCAAAAGGGCAAAGCAAGGCAAGGCAAATAAGGAAAGCAAGGTAATGAAAGGCAAAGGAAAAGGGCAAAGCAAGGCACGGCAAGGCATAAAGGCAAACCAAGGCAAGGCAAGGCAAAAGGGCAAAGCTAAGCAAGGAAAGTCAAAAGAAAAAGCAAGACATGGCAAGGCAAGGCAAAAGGGCAATGCAAGGCAAGGCAAAGCAAACGGGTAAAGCAAGGCAATGCAAGGCAAAAGGGCAAAGAAAGGCAAGGCAAGGAAAGGCAAAAATGAAAAGCAAGGCAAGGCAAAAGGGCAAAGAACGGCAAGGGAAGGCAAGGCAAAAGTGCAAACCAAGGCATGCAAAGGCAACACAAAAGAGGAAAGCAAGGCAAGGCAACGCAAAAGGGCAAAGCAAGGCAAGGCAAAAGGGCAAAGCAAGGAAAGGCAAGGAAAGGGAAAAGGGTAAAGCAAGGTATTGCAAGGCAAAAGGGCAAAGCAAGGCAAGGCAAGGCAAAAGGGTAAAGAAAGGGAAGGCAAAGCAAACGGGTAAAGCAAGGCAAGGCAAGGCAAAAAGGCAAAGAAAGGCAAAGAAAGGAAAGGCAAATGGGCAAAGCAAGGCAAGGCAAGTCAAGGCAAAAAGTCAAAGAAAGGAAAGGCAAGGAAAGGCAAAACGGAAAAGCAAGGAAAGGTAAGGCAAGGTAAATGGGCAAAGCAAGGCAAGGCAAGGCAAAAGGGCAAAGCATGGTAAGGGAAGAGAAACGGGTAAAGAAAGGATATGCAAGGCAAAAGGGCAAAGAAAGGAAAGGCAAAAGGGCAAAGGAAGACAATGCATGGCAAGTCTAAAGGGCAAAGCAAGGCAAGGCAAGGCAAGGCAAAAGGGCAAAGCAAGGCACGGCAAATGGGGAAAGCAAGGTAATGAAAGGCAAAGGAAAAAGTCAAAGCAAGGCATGGCAATGCATAAAGGCAAACCAAGGCAAGGCAAAGCAAAAGGGCAATGCAAGGCAAGGTAAGGCAAAAACGCAAAGCAAGGTAAGGCAAAATGGCAAAGCAAGGCAAGGCAAAGCAAACGGGTAAAGCAAGGCAATGCAAGGCAAAAGGGCAAAGAAAGGCAAGGCAAGGAAAGGCAAAAAGGCAAAGCAAGGCAAGGCAAAAGGCCAAAGAAAGGCAAGGGAAGGCAAGGCAAAACGGCAAAGAAAGGAAAGGCGAGGAAAGGCAAAAGGGAGAAGTAAGGAAAGGTAAGGCAAGGTAGAAATGGCAAAGCAAAGCAAGGCAAGGCAAAAGGGCAAAGCATGGTAAGGGAAGAGAAACGGGTAAAGAAAGGCAATGCAAGGCAAAAGGGCAAAGAAAGGAAAGGCAAAAGGGCAAAGGACGACAACGCAAGGCAAGTCTAAAGGGCAAAGCAAGGCAAGGCAAGGCAAGGCAAAAGGGCAAAGCAAGGCAAGGCAAATGGGGAAAGCAAGGTAATGAAAGGCAAGGGAAAAGAGCAAAGCAGGGCAAGGCAAGGCAAAAGGCTAAAGAAAGGGAAGGCAAAGCAAATGGTTAAAGCAAGGCATGTCAAGGCAAATGGGCAAAGCAAAGCAAGGTAAGGCAAGGTAAATGGGCAAAGCAAGGCAAGGCAAGGCAAAAGGGCAAAGCATGTCAAGGGAAGAGAAACGGGTAAAGAAGGGCAATGCAAGGCAAAAGGGCAAAGAAAGGCAAGGCAAGGAAAGGCAAGGCAAAATGAAAAAGAAAGGGAAGGCAAAGCAAACGGGTAAAGCAAGGCAAGGCAAGGCAAAAAGGCAAAGAAAGGCAAAGAAAGGAAAGGCAAATGGGCAAAGCAAGGCAAGGGAAGGCAAGGCAAAAGTGCAAACCAAGGCATGCAAAGGCAACACAAAAGAGGAAAGCAAGGCAAGGCAAGGCAAAAGGGCAAAGCAAGGCAAGGCAAAAGGGCAAAGCAAGGCAAGGCAAGGCAAAAGGGTAAAGAAAGGGAAGGCAAAGCAAACGGGTAAAGCAAGGCAAGGCAAGGCAAAAAGGCAAAGAAAGGCAAAGAAAGGAAAGGCAAATGGGCAAAGTAAGGCAAGGCAAGTCAAGGCAAAAAGTCAAAGAAAGGAAAGGCAAGGAAAGGCAAAACGGAAAAGCAAGGAAAGGTAAGGCAAGGTAAATGGGCAAAGCAAGGCAAGGCAAGGCAAAAGGGCAAAGCATGGTAAGGGAACAGAAACGGGTAAAGAAAGGATATGCAAGGCAAAAGGGCAAAGAAAGGAAAGGCAAAAGGGCAAAGGAAGACAATGCATGGCAAGTCTAAAGGGCAAAGCAAGGCAAGGCAAGGCAAGGCAAAAGGGCAAAGCAAGGCACGGCAAATGGGGAAAGCAAGGTAATGAAAGGCAAAGGAAAAAGTCAAAGCAAGGCATGGCAATGCATAAAGGCAAACCAAGGCAAGGCAAAGCAAAAGGGCAATGCAAGGCAAGGTAAGGCAAAAACGCAAAGCAAGGCAAGGCAAAAGGGCAATGCAAGGCAAGGCAAAGCAAACGGGTAAAGGAAGGCAATGCAAGGCAAAAGGGCAAAGAAAGGCAAGGCAAGGAAAGTCAAAAAGGCAAAGCAAGGCAAGGCAAAAGGCCAAAGAAAGGCAAGGGAAGGCAAGGCAAAACGGCAAAGAAAGGAAAGGCAAGGAAAGGCAAAAGGGAGAAGTAAGGAAAGGTAAGGCAAGGTAGAAATGGCAAAGCAAAGCAAGGCAAGGCAAAAGGGCAAAGCATGGTAAGGGAAGAGAAACGGGTAAAGAAAGGCAATGCAAGGCAAAAGGGCAAAGAAGGGAAAGGCAAAAGGGCAAAGGACGACAACGCAAGGCAAGTCTAAAGGGCAAAGCAAGGCAAGGCAAGGCAAGGCAAAAGGGCAAAGCAAGGCAAGGCAAATGGGGAAAGCAAGGTAATGAAAGGCAAGGGAAAAGAGCAAAGCAGGGCAAGGCAAGGCAAAAGGCTAAAGAAAGGGAAGGCAAAGCAAATGGTTAAAGCAAGGCATGTCAAGGCAAATGGGCAAAGCAAAGCAAGGTAAGGCAAGGTAAATGGGCAAAGCAAGGCAAGGCAAAAGGGCAAAGCATGTCAAGGGAAGAGAAACGGGTAAAGAAGGGCAATGCAAGGCAAAAGGGCAAAGAAAGGCAAGGCAAGGAAAGGCAAGGCAAAATGAAAAAGAAAGGCAAGGCAAAAGGCCAAAGCAAGGCAAGGCAAGGAAAGGCAAAACGGAGAAGTAAGGAAAGGTAAGGCAAGGTAAAAATGGCAAAGCAAGGCAAGGCAAGGCAAAAGGGCAAAGCATGGTAAGGGAAGAGAAACGGGTAAAGAAAGGCAATACAAGGCAAAAGGGCAAAGAAAGGCAAGGTAATGCAAAAGAGCAAAGTAAGGCTAGGAAAGGCAAGGCAAAAGGGCAAAGCAAGGCATGGCAAGGCATAAAGGCAAAGCAAGGCAAGGCAAGGGAAAAGGGCAAAGCTAAGCAAGGAAAGTCAAAAGGGAAAGCAAGACAAGGCAAGGCAAGGCAAAAGGGCAATGCAAAAGGCAAGGCAAAGCAAACGGGTAAAGCAAGGCAATGCAAGGCAAAAGGGCAAAGAAAGGCAAGGCAAGGAAAGGCAAAAATGAAAAGCAAGGCAAGGCAAAAGGGCAAAGAACGGCAAGGGAAGGCAAGGCAAAAGTGCAAACCAAGGCATGCAAAGGCAACACAAAAGAGGAAAGCAAGGCAAGGCAACGCAAAAGGGCAAAGCAAGGCAAGGCAAAAGGGCAAAGCAAGGAAAGGCAAGGAAAGGGAAAAGGGTAAAGCAAGGTAATGCAAGGCAAAAGGGCAATGCAAGGCAAGGCAAGGCAAAAGGGTAAAGAAAGGGAAGGCAAAGCAAACGGGTAAAGCAAGGCAAGGCAAGGCAAAAAGGCAAAGAAAGGCAAAGAAAGGAAAGGCAAATGGGCAAAGCAAGGCAAGGCAAGTCAAGGCAAAAAGTCAAAGAAAGGAAAGGCAAGGAAAGGCAAAACGGAAAAGCAAGGAAAGGTAAGGCAAGGTAAATGGGCAAAGCAAGGCAAGGCAAGGCAAAAGGGCAAAGCATGGTAAGGGAACAGAAACGGGTAAAGAAAGGATATGCAAGGCAAAAGGGCAAAGAAAGGAAAGGCAAAAGGGCAAAGGAAGACAATGCATGGCAAGTCTAAAGGGCAAAGCAAGGCAAGGCAAGGCAAGGCAAAAGGGCAAAGCAAGGCACGGCAAATGGGGAAAGCAAGGTAATGAAAGGCAAAGGAAAAAGTCAAAGCAAGGCATGGCAATGCATAAAGGCAAACCAAGGCAAGGCAAAGCAAAAGGGCAATGCAAGGCAAGGTAAGGCAAAAACGCAAAGCAAGGTAAGGCAAAATGGCAAAGCAAGGCAAGGCAAAGCAAACGGGTAAAGGAAGGCAATGCAAGGCAAAAGGGCAAAGAAAGGCAAGGCAAGGAAAGGCAAAAAGGCAAAGCAAGGCAAGGCAAAAGGCCAAAGAAAGGCAAGGGAAGGCAAGGCAAAACGGCAAAGAAAGGAAAGGCAAGGAAAGGCAAAAGGGAGAAGTAAGGAAAGGTAAGGCAAGGTAGAAATGGCAAAGCAAAGCAAGGCAAGGCAAAAGGGCAAAGCATGGTAAGGGAAGAGAAACGGGTAAAGAAAGGCAATGCAAGGCAAAAGGGCAAAGAAGGGAAAGGCAAAAGGGCAAAGGACGACAACGCAAGGCAAGTCTAAAGGGCAAAGCAAGGCAAGGCAAGGCAAGGCAAAAGGGCAAAGCAAGGCAAGGCAAATGGGGAAAGCAAGGTAATGAAAGGCAAGTGAAAAGAGCAAAGCAGGGCAAGGCAAGGCAAAAGGCTAAAGAAAGGGAAGGCAAAGCAAATGGTTAAAGCAAGGCATGTCAAGGCAAATGGGCAAAGCAAAGCAAGGTAAGGCAAGGTAAATGGGCAAAGCAAGGCAAGGCAAGGCAAAAGGGCAAAGCATGTCAAGGGAAGAGAAACGGGTAAAGAAGGGCAATGCAAGGCAAAAGGGCAAAGAAAGGCAAGGCAAGGAAAGGCAAGGCAAAATGAAAAAGAAAGGGAAGGCAAAGCAAACGGGTAAAGCAAGGCAAGGCAAGGCAAAAAGGCAAAGAAAGGCAAAGAAAGGAAAGGCAAATGGGCAAAGCAAGGCAAGGCAAGGCAAAGCAAAACGGCAAAGCAAGGCAAGGCAAGGCAAAAGGGTAAAGAAAGGGAAGGCAAAGCAAACGGGTAAAGCAAGGCAAGGCAAGGCAAAAAGGTAAAGAAAGGCAAAGAAAGGAAAGGCAAATGGGCAAAGCAAGGCAAGGCAAGTCAAGGCAAAACGGCAAAGAAAGGAAAAACAAGGAAGGGCAAAACGGAAAAGCAAGGAAAGGTAAGGCAAGGTAAATGAGCAAAGCAAGGCAAGGCAAGGCAAAAGGGCAAAGCATGGTAAGGGAAGAGAAACGGGTAAAGAAAGGCAATGCAAGGCAAAAGGGCAAAGAAAGGCAAGGTAAGACAAAAGAGCAAAGTAAGGCTAGGAAAGGCAAGTCAAGAGGGCAAAGCAAGGAAAGGCAAAAGGGCAAAGGAAAACAATGCAAGGCAAGTCTAAAGGGCAAAGCAAGGCAAGGCAAGGCAAGGCAAAAGGGCAAAGCAAGGCAAGGCAAATAAGGAAAGCAAGGTAATGAAAGGCAAAGGAAAAGGGCAAAGCAAGGCACGGCAAGGCATAAAGGCAAACCAAGGCAAGGCAAGGCAAAAGGGCAAAGCTAAGCAAGGAAAGTCAAAAGAAAAAGCAAGACATGGCAAGGCAAGGCAAAAGGGCAATGCAAGGCAAGGCAAAGCAAACGGGTAAAGCAAGGCAATGCAAGGCAAAAGGGCAAAGAAAGGCAAGGCAAGGAAAGGCAAAAATGAAAAGCAAGGCAAGGCAAAAGGGCAAAGAACGGCAAGGGAAGGCAAGGCAAAAGTGCAAACCAAGGCATGCAAAGGCAACACAAAAGAGGAAAGCAAGGCAAGGCAACGCAAAAGGGCAAAGCAAGGCAAGGCAAAAGGGCAAAGCAAGGAAAGGCAAGGAAAGGGAAAAGGGTAAAGCAAGGTAATGCAAGGCAAAAGGGCAAAGCAAGGCAAGGCAAGGCAAAAGGTTAAAGAAAGGGAAGGCAAAGCAAACGGGTAAAGCAAGGCAAGGCAAGGCAAAAAGGCAAAGAAAGGCAAAGAAAGGAAAGGCAAATGGGCAAAGCAAGGCAAGGCAAGTCAAGGCAAAAAGTCAAAGAAAGGAAAGGCAAGGAAAGGCAAAACGGAAAAGCAAGGAAAGGTAAGGCAAGGTAAATGGGCAAAGCAAGGCAAGGCAAGGCAAAAGGGCAAAGCATGGTAAGGGAACAGAAACGGGTAAAGAAAGGATATGCAAGGCAAAAGGGCAAAGAAAGGAAAGGCAAAAGGGCAAAGGAAGACAATGCATGGCAAGTCTAAAGGGCAAAGCAAGGCAAGGCAAGGCAAGGCAAAAGGGCAAAGCAAGGCACGGCAAATGGGGAAAGCAAGGTAATGAAAGGCAAAGGAAAAAGTCAAAGCAAGGCATGGCAATGCATAAAGGCAAACAAAGGCAAGGCAAAGCAAAAGGGCAATGCAAGGCAAGGTAAGGCAAAAACGCAAAGCAAGGTAAGGCAAAATGGCAAAGCAAGGCAAGGCAAAGCAAACGGGTAAAGGAAGGCAATGCAAGGCAAAAGGGCAAAGAAAGGCAAGGCAAGGAAAGGCAAAACGGCAAAGAAAGGAAAGGCAAGGAAAGGCAAAAGGGAGAAGTAAGGAAAGGTAAGGCAAGGTAGAAATGGCAAAGCAAAGCAAGGCAAGGCAAAAGGGCAAAGCATGGTAAGGGAAGAGAAACGGGTAAAGAAAGGCAATGCAAGGCAAAAGGGCAAAGAAGGGAAAGGCAAAAGGGCAAAGGACGACAACGCAAGGCAAGTCTAAAGGGCAAAGCAAGGCAAGGCAAGGCAAGGCAAAAGGGCAATAGAAGGCAAGGTAAGGCAAAAACGCAAAGCAAGGCAAGGCAAAAGGGCAAAGCAAGGCAAGGGAAGGCAAGGCAAAAGTGCAAACCAAGGCATGCAAAGGCAATACAAAAGAGCAAAGCAAGGCAAGGCAACGCAAAAGGGCAAAGCAAGGCAAGGCAAAAGGGCAAGGCAAGGCAAGGCAAGGCAAAGCAAAAGGGCAAAGCAAGGCAAGGCAAGGCAAAAGGGTAAAGAAAGGGAAGGCAAAGCAAACGGGTAAAGCAAGGCAAGGCAAGGCAAAAAGGCAAAGAAAGGCAAAGAAAGGAAAGGCAAATGGGCAAAGCAAGGCAAGGCAAAAGAAAAGGGTAAAGAAAGGGAAGGCAAAGCAAACGGGTAAAGCAAGGCAAGGCAAGGCAAAAAGGCAAAGAAAGGCAAAGAAAGGAAAGGCAAATGGGCAAAGAAAGGCAAGGCAAGGCAAAGCAAAACGGCAAAGCAAGGCAAGGCAAGGCAAAAGGGTAAAGAAAGGGAAGGCAAAGCAAACGGGTAAAGCAAGGCAAGGCAAGGCAAAAAGGTAAAGAAAGGCAAAGAAAGGAAAGGCAAATGGGCAAAGCAAGGCAAGGCAAGTCAAGGCAAAACGGCAAAGAAAGGAAAAACAAGGAAGGGCAAAACGGAAAAGCAAGGAAAGGTAAGGCAAGGTAAATGAGCAAAGCAAGGCAAGGCAAGGCAAAAGGGCAAAGCATGGTAAGGGAAGAGAAACGGGTAAAGAAAGGCAATGCAAGGCAAAAGGGCAAAGAAAGGCAAGGTAAGACAAAAGAGCAAAGTAAGGCTAGGAAAGGCAAGGCAAAAGGGCAAAGCAAGGAAAGGCAAAAGGGCAAAGGAAAACAATGCAAGGCAATTCTAAAGGGCAAAGCAAGGCAAGGCAAAGCAAGGCAAAAGGGCAAAGCAAGGCAAGGCAAAGCAAGGCAAAAGAGCAAAGCAAGGCAAGGCAAATGGGGAAAGCAAGGTAATGAAAGTCAAAGGAAAAGGGCAATGCAAGGCATGGCAAGGCATGAAGGCAAACCAAGGCAAGGCAAGGCAAAAGGGCAAAGCTAAGCAAGGAAAGTCAAAAGAAAAAGCAAGACAAGGCAAGGCAAGGAAAAAGGGCAAAGCAAGGCAAGGCAAAGCAAAAGGGTAAAGCAAGGCAATGCAAGGCAAAAGGGCAAAGGAAAACAATGCAAGGCAAGTCTAAAGGGCAAAGCAAGGCAAGGCAAGGCAAGGCAAAAGGGCAAAGCAAGGCAAGGCAAATAAGGAAAGCAAGGTAATGTAAGGCAAAGGAAAAGGGCAAAGCAAGGCACGGCAAGGCATAAAGGCAAACCAAGGCAAGGCAAGGCAAAAGGGCAAAGCTAAGCAAGGAAAGTCAAAAGGGAAAGCAAGACAAGGCAAGGCAAGGCAAAAGGGCAATGCAAGGCAAGGCAAAGCAAACGGGTAAAGCAAGGCGATGCAAGGCAAAAGGGCAAAGAAAGGCAAGGCAAGGAAAGGCAAAAATGAAAAGCAAGGCAAGGCAAAAGGGCAAAGAAAGGCAAGGGAAGGCAAGGCAAAAGTGCAAACCAAGGCATGCAAAGGCAACACAAAAGAGCGAAGCAAGGCAAGGCAACGCAAAAGGGCAAAGCAAGGCAAGGCAAAAGGGCAAAGCAAGGAAAGGCAAGGAAAGGGAAAAGGGTAAAGCAAGGTAATGCAAGGCAAAAGGGCAAAGCAAGGAAAGGCAAAAGGGCAAAGGAAGACAATGCAAGGCAAGTCTACAGGGCAAAGCAAGGCAAGGCAAGACAAAAGGGCAAAGCAAGGCAAGGCAAATGGGGAAAGCAAGGCATTGAAAGGCAAGGCAAAAGGGCAATGCAAGGCAAGGTAGGGCAAAAACGCAAAGCAAGGCAAGGCAAAATGGCAAAGCAAGGCAAGGCAAAGCAAACGGGTAAAGCAAGGCAATGCAAGGCAAAAGGGCAAAGAAAGGAAAGGCAATGCAAGGCAAGACAAGGCCAAGTGAAAAAGCAAGGCAAGGCAAAAGACCAAAGCAAGGCAAGGCAAGGCAAGGCAAAAAGGCAAAGCAAGGAAAGGCAAAAGGGCAAAGCAAGACAAGGCAAGGCAAAAGGGCAAAGCATGGCAAGGCAAGGAAAGGCAAAAGAGAAAAGAAGGGCAAGGCAAGGCAAGGCAAAACGGCAAAGTAAGGCAAGGCAAGGCAAAACGGCAAAGTAAGGCAAGGCAAGGCAAATGGCAAAGCAAGGCAATACAAAGCAAGGCAAAAGAGCAAAGCAAGTGAAGGCAAAGCAAACGGGTAAAGCAAGGCAAGGCAAAAAGGCAAAGAAAGGCAAGGCAAGGAAAGGCAAAATGGAAAAGCATGGCAAAGCAAGGCAAAAGGGCAAAGTTAAGCAAGGCAAGTCAAAAGGGAAAGCAAGACAACGGAAGGCAAGGCAAAAAGGCAAAGAAAGGAAAGGCAAAAATGCCAAGCAAGGCAAGGCAAAAGGGCAAAGCAAGGCAAGGGAAGGCAAGGCAAAAGTGCAAACCAAGGCATGCAAAGGCAATACAAAAGAGCAAAGCAAGGCAAGGCAACGCAAAAGGGCAAAGCAAGGCAAGGCAAAAGGGCAAGGCAAGGCAAGGCAAGGCAAAGCAAAACGGCAAAGCAAGGCAAGGCAAGGCAAAAGGCTAAAGAAAGGCAAAGAAAGGAAAGGCAAATGGGCAAAGCAAGGCAAGGCAAGTCAAGGCAAAACGGCGAAGAAAGGAAAAACAAGGAAGGGCAAAACGGAAAAGCAAGGAAAGGTAAGGCAAGGTAAATGAGCAAAGCAAGGCAAGGCAAGGCAAAAGGGCAAAGCATGGTAAGGGAAGAGAAACGGGTAAAGAAAGGCAATGCAAGGCAAAAGGGCAAAGAAAGGCAAGGTAAGGCAAAAGAGCAAAGTAAGGCTAGGAAAGGCAAGTCAAGAGGGCAAAGCAAGGAAAGGCAAAAGGGCAAAGGAAAACAATGCAAGGCAAGTCTAAAGGGCAAAGCAAGGCAAGGCAAGGCAAGGCAAAAGGGCAAAGCAAGGCAAGGCAAATAAGGAAAGCAAGGTAATGAAAGGCAAAGGAAAAGGGCAAAGCAAGGCACGGCAAGGCATAAAGGCAAACCAAGGCAAGTCAAGGCAAAAGGGCAAAGCTAAGCAAGGAAAGTCAAAAGGGAAAGCAAGACAAGGCAATGCAAGGCAAAAGGGCAAAGAAAGGCAAGGCAAGGAAAGGCAAAAATGAAAAGCAAGGCAAGGCAAAAGGGCAAAGAACGGCAAGGGAAGGCAAGGCAAAAGTGCAAACCAAGGCATGCAAAGGCAACACAAAAGAGGAAAGCAAGGCAAGGCAACGCAAAAGGGCAAAGCAAGGCAAGGCAAAAGGGCAAAGCAAGGAAAGGCAAGGAAAGGGAAAAGGGTAAAGCAAGGTATTGCAAGGCAAAAGGGCAAAGCAAGGCAAGGCAAGGCAAAAGGGTAAAGAAAGGGAAGGCAAAGCAAACGGGTAAAGCAAGGCAAGGCAAGGCAAAAAGGCAAAGAAAGGCAAAGAAAGGAAAGGCAAATGGGCAAAGCAAGGCAAGGCAAGTCAAGGCAAAAAGTCAAAGAAAGGAAAGGCAAGGAAAGGCAAAACGGAAAAGCAAGGAAAGGTAAGGCAAGGTAAATGGGCAAAGCAAGGCAAGGCAAGGCAAAAGGGCAAAGCATGGTAAGGGAAGAGAAACGGGTAAAGAAAGGATATGCAAGGCAAAAGGACAAAGAAAGGAAAGGCAAAAGGGCAAAGGAAGACAATGCATGGCAAGTCTAAAGGGCAAAGCAAGGCAAGGCAAGGCAAGGCAAAAGGGCAAAGCAAGGCACGGCAAATGGGGAAAGCAAGGTAATGAAAGGCAAAGGAAAAAGTCAAAGCAAGGCATGGCAATGCATAAAGGCAAACCAAGGCAAGGCAAAGCAAAAGGGCAATGCAAGGCAAGGTAAGGCAAAAACGCAAAGCAAGGTAAGGCAAAATGGCAAAGCAAGGCAAGGCAAAGCAAACGGGTAAAGCAAGGCAATGCAAGGCAAAAGGGCAAAGAAAGGCAAGGCAAGGAAAGGCAAAAAGGCAAAGCAAGGCAAGGCAAAAGGCCAAAGAAAGGCAAGGGAAGGCAAGGCAAAACGGCAAAGAAAGGAAAGGCGAGGAAAGGCAAAAGGGAGAAGTAAGGAAAGGTAAGGCAAGGTAGAAATGGCAAAGCAAAGCAAGGCAAGGCAAAAGGGCAAAGCATGGTAAGGGAAGAGAAACGGGTAAAGAAAGGCAATGCAAGGCAAAAGGGCAAAGAAAGGAAAGGCAAAAGGGCAAAGGACGACAACGCAAGGCAAGTCTAAAGGGCAAAGCAAGGCAAGGCAAGGCAAGGCAAAAGGGCAAAGCAAGGCAAGGCAAATGGGGAAAGCAAGGTAATGAAAGGCAAGGGAAAAGAGCAAAGCAGGGCAAGGCAAGGCAAAAGGCTAAAGAAAGGGAAGGCAAAGCAAATGGTTAAAGCAAGGCATGTCAAGGCAAATGGGCAAAGCAAAGCAAGGTAAGGCAAGGTAAATGGGCAAAGCAAGGCAAGGCAAGGCAAAAGGGCAAAGCATGTCAAGGGAAGAGAAACGGGTAAAGAAGGGCAATGCAAGGCAAAAGGGCAAAGAAAGGCAAGGCAAGGAAAGGCAAGGCAAAATGAAAAAGAAAGGGAAGGCAAAGCAAACGGGTAAAGCAAGGCAAGGCAAGGCAAAAAGGCAAAGAAAGGCAAAGAAAGGAAAGGCAAATGGGCAAAGCAAGGCAAGGGAAGGCAAGGCAAAAGTGCAAACCAAGGCATGCAAAGGCAACACAAAAGAGGAAAGCAAGGCAAGGCAAGGCAAAAGGGCAAAGCAAGGCAAGGCAAAAGGGCAAAGCAAGGCAAGGCAAGGCAAAAGGGTAAAGAAAGGGAAGGCAAAGCAAACGGGTAAAGCAAGGCAAGGCAAGGCAAAAAGGCAAAGAAAGGCAAAGAAAGGAAAGGCAAATGGGCAAAGTAAGGCAAGGCAAGTCAAGGCAAAAAGTCAAAGAAAGGAAAGGCAAGGAAAGGCAAAACGGAAAAGCAAGGAAAGGTAAGGCAAGGTAAATGGGCAAAGCAAGGCAAGGCAAGGCAAAAGGGCAAAGCATGGTAAGGGAACAGAAACGGGTAAAGAAAGGATATGCAAGGCAAAAGGGCAAAGAAAGGAAAGGCAAAAGGGCAAAGGAAGACAATGCATGGCAAGTCTAAAGGGCAAAGCAAGGCAAGGCAAGGCAAGGCAAAAGGGCAAAGCAAGGCACGGCAAATGGGGAAAGCAAGGTAATGAAAGGCAAAGGAAAAAGTCAAAGCAAGGCATGGCAATGCATAAAGGCAAACCAAGGCAAGGCAAAGCAAAAGGGCAATGCAAGGCAAGGTAAGGCAAAAACGCAAAGCAAGGTAAGGCAAAATGGCAAAGCAAGGCAAGGCAAAGCAAACGGGTAAAGGAAGGCAATGCAAGGCAAAAGGGCAAAGAAAGGCAAGGCAAGGAAAGTCAAAAAGGCAAAGCAAGGCAAGGCAAAAGGCCAAAGAAAGGCAAGGGAAGGCAAGGCAAAACGGCAAAGAAAGGAAAGGCAAGGAAAGGCAAAAGGGAGAAGTAAGGAAAGGTAAGGCAAGGTAGAAATGGCAAAGCAAAGCAAGGCAAGGCAAAAGGGCAAAGCATGGTAAGGGAAGAGAAACGGGTAAAGAAAGGCAATGCAAGGCAAAAGGGCAAAGAAGGGAAAGGCAAAAGGGCAAAGGACGACAACGCAAGGCAAGTCTAAAGGGCAAAGCAAGGCAAGGCAAGGCAAGGCAAAAGGGCAAAGCAAGGCAAGGCAAATGGGGAAAGCAAGGTAATGAAAGGCAAGGGAAAAGAGCAAAGCAGGGCAAGGCAAGGCAAAAGGCTAAAGAAAGGGAAGGCAAAGCAAATGGTTAAAGCAAGGCATGTCAAGGCAAATGGGCAAAGCAAAGCAAGGTAAGGCAAGGTAAATGGGCAAAGCAAGGCAAGGCAAAAGGGCAAAGCATGTCAAGGGAAGAGAAACGGGTAAAGAAGGGCAATGCAAGGCAAAAGGGCAAAGAAAGGCAAGGCAAGGAAAGGCAAGGCAAAATGAAAAAGAAAGGCAAGGCAAAAGGCCAAAGCAAGGCAAGGCAAGGAAAGGCAAAACGGAGAAGTAAGGAAAGGTAAGGCAAGGTAAAAATGGCAAAGCAAGGCAAGGCAAGGCAAAAGGGCAAAGCATGGTAAGGGAAGAGAAACGGGTAAAGAAAGGCAATACAAGGCAAAAGGGCAAAGAAAGGCAAGGTAATGCAAAAGAGCAAAGTAAGGCTAGGAAAGGCAAGGCAAAAGGGCAAAGCAAGGCATGGCAAGGCATAAAGGCAAAGCAAGGCAAGGCAAGGGAAAAGGGCAAAGCTAAGCAAGGAAAGTCAAAAGGGAAAGCAAGACAAGGCAAGGCAAGGCAAAAGGGCAATGCAAAAGGCAAGGCAAAGCAAACGGGTAAAGCAAGGCAATGCAAGGCAAAAGGGCAAAGAAAGGCAAGGCAAGGAAAGGCAAAAATGAAAAGCAAGGCAAGGCAAAAGGGCAAAGAACGGCAAGGGAAGGCAAGGCAAAAGTGCAAACCAAGGCATGCAAAGGCAACACAAAAGAGGAAAGCAAGGCAAGGCAACGCAAAAGGGCAAAGCAAGGCAAGGCAAAAGGGCAAAGCAAGGAAAGGCAAGGAAAGGGAAAAGGGTAAAGCAAGGTAATGCAAGGCAAAAGGGCAATGCAAGGCAAGGCAAGGCAAAAGGGTAAAGAAAGGGAAGGCAAAGCAAACGGGTAAAGCAAGGCAAGGCAAGGCAAAAAGGCAAAGAAAGGCAAAGAAAGGAAAGGCAAATGGGCAAAGCAAGGCAAGGCAAGTCAAGGCAAAAAGTCAAAGAAAGGAAAGGCAAGGAAAGGCAAAACGGAAAAGCAAGGAAAGGTAAGGCAAGGTAAATGGGCAAAGCAAGGCAAGGCAAGGCAAAAGGGCAAAGCATGGTAAGGGAACAGAAACGGGTAAAGAAAGGATATGCAAGGCAAAAGGGCAAAGAAAGGAAAGGCAAAAGGGCAAAGGAAGACAATGCATGGCAAGTCTAAAGGGCAAAGCAAGGCAAGGCAAGGCAAGGCAAAAGGGCAAAGCAAGGCACGGCAAATGGGGAAAGCAAGGTAATGAAAGGCAAAGGAAAAAGTCAAAGCAAGGCATGGCAATGCATAAAGGCAAACCAAGGCAAGGCAAAGCAAAAGGGCAATGCAAGGCAAGGTAAGGCAAAAACGCAAAGCAAGGTAAGGCAAAATGGCAAAGCAAGGCAAGGCAAAGCAAACGGGTAAAGGAAGGCAATGCAAGGCAAAAGGGCAAAGAAAGGCAAGGCAAGGAAAGGCAAAAAGGCAAAGCAAGGCAAGGCAAAAGGCCAAAGAAAGGCAAGGGAAGGCAAGGCAAAACGGCAAAGAAAGGAAAGGCAAGGAAAGGCAAAAGGGAGAAGTAAGGAAAGGTAAGGCAAGGTAGAAATGGCAAAGCAAAGCAAGGCAAGGCAAAAGGGCAAAGCATGGTAAGGGAAGAGAAACGGGTAAAGAAAGGCAATGCAAGGCAAAAGGGCAAAGAAGGGAAAGGCAAAAGGGCAAAGGACGACAACGCAAGGCAAGTCTAAAGGGCAAAGTAAGGCAAGGCAAGGCAAGGCAAAAGGGCAAAGCAAGGCAAGGCAAATGGGGAAAGCAAGGTAATGAAAGGCAAGGGAAAAGAGCAAAGCAGGGCAAGGCAAGGCAAAAGGCTAAAGAAAGGGAAGGCAAAGCAAATGGTTAAAGCAAGGCATGTCAAGGCAAATGGGCAAAGCAAAGCAAGGTAAGGCAAGGTAAATGGGCAAAGCAAGGCAAGGCAAGGCAAAAGGGCAAAGCATGTCAAGGGAAGAGAAACGGGTAAAGAAGGGCAATGCAAGGCAAAAGGGCAAAGAAAGGCAAGGCAAGGAAAGGCAAGGCAAAATGAAAAAGAAAGGGAAGGCAAAGCAAACGGGTAAAGCAAGGCAAGGCAAGGCAAAAAGGCAAAGAAAGGCAAAGAAAGGAAAGGCAAATGGGCAAAGCAAGGCAAGGCAAGGCAAAGCAAAACGGCAAAGCAGGGCAAGGCAAGGCAAAAGGGTAAAGAAAGGGAAGGCAAAGCAAACGGGTAAAGCAAGGCAAGGCAAGGCAAAAAGGTAAAGAAAGGCAAAGAAAGGAAAGGCAAATGGGCAAAGCAAGGCAAGGCAAGTCAAGGCAAAACGGCAAAGAAAGGAAAAACAAGGAAGGGCAAAACGGAAAAGCAAGGAAAGGTAAGGCAAGGTAAATGAGCAAAGCAAGGCAAGGCAAGGCAAAAGGGCAAAGCATGGTAAGGGAAGAGAAACGGGTAAAGAAAGGCAATGCAAGGCAAAAGGGCAAAGAAAGGCAAGGTAAGACAAAAGAGCAAAGTAAGGCTAGGAAAGGCAAGTCAAGAGGGCAAAGCAAGGAAAGGCAAAAGGGCAAAGGAAAACAATGCAAGGCAAGTCTAAAGGGCAAAGCAAGGCAAGGCAAGGCAAGGCAAAAGGGCAAAGCAAGGCAAGGCAAATAAGGAAAGCAAGGTAATGAAAGGCAAAGGAAAAGGGCAAAGCAAGGCACGGCAAGGCATAAAGGCAAACCAAGGCAAGGCAAGGCAAAAGGGCAAAGCTAAGCAAGGAAAGTCAAAAGAAAAAGCAAGACATGGCAAGGCAAGGCAAAAGGGCAATGCAAGGCAAGGCAAAGCAAACGGGTAAAGCAAGGCAATGCAAGGCAAAAGGGCAAAGAAAGGCAAGGCAAGGAAAGGCAAAAATGAAAAGCAAGGCAAGGCAAAAGGGCAAAGAACGGCAAGGGAAGGCAAGGCAAAAGTGCAAACCAAGGCATGCAAAGGCAACACAAAAGAGGAAAGCAAGGCAAGGCAACGCAAAAGGGCAAAGCAAGGCAAGGCAAAAGGGCAAAGCAAGGAAAGGCAAGGAAAGGGAAAAGGGTAAAGCAAGGTAATGCAAGGCAAAAGGGCAAAGCAAGGCAAGGCAAGGCAAAAGGTTAAAGAAAGGGAAGGCAAAGCAAACGGGTAAAGCAAGGCAAGGCAAGGCAAAAAGGCAAAGAAAGGCAAAGAAAGGAAAGGCAAATGGGCAAAGCAAGGCAAGGCAAGTCAAGGCAAAAAGTCAAAGAAAGGAAAGGCAAGGAAAGGCAAAACGGAAAAGCAAGGAAAGGTAAGGCAAGGTAAATGGGCAAAGCAAGGCAAGGCAAGGCAAAAGGGCAAAGCATGGTAAGGGAACAGAAACGGGTAAAGAAAGGATATGCAAGGCAAAAGGGCAAAGAAAGGAAAGGCAAAAGGGCAAAGGAAGACAATGCATGGCAAGTCTAAAGGGCAAAGCAAGGCAAGGCAAGGCAAGGCAAAAGGGCAAAGCAAGGCACGGCAAATGGGGAAAGCAAGGTAATGAAAGGCAAAGGAAAAAGTCAAAGCAAGGCATGGCAATGCATAAAGGCAAACAAAGGCAAGGCAAAGCAAAAGGGCAATGCAAGGCAAGGTAAGGCAAAAACGCAAAGCAAGGTAAGGCAAAATGGCAAAGCAAGGCAAGGCAAAGCAAACGGGTAAAGGAAGGCAATGCAAGGCAAAAGGGCAAAGAAAGGCAAGGCAAGGAAAGGCAAAACGGCAAAGAAAGGAAAGGCAAGGAAAGGCAAAAGGGAGAAGTAAGGAAAGGTAAGGCAAGGTAGAAATGGCAAAGCAAAGCAAGGCAAGGCAAAAGGGCAAAGCATGGTAAGGGAAGAGAAACGGGTAAAGAAAGGCAATGCAAGGCAAAAGGGCAAAGAAGGGAAAGGCAAAAGGGCAAAGGACGACAACGCAAGGCAAGTCTAAAGGGCAAAGCAAGGCAAGGCAAGGCAAGGCAAAAGGGCAATAGAAGGCAAGGTAAGGCAAAAACGCAAAGCAAGGCAAGGCAAAAGGGCAAAGCAAGGCAAGGGAAGGCAAGGCAAAAGTGCAAACCAAGGCATGCAAAGGCAATACAAAAGAGCAAAGCAAGGCAAGGCAACGCAAAAGGGCAAAGCAAGGCAAGGCAAAAGGGCAAGGCAAGGCAAGGCAAGGCAAAGCAAAAGGGCAAAGCAAGGCAAGGCAAGGCAAAAGGGTAAAGAAAGGGAAGGCAAAGCAAACGGGTAAAGCAAGGCAAGGCAAGGCAAAAAGGCAAAGAAAGGCAAAGAAAGGAAAGGCAAATGGGCAAAGCAAGGCAAGGCAAAAGAAAAGGGTAAAGAAAGGGAAGGCAAAGCAAACGGGTAAAGCAAGGCAAGGCAAGGCAAAAAGGCAAAGAAAGGCAAAGAAAGGAAAGGCAAATGGGCAAAGAAAGGCAAGGCAAGGCAAAGCAAAACGGCAAAGCAAGGCAAGGCAAGGCAAAAGGGTAAAGAAAGGGAAGGCAAAGCAAACGGGTAAAGCAAGGCAAGGCAAGGCAAAAAGGTAAAGAAAGGCAAAGAAAGGAAAGGCAAATGGGCAAAGCAAGGCAAGGCAAGTCAAGGCAAAACGGCAAAGAAAGGAAAGGCAAGGAAAGGCAAAACGGAAAAGCAAGGAAAGGTAAGGCAAGGTAAATGAGCAAAGCAAGGCAAGGCAAGGCAAAAGGGCAAAGCATGGTAAGGGAAGAGAAACGGGTAAAGAAAGGCAATGCAAGGCAAAAGGGCAAAGAAAGGCAAGGTAAGACAAAAGAGCAAAGTAAGGCTAGGAAAGGCAAGGCAAAAGGGCAAAGCAAGGAAAGGCAAAAGGGCAAAGGAAAACAATGCAAGGCAATTCTAAAGGGCAAAGCAAGGCAAGGCAAAGCAAGGCAAAAGAGCAAAGCAAGGCAAGGCAAATGGGGAAAGCAAGGTAATGAAAGTCAAAGGAAAAGGGCAATGCAAGGCATGGCAAGGCATGAAGGCAAACCAAGGCAAGGCAAGGCAAAAGGGCAAAGCTAAGCAAGGAAAGTCAAAAGAAAAAGCAAGACAAGGCAAGGCAAGGAAAAAGGGCAAAGCAAGGCAAGGCAAAGCAAAAGGGTAAAGCAAGGCAATGCAAGGCAAAAGGGCAAAGGAAAACAATGCAAGGCAAGTCTAAAGGGCAAAGCAAGGCAAGGCAAGGCAAGGCAAAAGGGCAAAGCAAGGCAAGGCAAATAAGGAAAGCAAGGTAATGTAAGGCAAAGGAAAAGGGCAAAGCAAGGCACGGCAAGGCATAAAGGCAAACCAAGGCAAGGCAAGGCAAAAGGGCAAAGCTAAGCAAGGAAAGTCAAAAGGGAAAGCAAGACAAGGCAAGGCAAGGCAAAAGGGCAATGCAAGGCAAGGCAAAGCAAACGGGTAAAGCAAGGCGATGCAAGGCAAAAGGGCAAAGAAAGGCAAGGCAAGGAAAGGCAAAAATGAAAAGCAAGGCAAGGCAAAAGGGCAAAGAAAGGCAAGGGAAGGCAAGGCAAAAGTGCAAACCAAGGCATGCAAAGGCAACACAAAAGAGCGAAGCAAGGCAAGGCAACGCAAAAGGGCAAAGCAAGGCAAGGCAAAAGGGCAAAGCAAGGAAAGGCAAGGAAAGGGAAAAGGGTAAAGCAAGGTAATGCAAGGCAAAAGGGCAAAGCAAGGAAAGGCAAAAGGGCAAAGGAAGACAATGCAAGGCAAGTCTACAGGGCAAAGCAAGGCAAGGCAAGACAAAAGGGCAAAGCAAGGCAAGGCAAATGGGGAAAGCAAGGCATTGAAAGGCAAGGCAAAAGGGCAATGCAAGGCAAGGTAGGGCAAAAACGCAAAGCAAGGCAAGGCAAAATGGCAAAGCAAGGCAAGGCAAAGCAAACGGGTAAAGCAAGGCAATGCAAGGCAAAAGGGCAAAGAAAGGAAAGGCAATGCAAGGCAAGACAAGGCCAAGTGAAAAAGCAAGGCAAGGCAAAAGACCAAAGCAAGGCAAGGCAAGGCAAGGCAAAAAGGCAAAGCAAGGAAAGGCAAAAGGGCAAAGCAAGACAAGGCAAGGCAAAAGGGCAAAGCATGGCAAGGCAAGGAAAGGCAAAAGAGAAAAGAAGGGCAAGGCAAGGCAAGGCAAAACGGCAAAGTAAGGCAAGGCAAGGCAAAACGGCAAAGTAAGGCAAGGCAAGGCAAATGGCAAAGCAAGGCAATACAAAGCAAGGCAAAAGAGCAAAGCAAGTGAAGGCAAAGCAAACGGGTAAAGCAAGGCAAGGCAAAAAGGCAAAGAAAGGCAAGGCAAGGAAAGGCAAAATGGAAAAGCATGGCAAAGCAAGGCAAAAGGGCAAAGTTAAGCAAGGCAAGTCAAAAGGGAAAGCAAGACAACGGAAGGCAAGGCAAAAAGGCAAAGAAAGGAAAGGCAAAAATGCCAAGCAAGGCAAGGCAAAAGGGCAAAGCAAGGCAAGGGAAGGCAAGGCAAAAGTGCAAACCAAGGCATGCAAAGGCAATACAAAAGAGCAAAGCAAGGCAAGGCAACGCAAAAGGGCAAAGCAAGGCAAGGCAAAAGGGCAAGGCAAGGCAAGGCAAGGCAAAGCAAAACGGCAAAGCAAGGCAAGGCAAGGCAAAAGGCTAAAGAAAGGCAAAGAAAGGAAAGGCAAATGGGCAAAGCAAGGCAAGGCAAGTCAAGGCAAAACGGCAAAGAAAGGAAAAACAAGGAAGGGCAAAACGGAAAAGCAAGGAAAGGTAAGGCAAGGTAAATGAGCAAAGCAAGGCAAGGCAAGGCAAAAGGGCAAAGCATGGTAAGGGAAGAGAAACGGGTAAAGAAAGGCAATGCAAGGCAAAAGGGCAAAGAAAGGCAAGGTAAGGCAAAAGAGCAAAGTAAGGCTAGGAAAGGCAAGTCAAGAGGGCAAAGCAAGGAAAGGCAAAAGGGCAAAGGAAAACAATGCAAGGCAAGTCTAAAGGGCAAAGCAAGGCAAGGCAAGGCAAGGCAAAAGGGCAAAGCAAGGCAAGGCAAATAAGGAAAGCAAGGTAATGAAAGGCAAAGGAAAAGGGCAAAGCAAGGCACGGCAAGGCATAAAGGCAAACCAAGGCAAGTCAAGGCAAAAGGGCAAAGCTAAGCAAGGAAAGTCAAAAGGGAAAGCAAGACAAGGCAATGCAAGGCAAAAGGGCAAAGAAAGGCAAGGCAAGGAAAGGCAAAAATGAAAAGCAAGGCAAGGGAAAAGGGCAAAGAAGGGCAAGGGAAGGCAAGGCAAAAGTGCAAACCAAGGCATGCAAAGGCAACACAAAAGAGGAAAGCAAGGCAAGGCAACGCAAAAGGGCAAAGCAAGGCAAGGCAAAAGGGCAAAGCAAGGCAAGGCAAGGAAAGGGAAAAGGGTAAAGCAAGGTAATGCAAGGCAAAAGGGCAAAGCAAGGCAAGGCAAGGCAAAAGGGTAAAGAAAGGGAAGGCAAAGCAAACGGGTAAAGCAAGGCAAGGCAAGGCAAAAAGGCAAAGAAAGGCAAAGAAAGGAAAGGCAAATGGGCAAAGCAAGGCAAGGCAAGTCAAGGCAAAAAGTCAAAGAAAGGAAAGGCAAGGAAAGGCAAAACGGAAAAGCAAGGAAAGGTAAGGCAAGGTAAATGGGCAAAGCAAGGCAAGGCAAGGCAAAAGGGCAAAGCATGGTAAGGGAACAGAAACGGGTAAAGAAAGGATATGCAAGGCAAAAGGGCAAAGAAAGGAAAGGCAAAAGGGCAAAGGAAGACAATGCATGGCAAGTCTAAAGGGCAAAGCAAGGCAAGGCAAGGCAAGGCAAAAGGGCAAAGCAAGGCACGGCAAATGGGGAAAGCAAGGTAATGAAAGGCAAAGGAAAAAGTCAAAGCAAGGCATGGCAATGCATAAAGGCAAACCAAGGCAAGGCAAAGCAAAAGGGCAATGCAAGGCAAGGTAAGGCAAAAACGCAAAGCAAGGTAAGGCAAAATGGCAAAGCAAGGCAAGGCAAAGCAAACGGGTAAAGGAAGGCAATGCAAGGCAAAAGGGCAAAGAAAGGCAAGGCAAGGAAAGTCAAAAAGGCAAAGCAAGGCAAGGCAAAAGGCCAAAGAAAGGCAAGGGAAGGCAAGGCAAAACGGCAAAGAAAGGAAAGGCAAGGAAAGGCAAAAGGGAGAAGTAAGGAAAGGTAAGGCAAGGTAGAAATGGCAAAGCAAAGCAAGGCAAGGCAAAAGGGCAAAGCATGGTAAGGGAAGAGAAACGGGTAAAGAAAGGCAATGCAAGGCAAAAGGGCAAAGAAGGGAAAGGCAAAAGGGCAAAGGACGACAACGCAAGGCAAGTCTAAAGGGCAAAGCAAGGCAAGGCAAGGCAAGGCAAAAGGGCAAAGGAAGGCAAGGCAAATGGGGAAAGCAAGGTAATGAAAGGCAAGGGAAAAGAGCAAAGCAGGGCAAGGCAAGGCAAAAGGCTAAAGAAAGGGAAGGCAAAGCAAATGGTTAAAGCAAGGCATGTCAAGGCAAATGGGCAAAGCAAAGCAAGGTAAGGCAAGGTAAATGGGCAAAGCAAGGCAAGGCAAGGCAAAAGGGCAAAGCATGTCAAGGGAAGAGAAACGGGTAAAGAAGGGCAATGCAAGGCAAAAGGGCAAAGAAAGGCAAGGCAAGGAAAGGCAAGGCAAAATGAAAAAGAAAGGCAAGGCAAAAGGCCAAAGCAAGGCAAGGCAAGGAAAGGCAAAACGGAGAAGTAAGGAAAGGTAAGGCAAGGTAAAAATGGCAAAGCAAGGCAAGGCAAGGCAAAAGGGCAAAGCATGGTAAGGGAAGAGAAACGGGTAAAGAAAGGCAATACAAGGCAAAAGGGCAAAGAAAGGCAAGGTAATGCAAAAGAGCAAAGTAAGGCTAGGAAAGAGAAGGCAAAAGGGCAAAGCAAGGCATGGCAAGGCATAAAGGCAAAGCAAGGCAAGGCAAGGGAAAAGGGCAAAGCTAAGCAAGGAAAGTCAAAAGGGAAAGCAAGACAAGGCAAGGCAAGGCAAAAGGGCAATGCAAGGCAAGGCAAAGCAAACGGGTAAAGCAAGGCAATGCAAGGCAAAAGGGCAAAGAAAGGCAAGGCAAGGAAAGGCAAAAATAAAAAGCAAGGCAAGGCAAAAGGGCAAAGAACGGCAAGGGAAGGCAAGGCAAAAGTGCAAACCAAGGCATGCAAAGGCAACACAAAAGAGGAAAGCAAGGCAAGGCAACGCAAAAGGGCAAAGCAAGGCAAGGCAAAAGGGCAAAGCAAGGAAAGGCAAGGAAAGGGAAAAGGGTAAAGCAAGGTAATGCAAGGCAAAAGGGCAAAGCAAGGCAAGGCAAGGCAAAAGGGTAAAGAAAGGGAAGGCAAAGCAAACGGGTAAAGCAAGGCAAGGCAAGGCAAAAAGGCAAAGAAAGGCAAAGAAAGGAAAGGCAAATGGGCAAAGCAAGGCAAGGCAAGTCAAGGCAAAAAGTCAAAGAAAGGAAAGGCAAGGAAAGGCAAAACGGAAAAGAAAGGAAAGGTAAGGCAAGGTAAATGGGCAAAGCAAGGCAAGGCAAGGCAAAAGGGCAAAGCATGGTAAGGGAACAGAAACGGGTAAAGAAAGGATATGCAAGGCAAAAGGGCAAAGAAAGGAAAGGCAAAAGGGCAAAGGAAGACAATGCATGGCAAGTCTAAAGGGCAAAGCAAGGCAAGGCAAGGCAAAAGGGCAAAGCAAGGCACGGCAAATGGGGAAAGCAAGGTAATGAAAGGCAAAGGAAAAAGTCAAAGCAAGGCATGGCAATGCATAAAGGCAAACCAAGGCAAGGCAAAGCAAAAGGGCAATGCAAGGCAAGGTAAGGCAAAAACGCAAAGCAAGGTAAGGCAAAATGGCAAAGCAAGGCAAGGCAAAGCAAACGGGTAAAGGAAGGCAATGCAAGGCAAAAGGGCAAAGAAAGGCAAGGCAAGGAAAGGCAAAAAGGCAAAGCAAGGCAAGGCAAAAGGCCAAAGAAAGGCAAGGGAAGGCAAGGCAAAACGGCAAAGAAAGGAAAGGCAAGGAAAGGCAAAAGGGAGAAGTAAGGAAAGGTAAGGCAAGGTAGAAATGGCAAAGCAAAGCAAGGCAAGGCAAAAGGGCAAAGCATGGTAAGGGAAGAGAAACGGGTAAAGAAAGGCAATGCAAGGCAAAAGGGCAAAGAAGGGAAAGGCAAAAGGGCAAAGGACGACAACGCAAGGCAAGTCTAAAGGGCAAAGCAAGGCAAGGCAAGGCAAGGCAAAAGGGCAATACAAGGCAAGGTAAGGCAAAAACGCAAAGCAAGGCAAGGCAAAAGGGCAAAGCAAGGCAAGGGAAGGCAAGGCAAAAGTGCAAACCAAGGCATGCAAAGGCAATACAAAAGAGCGAAGCAAGGCAAGGCAACGCAAAAGGGCAAAGCAAGGCAAGGCAAGGCAAAAGGGTAAAGAAAGGGAAGGCAAAGCAAACGGGTAAAGCAAGGCAAGGCAAGGCAAAAAGGCAAAGAAAGGCAAAGAAAGGAAAGGCAAATGGGCAAAGCAAGGCAAGGCAAGGGAAAAGGGTAAAGAAAGGGAAGGCAAAGAAAACGGGTAAAGCAAGGCAAGGCAAGGCAAAAAGGCAAAGAAAGGCAAAGAAAGGAAAGGCAAATGGGCAAAGCAAGGCAAGGCAAGGCAAAGCAAAACGGCAAAGCAAGGCAAGGCAAGGCAAAAGGGTAAAGAAAGGGAAGGCAAAGCAAACGGGTAAAGCAAGGCAAGACAAGGCCAAGTGAAAAAGCAAGGCAAGGCAAAAGACCAAAGCAAGGCAAGGCAAGGCAAGGCAAAAAGGCAAAGCAAGGAAAGGCAAACGGGCAAGGCAAGGCAAGGCAAGGCAAAGCAAAACGGCAAAGCAAGGCAAGGCAAGGCAAAAGGGTAAAGAAAGGGAAAGCAAAGCAAACGGGTAAAGCAAGGCAAGGCAAGGCAAAAAGGCAAAGAAAGGCAAAGAAAGGAAAGGCAAATGGGCAAAGCAAGGCAAGGCAAGTCAAGGCAAAAAGGCAAAGAAAGGAAAGGCAAGGAAAGGAAAAACGGAAAAGCAAGGAAAGGTAAGGAAAGGTAAATGAGCAAAGCAAGGCAAGGCAAGGCAAAAAGGCAAAGCATGGTAAGGGAAGAGAAACGGGTAAAGAAAGGCAATGCAAGGCAAAAGGGCAAAGAAAGGCAAGGTAAGGCAAAAGAGCAAAGTAAGGCTAGGAAAGGCAAGGCAAAAGGGCAAAGCAAGGAAAGGCAAAAGGGCAAAGGAAAACAATGCAAGGCAATTCTAAAGGGCAAAGCAAGGCAAGGCAAAGCAAGGCAAAAGAGCAAAGCAAGGCAAGGCAAATGGGGAAAGCAAGGTAATGAAAGTCAAAGGAAAAGGGCAAAGCAAGGCATGGCAAGGCATGAAGGCAAACCAAGGCAAGGCAAGGCAAAAGGGCAAAGCTAAGCAAGGAAAGTCAAAAGGGAAAGCAAGACAAGGCAAGGCAAGGCAAAATGGCAAAGCAAGGCAAGGCAAAGCAAACGGGTAAAGCAAGGCAATGCAAGGCAAAAGGGCAAAGAAAGGCAAGGCAAGGAAAGGCAAAATGAAAAGCAAGGCAAGGCAAAAGGGCAAAGAAAGGCAAGGGAAGGCAAGGCAAAAGTGCAAACCAAGGCATGCAAAGGCAACACAAAAGAGCAAAGCAAGGCAAAGCAACGCAAAAGGGCAAAGCAAGGCAAGGCAAAAGGGCAAAGCAAGGAAAGGCAAGGAAAGGGAAAAGGGTAAAGCAAGGTAATGCAAGGCAAAAGGGCAAAGCAAGGCAAGGCAAGGCAAAAGGGTAAAGAAAGGGAAGGCAAAGCAAACGGGTAAAGCAAGGCAAGGCAAGGCAAAAAGGCAAAGAAAGGCAAAGAAAGGAAAGGCAAATGGGCAAAGCAAGGCAAGGCAAGTCAAGGCAAAAAGGCAAAGAAAAAAAAGGCAAGGAAAGGCAAAACGGAAAAGCAAGGAAAGGTAAGGCAAGGTAAATGGGCAAAGCAAGGCAAGGGAAGGCAAAAGGGCAAAGCATGGTAAGGGAAGAGAAACGGGTAAAGAAAGGCAATGCAAGGCAAAAGGGCAAAGAAAGGCAAGGTAAGGCAAAAGAGCAAAGTAAGGCTAAGGCAAGGCAAGGCAAAAGGGCAAAGCAAGGAAAGGCAAGGAAAAAGGGCAAAGCATGTCAAGAGAAGAGAAACGGGTAAAGAAGGGCAATGCAAGGCAAAAGGGCAAAGAAAGGGAAGGCAAGGAAAGGCAAGGCAAAATGAAAAAGAAAGGCAAGGCAAAAGGCCAAAGCAAGGCAAGGCAAGGAAAGGCAAAACGGAGAAGTAAGGAAAGGTAAGGCAAGGTAAAAATGGCAAAGCAAGGCAAGGCAAGGCAAAAGGGCAAAGCAAGGCAAGGCAAAATGGCAAAGCAAGGCAAGGCAAAGCAAACGGGTAAAGCAAAGCAATGCAAGGCAAAAGGGCAAAGAAAGGAAAGGGAAGGCAAGGCAAGACAAGGCCAAGTGAAAAAGCAAGGCAAGGCAAAAGACCAAAGCAAGGCAAGGCAAGGCAAGGCAAAAGGGCAAAGCATGGCAAGGCAAGGCAAGGCAAAACGGCAAAGTAAGACAAGGCAAGGAAAATAGCAAAGCAAGGCAATACAAAGCAAGGCAAAAGAGCAAAGCAAGTGAAGGCAAAGCAAACGGGTAAAGCAAGGCAAGGCAAAAAGGCAAAGAAAGGCAAGGCAAGGAAAGGCAAAATGGAAAAGCATGGCAAAGCAAGGCAAAAGGGCAAAGTTAAGCAAGGCAAGACAAAAGGGAAAGCAAGGCAAAAAGGCAAAGAAAGGAAAGGCAAAAATGCAAAGCAAGGCAAGGCAAAAGGGCAAAGCAAGGCAAGGGAAGGCAAGGCAAAAGTGCAAACCAAGGCATGCAAAGGCAATACAAAAGAGCAAAGCAAGGCAAGGCAACGCAAAAGGGCAAAGCAAGGCAAGGCAAAAGGGCAAGGCAAGGCAAGGCAAGGCAAAGCAAAACGGCAAAGCAAGGCAAGGCAAGGCAAAAGGGTAAAGAAAGGGAAGGCAAAGCAAACGGGTAAAGCAAGGCAAGGCAAGGCAAAAAGGTAAAGAAAGGCAAAGAAAGGAAAGGCAAATGGGCAAAGCAAGGCAAGGCAAGTCAAGGCAAAACGGCAAAGAAAGGAAAAACAAGGAAGGGCAAAACGGAAAAGCAAGGAAAGGTAAGGCAAGGTAAATGAGCAAAGCAAGGCAAGGCAAGGCAAAAGGGCAAAGCATGGTAAGGGAAGAGAAACGGGTAAAGAAAGGCAATGCAAGGCAAAAGGGCAAAGAAAGGCAAGGTAAGACAAAAGAGCAAAGTAAGGCTAGGAAAGGCAAGTCAAGAGGGCAAAGCAAGGAAAGGCAAAAGGGCAAAGGAAAACAATGCAAGGCAAGTCTAAAGGGCAAAGCAAGGGAAGGCAAGGCAAGGCAAAAGGGCAAAGCAAGGCAAGGCAAATAAGGAAAGCAAGGTAATGAAAGGCAAAGGAAAAGGGCAAAGCAAGGCACGGCAAGGCATAAAGGCAAACCAAGGCAAGGCAAGGCAAAAGGGCAAAGCTAAGCAAGGAAAGTCAAAAGAAAAAGCAAGACAAGGCAAGGCAAGGCAAAAGGGCAATGCAAGGCAACGCAAAGCAAACGGGTAAAGCAAGGCAATGCAAGGCAAAAGGGCAAAGAAAGGCAAGGCAAGGAAAGGCAAAAATGAAAAGCAAGGCAAGTCAAAAGGGCAAAGAAGGGCAAGGGAAGGCAAGGCAAAAGTGCAAACCAAGGCATGCAAAGGCAACACAAAAGAGCAAATCAAGGCAAGGCAAGGCAAAAGGGCAAAGCATGTCAAGGGAAGAGAAACGGGTAAAGAAGGGCAATGCAAGGCAAAAGGGCAAAGAAAGGCAAGGCAAGGAAAGGCAAGGCAAAATGAAAAAGAAAGGCAAGGCAAAAGGCCAAAGCAAGGCAAGGCAAGGAAAGGCAAAACGGAGAAGTAAGGAAAGGTAAGGCAAGGTAAAAATGGCAAAGCAAGGCAAGGCAAGGCAAAAGGGCAAAGCATGGTAAGGGAAGAGAAACGGGTAAAGAAAGGCAATACAAGGCAAAAGGGCAAAGAAAGGCAAGGTAATGCAAAAGACCAAAGTAAGGCTAGGAAAGGCAAGGCAAAAGGGCAAAGCAAGGCATGGCAAGGCATAAAGGCAAAGCAAGGCAAGGCAAGGGAAAAGGGCAAATCTAAGCAAGGAAAGTCAAAAGGGAAAGCAAGACAAGGCAAGGCAAGGCAAAAGGGCAATGCAAGGCAAGGCAAAGCAAACGGGTAAAGCAAGGCAATGCAAGGCAAAAGGGCAAAGAAAGGCAAGGCAAGGAAAGGCAAAAATGAAAAGCAAGGCAAGGCAAAAGGGCAAAGAAGGGCAAGGGAAGGCAAGGCAAAAGTGTAAACCAAGGCATGCAAAGGCAACACAAAAGAGGAAAGCAAGGCAAGGCAACGCAAAAGGGCAAAGCAAGGCAAGGCAAAAGGGCAAAGCAAGGAAAGGCAAGGAAAGGGAAAAGGGTAAAGCAAGGTAATGCAAGGCAAAAGGGCAAAGCAAGGCAAGGCAAGGCAAATGGGTAAAGAAAGGGAAGGCAAAGCAAACGGGTAAAGCAAGGCAAGGCAAGGCAAAAAGGCAAAGAAAGGCAAAGAAAGGAAAGGCAAATGGGCAAAGCAAGGCAAGGCAAGGCAAAATGGCAAAGCATGGTAAGGGAAGAGAAACGGGTAAAGAAAGGCAATGCAAGGCAAAAGGGCAAAAAAAGGACAGGTAAGGCAAAAGAGCAAAGTAAGGCTAAGGCAAGGCAAGGCAAAAGGGCAAAGCAAGGAAAGGCAAAAGGGCAAAGGAAGACAATGCAAGGCAAGTCTACAGGGCAAAGCAAGGCAAGGCAAGGCAAAAGGGCAAAGCAAGGCAAGGCAAATGGGGAAAGCAAGGCAATGAAAGGCAAGGCAAAAGGGCAATGCAAGGCAAGGTAAGGCAAAAACGCAAAGCAAGGCAAGGCAAAATGGCAAAGCAAGGCAAGGCAAAGCAAACGGGTAAAGCAAGGCAATGCAAGGCAAAAGGGCAAAGAAAGGAAAGGGAAGGCAAGGCAAGACAAGGCTAAGTGAAAAAGCAAGGCAAGGCAAAAGACCAAAGCAAGGCAAGGCAAGGCAAGGCAAAAGGGCAAAGAAAGGCAAGGGAATGCAAGGCAAAAGGGCAAAGTAAGGTAAGGCAAAGCAAAAGAGCAAAGCAAGGCAAGGCAATGCAAAAGGGCAAAGCATGGCAAGGCAAGGAAAGGCAAAAGAGAAAAGAAGGGCAAGGCAAGGCAAGGCAAAACGGCAAAGTAAGGCAAGGCAAGGCAAAACGGCAAAGTAAGGCAAGGCAAGGCAAATGGCAAAGCAAGGCAATACAAAGCAAGGCAAAAGAGCAAAGCAAGTGAAGGCAAAGCAAACGGGTAAAGCAAGGCAAGGCAAAAAGGCAAAGAAAGGCAAGGCAAGGAAAGGCAAAATGGAAAAGCATGGCAAAGAAAGGCAAAAGGGCAAAGTTAAGCAAGGCAAGTCAAAAGGGAAAGCAAGACAACGGAAGGCAAGGCAAAAAGGCAAAGAAAGGAAAGGCAAAAATGCAAAGCAAGGCAAGGCAAAAGGGCAAAGCAAGGCAAGGGAAGGCAAGGCAAAAGTGCAAACCAAGGCATGCAAAGGCAATACAAAAGAGCAAAGCAAGGCAAGGCAACGCAAAAGGGCAAAGCAAGGCAAGGCAAAAGGGCAAGGCAAGGCAAGGCAAGGCAAAGCAAAACGTCAAAGAAAGGCAAGGCAAGGCAAAAGGCTAAAGAAAGGCAAAGAAAGGAAAGGCAAATGGGCAAAGCAAGGCAAGGCAACGCAAAAGGGCAAAGCAAGGCAAGGCAAAAGGGCAAGGCAAGGCAAGGCAAGGCAAAGCAAAAGGGCAAAGCAAGGCAAGGCAACGGAAAAGGGTAAAGAAAGGGAAGGCAAAGCAAAGGGGTAAAGCAAGGCAAGGCAAGGCAAAAAGGCAAAGAAAGGCAAAGAAAGGAAAGGCAAATGGGCAAAGCAAGGCAAGGCAAGGGAAAAGGGTAAAGAAAGGGAAGGCAAAGCAAACGGGTAAAGCAAGGCAAGGCAAGGCAAAAAGGCAAAGAAAGGCAAAGAAAGGAAAGGCAAATGGGCAAAGCAAGGCAAGGCAAGGCAAAGCAAAACGGCAAAGAAAGGAAAAACAAGGAAGGGCAAAACGGAAAAGCAAGGAAAGGTAAGGCAAGGTAAATGAGCAAAGCAAGGCAAGGCAAGGCAAAAGGGCAAAGCATGGTAAGGGAAGAGAAACGGGTAAAGAAAGGCAATGCAAGGCAAAAGGGCAAAGAAAGGCAAGGTAAGACAAAAGAGCAAAGTAAGGCTAGGAAAGGCAAGTCAAGAGGGCAAAGCAAGGAAAGGCAAAAGGGCAAAGGAAAACAATGCAAGGCAAGTCTAAAGGGCAAAGCAAGGGAAGGCAAGGCAAGGCAAAAGGGCAAAGCAAGGCAAGGCAAATAAGGAAAGCAAGGTAATGAAAGGCAAAGGAAAAGGGCAAAGCAAGGCACGGCAAGGCATAAAGGCAAACCAAGGCAAGGCAAGGCAAAAGGGCAAAGCTAAGCAAGGAAAGTCAAAGGGGAAAGCAAGACAAGGCAAGGCAAGGCAAAAGGGCAATGCAAGGCAAGGCAAAGCAAACGGGTAAAGCAAGGCAATGCAAGGCAAAAGGGCAAAGAAAGGCAAGGCAAGGAAAGGCAAAAATGAAAAGCAAGGCAAGGCAAAAGGGCAAAGAAAGGCAAGGGAAGGCAAGGCAAAAGTGCAAACCAAGGCATGCAAAGGCAACACAAAAGAGCGAAGCAAGGCAAGGCAACGCAAAAGGGCAAAGCAAGGCAAGGCAAAAGGGCAAAGCAAGGAAAGGCAAGGAAAGGGAAAAGGGTAAAGCAAGGTAATGCAAGGCAAAAGGGCAAAGCAAGGAAAGGCAAAAGGGCAAAGGAAGACAATGCAAGGCAAGTCTACAGGGCAAAGCAAGGCAAGGCAAGGCAAAAGGGCAAAGCAAGGCAAGGCAAATGGGGAAAGCAAGGCATTGAAAGGCAAGGCAAAAGGGCAATGCAAGGCAAGGTAAGGCAAAAACGCAAAGCAAGGCAAGGCAAAATGGCAAAGCAAGGCAAGGCAAAATGGCAAAGCAAGGCAAGGCAAAGCAAACGGGTAAAGCAAGGCAATGCAAGGCAAAAGGGCAAAGAAAGGAAAGGCAAGGCAAGGCAAGACAAGGCCAAGTGAAAAAGCAAGGCAAGGCAAAAGACCAAAGCAAGGCAAGGCAAGGCAAGGCAAAAAGGCAAAGCAAGGAAAGGCAAAAGGGCAAAGCAAGACAAGGCAAGGCAAGGCAAAAGGGCAAAGAAAGGCAAGGGAATGCAAGGCAAAAGGGCAAAGTAAGGTAAGGCAAAGCAAAAGAGCAAAGCAAGGCAAGGCAAGGCAAAAGGGCAAAGCATGGCAAGGCAAGGAAAGGCAAAAGAGAAAAGAAGGGCAAGGCAAGGCAAGGCAAAACGGCAAAGTAAGGCAAGGCAAGGCAAAACGGCAAAGTAAGGCAAGGCAAGGCAAATGGCAAAGCAAGGCAATACAAAGCAAGGCAAAAGAGCAAAGCAAGTGAAGGCAAAGCAAACGGGTAAAGCAAGGCAAGGCAAAAAGGCAAAGAAAGGCAAGGCAAGGAAAGGCAAAATGGAAAAGCATGGCAAAGCAAGGCAAAAGGGCAAAGTTAAGCAAGGCAAGTCAAAAGGGAAAGCAAGACAACGGAAGGCAAGGCAAAAAGGCAAAGAAAGGAAAGGCAAAAATGCAAAGCAAGGCAAGGCAAAAGGGCAAAGCAAGGCAAGGGAAGGCAAGGCAAAAGTGCAAACCAAGGCATGCAAAGGCAATACAAAAGAGTAAAGCAAGGCAAGGCAACGCAAAAGGGCAAAGCAAGGCAAGGCAAAAGGGCAAGGCAAGGCAAAGCAAGGCAAAGCAAAACGGCAAAGCAAGGCAAGGCAAGGCAAAAGGCTAAAGAAAGGCAAAGAAAGGAAAGGCAAATGGGCAAAGCAAGGCAAGGCAAGTCAAGGCAAAACGGCGAAGAAAGGAAAAACAAGGAAGGGCAAAACGGAAAAGCAAGGAAAGGTAAGGCAAGGTAAATGAACAAAGCAAGGCAAGGCAAGGCAAAAGGGCAAAGCATGGTAAGGGAAGAGAAACGGGTAAAGAAAGGCAATGCAAGGCAAAAGGGCAAAGAAAGGCAAGGTAAGACAAAAGAGCAAAGTAAGGCTAGGAAAGGCAAGTCATGAGGGCAAAGCAAGGAAAGGCAAAAGGGCAAAGGAAAACAATGCAAGGCAAGTCTAAAGGGCAAAGCAAGGCAAGGCAAGGCAAGGCAAAAGGGCAAAGCAAGGCAAGGCAAATAAGGAAAGCAAGGTAATGAAAGGCAAAGGAAAAGGGCAAAGCAAGGCACGGCAAGGCATAAAGGCAAACCAAGGCAAGGCAAGGCAAAAGGGCAAAGCTAAGCAAGGAAAGTCAAAAGAAAAAGCAAGACAAGGCAAGGCAAGGCAAAAGGGCAATGCAAGGCAAGGCAAAGCAAACGGGTAAAGCAAGGCAATGCAAGGCAAAAGGGCAAAGAAAGGCAAGGCAAGGAAAGGCAAAAATGAAAAGCAAGGCAAGTCAAAAGGGCAAAGAAGGGCAAGGGAAGGCAAGGCAAAAGTGCAAACCAAGGCATGCAAAGGCAACACAAAAGAGGAAAGCAAGGCAAGGCAACGCAAAAGGGCAAAGCAAGGCAAGGCAAAAGGGCAAAGCAAGGCAAGGCAAGGAAAGGGAAAAGGGTAAAGCAAGGTAATGCAAGGCAAAAGGGCAAAGCAAGGCAAGGCAAGGCAAAAGGGTAAAGAAAGGGAAGGCAAAGCAAACGGGTAAAGCAAGGCAAGGCAAGGCAAAAAGGCAAAGAAAGGCAAAGAAAGGAAAGGCAAATGGGCAAAGCAAGGCAAGGCAAGTCAAGGCAAAAAGTCAAAGAAAGGAAAGGCAAAGAAAGGCAAAACGGAAAAGCAAGGAAAGGTAAGGCAAGGTAAATGAACAAAGCAAGGCAAGGCAAGGCAAAAGGGCAAATCATGGTAAGGGAACAGAAACGGGTAAAGAAAGGATATGCAAGGCAAAAGGGCAAAGAAAGGAAAGGCAAAAGGGCAAAGGAAGACAATGCATGGCAAGTCTAAAGGGCAAAGCAAGGCAAGGCAAGGCAAGGCAAAAGGGCAAAGCAAGGCACGGCAAATGGGGAAAGCAAGGTAATGAAAGGCAAAGGAAAAAGTCAAAGCAAGGCATGGCAATGCATAAAGGCAAACCAAGGCAAGGCAAAGCAAAAGGGCAATGCAAGGCAAGGTAAGGCAAAAACGCAAAGCAAGGTAAGGCAAAATGGCAAAGCAAGGCAAGGCAAAGCAAACGGGTAAAGGAAGGCAATGCAAGGCAAAAGGGCAAAGAAAGGCAAGGCAAGGAAAGGCAAAAAGGCAAAGCAAGGCAAGGCAAAAGGCCAAAGAAAGGCAAGGGAAGGCAAGGCAAAACGGCAAAGAAAGGAAAGGCAAGGAAAGGCAAAAGGGAGAAGTAAGGAAAGGTAAGGCAAGGCAGAAATGGCAAAGCAAAGCAAGGCAAGGCAAAAGGGCAAAGAAAGGAAAGGCAAAAGGGCAAAGGACGACAACGCAAGGCAAGTCTAAAGGGCAAAGCAAGGCAAGGCAATGCAAGGCAAAAGGGCAAAGCAAGGCAAGGCAAATGGGGAAAGCAAGGTAATGAAGGGCAAGGGAAAAGAGCAAAGCAGGGCAAGGCAAGGCAAAAGGCTAAAGAAAGGGAAGGCAAAGCAAATGGTTAAAGCAAGGCAAGTCAAGGCAAATGGGCAAAGCAAAGCAAGGTAAGGCAAGGTAAATGGGCAAAGCAAGGCAAGGCAAGGCAAAAGGGCAAAGCATGTCAAGGGAAGAGAAACGGGTAAAGAAGGGCAATGCAAGGCAAAAGGGCAAAGAAAGGCAAGGCAAGGAAAGGCAAGGCAAAATGAAAAAGAAAGGCAAGGCAAAAGGCCAAAGCAAGGCAAGGCAAGGAAAGGCAAAACGGAGAAGTAAGGAAAGGTAAGGCAAGGTAAAAATGGCAAAGCAAGGCAAGGCAAGGCAAAAGGGCAAAGCATGGTAAGGGAAGAGAAACGGGTAAAGAAAGGCAATACAAGGCAAAAGGGCAAAGAAAGGCAAGGTAATGCAAAAGAGCAAAGTAAGGCTAGGAAAGGCAAGGCAAAAGGGCAAAGCAAGGCATGGCAA
Source organism: Columba guinea (assembly GCA_032206185.1). NCBI lineage: Eukaryota > Metazoa > Chordata > Aves > Columbiformes > Columbidae > Columba > Columba guinea. Next base: position 331,293 of record JAVLUU010000222.1, on the reverse strand, counting down.
GGCATAAAGGCAAAGCAAGGCAAGGCAAGGGAAAAGGGCAAAGCTAAGCAAGGAAAGTCAAAAGGGAAAGCAAGACAAGGCAAGGCAAGGCAAAAGGGCAATGCAAGGCAAGGCAAAGCAAACGGGTAAAGCAAGGCAATGCAAGGCAAAAGGGCAAAGAAAGGCAAGGCAAGGAAAGGCAAAAAGGCAAAGCAAGGCAAGGCAAAAGGCCAAAGAAAGGCAAGGGAAGGCAAGGCAAAACGGCAACGAAAGGAAAGGCAAGGAAAGGCAAAAGGGAGAAGTAAGGAAAGGTAAGGCAAGGTAGAAATGGCAAAGCAAAGCAAGGCAAGGCAAAAGGGCAAAGCATGGTAAGGGAAGAGAAACGGGTAAAGAAAGGCAATGCAAGGCAAAAGGGCAAAGAAGGGAAAGGCAAAAGGGCAAAGGACGACAACGCAAGGCAAGTCTAAAGGGCAAAGCAAGGCAAGGCAAGGCAAGGCAAAAGGGCAATACAAGGCAAGGTAAGGCAAAAACGCAAAGCAAGGCAAGGCAAAATGGCAAAGCAAGGCAAGGCAAAGCAAACGGATAAAGCAAGGCAATGCAAGGCAAAAGGGCAAAGAAAGGCAAGGCAAGGAAAGGCAAAAATGAAAAGCAAGGCAAGGCAAAAGGGCAAAGAAAGGCAAGGGAAGGCAAGGCAAAAGTGCAAACCAAGGCATGCAAAGGCAACACAAAAGAGCAAAGCAAGGCAAGGCAACACAAAAGGGCAAAGCAAGGCAAGGCAAAAGGGCAAAGCAAGGAAAGGCAAGGAAAGGGAAAAGGGTAAAGCAAGTTAATGCAAGGCAAAAGGGCAATGCAAGGCAAGGCAAGGCAAAAGGGTAAAGAAAGGGAAGGCAAAGCAAACGGGTAAAGCAAGGCAAGGCAAGGCAAAAAGGCAAAGAAAGGCAAAGAAAGGAAAGGCAAATGGGCAAAGCAAGGCAAGGCAAGTCAAGGCAAAAAGGCAAAGAAAGGAAAGGCAAGGAAAGGCAAAACGGAAAAGCAAGGAAAGGTAAGGCAAGGTAAATGGGCAAAGCAAGGCAAGGCAAGGCAAAATGGCAAAGCATGGTAAGGGAAGAGAAACGGGTAAAGAAAGGCAATGCAAGGCAAAAGGGCAAAGAAAGGCAAGGTAAGGCAAAAGAGCAAAGTAAGGCTAAGGCAAGGCAAGGCAAAAGGGCAAAGCAAGGAAAGGCAAAAGGGCAAAGGAAGACAATGCAAGGCAAGTCTACAGGGCAAAGCAAGGCAAGGCAAGGCAAAAGGGCAAAGCAAGGCAAGGCAAATGGGGAAAGCAAGGCAATGAAAGGCAAGGCAAAAGGGCAATGCAAGGCAAGGTAAGGCAAAAACGCAAAGCAAGGCAAGGCAAAATGGCAAAGCAAGGCAAGGCAAAGCAAACGGGTAAAGCAAGGCAATGCAAGGCAAAAGGGCAAAGAAAGGAAAGGGAAGGAAAGGCAAGACAAGGCTAAGTGAAAAAGCAAGGCAAGGCAAAAGACCAAAGCAAGGCAAGGCAAGGCAAGGCAAAAGGGCAAAGAAAGGCAAGGGAATGCAAGGCAAAAGGGCAAAGAAAGGCAAGGCAAGGAAAGGCAAAAATGAAAAGCAAGGCAAGGCAAAAGGGCAAAGAAAGGCAAGGGAAGGCAAGGCAAAAGTGCAAACCAAGGCATGCAAAGGCAACACAAAAGAGCGAAGCAAGGCAAGGCAACGCAAAAGGGCAAAGCAAGGCAAGGCAAAAGGGCAAAGCAAGGAAAGGCAAGGAAAGGGAAAAGGGTAAAGCAAGGTAATGCAAGGCAAAAGGGCAAAGCAAGGAAAGGCAAAAGGGCAAAGGAAGACAATGCAAGGCAAGTCTACAGGGCAAAGCAAGGCAAGGCAAGGCAAAAGGGCAAAGCAAGGCAAGGCAAATGGGGAAAGCAAGGCATTGAAAGGCAAGGCAAAAGGGCAATGGAAGGCAAGGTAAGGCAAAAACGCAAAGCAAGGCAAGGCAAAATGGCAAAGCAAGGCAAGGCAAAGCAAACGGGTAAAGCAAGGCAATGCAAGGCAAAAGGGCAAAGAAAGGAAAGGCAAGGCAAGGCAAGACAAGGCCAAGTGAAAAAGCAAGGCAAGGCAAAAGACCAAAGCAAGGCAAGGCAAGGCAAGGCAAAAAGGCAAAGCAAGGAAAGGCAAAAGGGCAAAGCAAGACAAGGCAAGGCAAGGCAAAAGGGCAAAGAAAGGCAAGGGAATGCAAGGCAAAAGGGCAAAGTAAGGTAAGGCAAAGCAAAAGAGCAAAGCAAGGCAAGGCAAGGCAAAAGGGCAAAGCATGGCAAGGCTAGGAAAGGCAAAAGAGAAAAGAAGGGCAAGGCAAGGCAAGGCAAAACGGCAAAGTAAGGCAAGGCAAGGCAAAACGGCAAAGTAAGGCAATACAAAGCAAGGCAAAAGAGCAAAGCAAGTGAAGGCAAAGCAAACGGGTAAAGCAAGGCAAGGCAAAAAGGCAAAGAAAGGCAAGGCAAGGAAAGGCAAAATGGAAAAGCATGGCAAAGCAAGGCAAAAGGGCAAAGTTAAGCAAGGCAAGTCAAAAGGGAAAGCAAGACAACGGAAGGCAAGGCAAAAAGGCAAAGAAAGGAAAGGCAAAAATGCAAAGCAAGGCAAGGCAAAAGGGCAAAGCAAGGCAAGGGAAGGCAAGGCAAAAGTGCAAACCAAGGCATGCAAAGGCAATACAAAAGAGCAAAGCAAGGCAAGGCAACGCAAAAGGGCAAAGCAAGGCAAGGCAAAAGGGCAAGGCAAGGCAAGGCAAGGCAAAGCAAAACGGCAAAGCAAGGCAAGGCAAGGCAAAAGGCTAAAGAAAGGCAAAGAAAGGAAAGGCAAATGGGCAAAGCAAGGCAAGGCAAGTCAAGGCAAAACGGCGAAGAAAGGAAAAACAAGGAAGGTCAAAACGGAAAAGCAAGGAAAGGTAAGGCAAGGTAAATGAACAAAGCAAGGCAAGGCAAGGCAAAAGGGCAAAGCATGGTAAGGGAAGAGAAACGGGTAAAGAAAGGCAATGCAAGGCAAAAGGGCAAAGAAAGGCAAGGTAAGACAAAAGAGCAAAGTAAGGCAAGGAAAGGCAAGTCATGAGGGCAAAGCAAGGAAAGGCAAAAGGGCAAAGGAAAACAATGCAAGACAAGTCTAAAGGGCAAAGCAAGGCAAGGCAAGGCAAGGCAAAAGGGCAAAGCAAGGCAAGGCAAATAAGGAAAGCAAGGTAATGAAAGGAAAAGGAAAAGGGCAAAGCAAGGCACGGCAAGGCATAAAGGCAAACCAAGGCAAGGCAAGGCAAAAGGGCAAAGCTAAGCAAGGAAAGTCAAAAGGGAAAGCAAGACAAGGCAAGGCAAGGCCAAAGGGCAATGCAAGGCAAGGCAAAGCAAACGGGTAAAGCAAGGCAATGCAAGGCAAAAGGGCAAAGAAAGGCAAGGCAAGGAAAGGCAAAAATGAAAAGCAAGGCAAGTCAAAAGGGCAAAGAAGGGCAAGGGAAGGCAAGGCAAAAGTGCAAACCAAGGCATGCAAAGGCAACACAAAAGAGGAAAGCAAGGCAAGGCAACGCAAAAGGGCAAAGCAAGGCAAGGCAAAAGGGCAAAGCAAGGAAAGGCAAGGAAAGGGAAAAGGGTAAAGCAAGGTAATGCAAGGCAAAAGGGCAAAGCAAGGCAAGGCAAGGCAAAAGGGTAAAGAAAGGCAAAGAAAGGAAAGGCAAATGGGCAAAGCAAGGCAAGGCAAGGCAAAGCAAAACGGCAAAGCAAGGCAAGGCAAGGCAAAAGGGTAAAGAAAGGGAAGGCAAAACAAACGGGTAAAGCAAGGCAAGGCAAGGCAAAAAGGCAAAGAAAGGCAAAGAAAGGAAAGGCAAATGGGCAAAGCAAGGCAAGGCAAGTCAAGGCAAAAAGGCAAAGAAAGGCAAAGAAAGGAAAGGCAAATGGGCAAAGCAAGGCAAGGCAAGTCAAGGCAAAAAGGCAAAGAAAAAAAAGGCAAGGAAAGGCAAAACGGAAAAGCAAGGAAAGGTAAGGCAAGGTAAATGGGCAAAGCAAGGCAAGGGAAGGCAAAAGGGCAAAGCATGGTAAGGGAAGAGAAACGGGTAAAGAAAGGCAATGCTAGGCAAAAGGGCAAAGAAAGGCAAGGTAAGGCAAAAGAGCAAAGTAAGGCTAAGGCAAGGCAAGGCAAAAGGGCAAAGCAAGGAAAGGCAAGGAAAAAGGGCAAAGCATGTCAAGAGAAGAGAAACGGGTAAAGAAGGGCAATGCAAGGCAAAAGGGCAAAGAAAGGGAAGGCAAGGAAAGGCAAGGCAAAATGAAAAAGAAAGGCAAGGCAAAAGGCCAAAGCAAGGCAAGGCAAGGAAAGGCAAAATGGAGAAGTAAGGAAAGGTAAGGCAAGGTAAAAATGGCAAAGCAAGGCAAGGCAAAGCAAAAGGGCAAAGCAAGGCAAGGCAAAATGGCAAAGCAAGGCAAGGCAAAGCAAACGGGTAAAGCAAAGCAATGCAAGGCAAAAGGGCAAAGAAAGGAAAGGGAAGGCAAGGCAAGACAAGGCCAAGTGAAAAAGCAAGGCAAGGCAAAAGACCAAAGCAAGGCAAGGCAAGGCAAGGCAAAAGGGCAAAGCATGGCAAGGCAAGGCAAGGCAAAACGGCAAAGTAAGACAAGGCAAGGAAAATGGCAAAGCAAGGCAATACAAAGCAAGGCAAAAGAGCAAAGCAAGTGAAGGCAAAGCAAACGGGTAAAGCAAGGCAAGGCAAAAAGGCAAAGAAAGGCAAGGCAAGGAAAGGCAAAATGGAAAAGCATGGCAAAGCAAGGCAAAAGGGCAAAGTTAAGCAAGGCAAGTCAAAAGGGAAAGCAAGGCAAAAAGGCAAAGAAAGGAAAGGCAAAAATGCAAAGCAAGGCAAGGCAAAAGGGCAAAGCAAGGCAAGGGAAGGCAAGGCAAAAGTGCAAACCAAGGCATGCAAAGGCAATACAAAAGAGCAAAGCAAGGCAAGGCAACGCAAAAGGGCAAAGCAAGGCAAGGCAAAAGGGTAAAGAAAGGGAAGGCAAAGCAAACGGGTAAAGCAAGGCAAGGCAAGGCAAAAAGGTAAAGAAAGGCAAAGAAAGGAAAGGCAAATGGGCAAAGCAAGGCAAGGCAAGTCAAGGCAAAACGGCAAAGAAAGGAAAAACAAGGAAGGGCAAAACGGAAAAGCAAGGAAAGGTAAGGCAAGGTAAATGAGCAAAGCAAGGCAAGGCAAGGCAAAAGGGCAAAGCATGGTAAGGGAAGAGAAACGGGTAAAGAAAGGCAATGCAAGGCAAAAGGGCAAAGAAAGGCAAGGTAAGGCAAAAGAGCAAAGTAAGGCTAGGAAAGGCAAGTCAAGAGGGCAAAGCAAGGAAAGGCAAAAGGGCAAAGGAAAACAATGCAAGGCAAGTCTAAAGGGCAAAGCAAGGGAAGGCAAGGCAAGGCAAAAGGGCAAAGCAAGGCAAGGCAAATAAGGAAAGCAAGGTAATGAAAGGCAAAGGAAAAGGGCAAAGCAAGGCACGGCAAGGCATAAAGGCAAACCAAGGCAAGGCAAGGCAAAAGGGCAAAGCTAAGCAAGGAAAGTCAAAAGAAAAAGCAAGACAAGGCAAGGCAAGGCAAAAGGGCAATGCAAGGCAAGGCAAAGCAAACGGGTAAAGCAAGGCAATGCAAGGCAAAAGGGCAAAGAAAGGCAAGGCAAGGAAAGGCAAAAATGAAAAGCAAGGCAAGTCAAAAGGGCAAAGAAGGGCAAGGGAAGGCAAGGCAAAAGTGCAAACCAAGGCATGCAAAGGCAACACAAAAGAGCAAATCAAGGCAAGGCAAGGCAAAAGGGCAAAGCATGTCAAGGGAAGAGAAACGGGTAAAGAAGGGCAATGCAAGGCAAAAGGGCAAAGAAAGGCAAGGCAAGGAAAGGCAAGGCAAAATGAAAAAGAAAGGCAAGGCAAAAGGCCAAAGCAAGGCAAGGCAAGGAAAGGCAAAACGGAGAAGTAAGGAAAGGTAAGGCAAGGTAAAAATGGCAAAGCAAGGCAAGGCAAAAGGGCAAAGCATGGTAAGGGAAGAGAAACGGGTAAAGAAAGGCAATACAAGGCAAAAGGGCAAAGAAAGGCAAGGTAATGCAAAAGACCAAAGTAAGGCTAGGAAAGGCAAGGCAAAAGGACAAAGCAAGGCATGGCAAGGCATAAAGGCAAAGCAAGGCAAGGCAAGGGAAAAGGGCAAATCTAAGCAAGGAAAGTCAAAAGGGAAAGCAAGACAAGGCAAGGCAAGGCAAAAGGGCAATGCAAGGCAAGGCAAAGCAAACGGGTAAAGCAAGGCAATGCAAGGCAAAAGGGCAAAGAAAGGCAAGGCAAGGAAAGGCAAAAATGAAAAGCAAGGCAAGGCAAAAGGGCAAAGAAGGGCAAGGGAAGGCAAGGCAAAAGTGCAAACCAAGGCATGCAAAGGCAACACAAAAGAGGAAAGCAAGGCAAGGCAACGCAAAAGGGCAAAGCAAGGCAAGGCAAAAGGGCAAAGCAAGGAAAGGCAAGGAAAGGGAAAAGGGTAAAGCAAGGTAATGCAAGGCAAAAGGGCAAAGCAAGGCAAGGCAAGGCAAAAGGGTAAAGAAAGGGAAGGCAAAGCAAACGGGTAAAGCAAGGCAAGGCAAGGCAAAAAGGCAAAGAAAGGCAAAGAAAGGAAAGGCAAATGGGCAAAGCAAGGCAAGGCAAGGCAAAATGGCAAAGCATGGTAAGGGAAGAGAAACGGGTAAAGAAAGGCAATGCAAGGCAAAAGGGCAAAAAAAGGACAGGTAAGGCAAAAGAGCAAAGTAAGGCTAAGGCAAGGCAAGGCAAAAGGGCAAAGCAAGGAAAGGCAAAAGGGCAAAGGAAGACAATGCAAGGCAAGTCTACAGGGCAAAGCAAGGCAAGGCAAGGCAAAAGGGCAAAGCAAGGCAAGGCAAATGGGGAAAGCAAGGCAATGAAAGGCAAGGCAAAAGGGCAATGCAAGGCAAGGTAAGGCAAAAACGCAAAGCAAGGCAAGGCAAAATGGCAAAGCAAGGCAAGGCAAAGCAAACGGGTAAAGCAAGGCAATGCAAGGCAAAAGGGCAAAGAAAGGAAAGGGAAGGCAAGGCAAGACAAGGCTAAGTGAAAAAGCAAGGCAAGGCAAAAGACGAAAGCAAGGCAAGGCAAGGCAAGGCAAAAGGGCAAAGAAAGGCAAGGGAATGCAAGGCAAAAGGGCAAAGTAAGGTAAGGCAAAGCAAAAGAGCAAAGCAAGGCAAGGCAATGCAAAAGGGCAAAGCATGGCAAGGCAAGGAAAGGCAAAAGAGAAAAGAAGGGCAAGGCAAGGCAAGGCAAAACGGCAAAGTAAGGCAAGGCAAGGCAAAACGGCAAAGTAAGGCAAGGCAAGGCAAATGGCAAAGCAAGGCAATACAAAGCAAGGCAAAAGAGCAAAGCAAGTGAAGGCAAAGCAAACGGGTAAAGCAAGGCAAGGCAAAAAGGCAAAGAAAGGCAAGGCAAGGAAAGGCAAAATGGAAAGGCATGGCAAAGAAAGGCAAAAGGGCAAAGTTAAGCAAGGCAAGTCAAAAGGGAAAGCAAGACAACGGAAAGCAAGGCAAAAAGGCAAAGAAAGGAAAGGCAAAAATGCAAAGCAAGGCAAGGCAAAAGGGCAAAGCAAGGCAAGGGAAGGCAAGGCAAAAGTGCAAACCAAGGCATGCAAAGGCAATACAAAAGAGCAAAGCAAGGCAAGGCAACGCAAAAGGGCAAAGCAAGGCAAGGCAAAAGGGCAAGGCAAGGCAAGGCAAGGCAAAGCAAAACGGCAAAGCAAGGCAAGGCAAGGCAAAAGGCTAAAGAAAGGCAAAGAAAGGAAAGGCAAATGGGCAAAGCAAGGCAAGGCAAGTCAAGGCAAAACGGCAAAGAAAGGAAAAACAAGGAAGGGCAAAACGGAAAAGCAAGGAAAGGTAAGGCAAGGTAAATGAACAAAGCAAGGCAAGGCAAGGCAAAAGGGCAAAGCATGGTAAGGGAAGAGAAACGGGTAAAGAAAGGCAATGCAAGGCAAAAGGGCAAAGAAAGGCAAGGTAAGGCAAAAGAGCAAAGTAAGGCTAGGAAAGGAAGTCAAGAGGGCAAAGCAAGGAAAGGCAAAAGGGCAAAGGAAAACAATGCAAGGCAAGTCTAAAGGGCAAAGCAAGGCAAGGCAAGGCAAGGCAAAAGGGCAAAGCAAGGCAAGGCAAATGGGGAAAGCAAGGTAATGAAAGGCAAAGGAAAAGGGCAAAGCAAGGCATGGCAGGGCATAAAGGCAAACCAAGGCAAGACAAGGCAAAAGGGCAAAGCTAAGCAAGGAAAGTCAAAAGGGAAAGCAAGACAAGGCAAGGCAAGGCAAAAGGGCAATGCAAGGCAAGGCAAAGCAAACGGGTAAAGCAAGGCAATGCAAGGCAAAAGGGCAAAGAAAGGCAAGGCAAGGAAAGGCAAAAATGCAAAGCAAGGCAAGGCAAAAGGGCAAAGCAAGGCAAGGGAAGGCAAGGCAAAAGTGCAAACCAAGGCATGCAAACGCAATACAAAAGAGCAAAGCAAGGCAAGGCAACGCAAAAGGGCAAAGCAAGGCAAGGCAAAAGGGCAAGGCAAGGCAAGGCAAGGCAAAGCAAAAGGGCAAAGCAAGGCAAGGCAAGGCAAAAGGGTAAAGAAAGGGAAGGCAAAGCAAACGGGTAAAGCAAGGCAAGGCAAGGCAAAAAGGCAAAGAAAGGCAAAGAAAGGAAAGGCAAATGGGCAAAGCAAGGCAAGGCAAGGGAAAAGGGTAAAGAAAGGGAAGGCAAAGCAAACGGGTAAAGCAAGGCAAGGCAAGGCAAAAAGGCAAAGAAAGGCAAAGAAAGGAAAGGCAAATGGGCAAAGCAAGGCAAGGCAAAAGGGCAAAGCAAAACGGCAAAGCAAGGCAAGGCAAGGCAAAAGGGTAAAGAAAGGGAAGGCAAAGCAAACGGGTAAAGCAAGGCAAGGCAAGGCAAAAAGGTAAAGAAAGGCAAAGAAAGGAAAGGCAAATGGGCAAAGCAAGGCAAGGCAAGTCAAGGCAAAACGGCAAAGAAAGGAAAAACAAGGAAGGGCAAAACGGAAAAGCAAGGAAAGGTAAGGCAAGGTAAATGAGCAAAGCAAGGCAAGGCAAGGCAAAAGGGCAAAGCATGGTAAGGGAGGAGAAACGGGTAAAGAAAGGCAATGCAAGGCAAAAGGGCAAAGAAAGGCAAGGTAAGACAAAAGAGCAAAGTAAGGCTAGGAAAGGCAAGTCAAGAGGGCAAAGCAAGGAAAGGCAAAAGGGCAAAGGAAAACAATGCAAGGCAAGTCTAAAGGGCAAAGCAAGGCAAGGCAAGGCAAGGCAAAAGGGCAAAGCAAGGCAAGGCAAATAAGGAAAGCAAGGTAATGAAAGGCAAAGGAAAAGGGCAAAGCAAGGCACGGCAAGGCATAAAGGCAAACCAAGGCAAGGCAAGGCAAAAGGGCAAAGCTAAGCAAGGAAAGTCAAAAGGGAAAGCAAGACAAGGCAAGGCAAGGCAAAAGGGCAATGCAAGGCAAGGCAAAGCAAACGGGTAAAGCAAGGCAATGCAAGGCAAAAGGGCAAAGCAAGGCAAGGCAAATGGGGAAAGCAAGACAATGAAAGGCAAGGCAAAATGGCAATGCAAGGCAAGGTAAGGCAAAAACGCAAAGCAAGGCAAGGCAAAATGGCAAAGCAAGGCAAGGCAAAGCAAACGGGTAAAACAAGGCAATGCAAGGCAAAAGGGCAAAGAAAGGAAAGGGAAGGCAAGGCAAGACAAGGCCAAGTGAAAAAGCAAGGCAAGGCAAAAGACCAAAGCAAGGCAAGGCAAGGCAAGGCAAAAGGGCAAAGAAAGGCAAGGGAATGCAAGGCAAAAGGGCAAAGTAAGGTAAGGCAAAGCAAAAGAGCAAAGCAAGGCAAGGCAAGGCAAAAGGGCAAAGCATGGCAAGGCAAGGAAAGGCAAAAGAGAAAAGAAGGGCAAGGCAAGGCAAGGCAAAACGGCAAAGTAAGGCAAGGCAAGGCAAAACGGCAAAGTAAGGCAAGGCAAGGCAAATGGCAAAGCAAGGCAATACAAAGCAAGGCAAAAGAGCAAAGCAAGTGAAGGCAAAGCAAACGGGTAAAGCAAGGCAAGGCAAAAAGGCAAAGAAAGGCAAGGCAAGGAAAGGCAAAATGGAAAAGCATGGCAAAGCAAGGCAAAAGGGCAAAGTTAAGCAAGGCAAGTCAAAAGGGAAAGCAAGACAACGGAAGGCAATGCAAAAAGGCAAAGAAAGGAAAGGCAAAAATGCAAAGCAAGGCAAGGCAAAAGGGCAAAGCAAGGCAAGGGAAGGCAAGGCAAAAGTGCAAACCAAGGCATGCAAAGGCAATACAAAAGAGCAAAGCAAGGCAAGGCAACGCAAAAGGGCAAAGCAAGGCAAGGCAAAAGGGCAAGGCAAGGCAAGGCAAGGCAAAGCAAAACGTCAAAGAAAGGCAAGGCAAGGCAAAAGGCTAAAGAAAGGCAAAGAAAGGAAAGGCAAATGGGCAAAGCAAGGCAAGGCAACGCAAAAGGGCAAAGCAAGGCAAGGCAAAAGGGCAAGGCAAGGCAAGGCAAGGCAAAGCAAAAGGGCAAAGCAAGGCAAGGCAACGGAAAAGGGTAAAGAAAGGGAAGGCAAAGCAAAGGGGTAAAGCAAGGCAAGGCAAGGCAAAAAGGCAAAGAAAGGCAAAGAAAGGAAAGGCAAATGGGCAAAGCAAGGCAAGGCAAGGGAAAAGGGTAAAGAAAGGGAAGGCAAAGCAAACGGGTAAAGCAAGGCAAGGCAAGGCAAAAAGGCAAAGAAAGGCAAAGAAAGGAAAGGCAAATGGGCAAAGCAAGGCAAGGCAAGGCAAAGCAAAACGGCAAAGCAAGGCAAGGCAAGGCAAAAGGGTAAAGAAAGGGAAGGCAAAGCAAACGGGTAAAGCAAGGCAAGGCAAGGCAAAAAGGTAAAGAAAGGCAAAGAAAGGAAAGGCAAATGGGCAAAGCAAGGCAAGGCAAGTCAAGGCAAAACGGCAAAGAAAGGAAAAACAAGGAAGGGCAAAACGGAAAAGCAAGGAAAGGTAAGGCAAGGTAAATGAGCAAAGCAAGGCAAGGCAAGGCAAAAGGGCAAAGCATGGTAAGGGAAGAGAAACGGGTAAAGAAAGGCAATGCAAGGCAAAAGGGCAAAGAAAGGCAAGGTAAGACAAAAGAGCAAAGTAAGGCTAGGAAAGGCAAGTCAAGAGGGCAAAGCAAGGAAAGGCAAAAGGGCAAAGGAAAACAATGCAAGGCAAGTCTAAAGGGCAAAGCAAGGGAAGGCAAGGCAAGGCAAAAGGGCAAAGCAAGGCAAGGCAAATAAGGAAAGCAAGGTAATGAAAGGCAAAGGAAAAGGGCAAAGCAAGGCACGGCAAGGCATAAAGGCAAACCAAGGCAAGGCAAGGCAAAAGGGCAAAGCTAAGCAAGGAAAGTCAAAGGGGAAAGCAAGACAAGGCAAGGCAAGGCAAAAGGGCAATGCAAGGCAAGGCAAAGCAAACGGGTAAAGCAAGGCAATGCAAGGCAAAAGGGCAAAGAAAGGCAAGGCAAGGAAAGGCAAAAATGAAAAGCAAGGCAAGGCAAAAGGGCAAAGAAAGGCAAGGGAAGGCAAGGCAAAAGTGCAAACCAAGGCATGCAAAGGCAACACAAAAGAGCGAAGCAAGGCAAGGCAACGCAAAAGGGCAAAGCAAGGCAAGGCAAAAGGGCAAAGCAAGGAAAGGCAAAAGGGCAAAGGAAGACAATGCAAGGCAAGTCTACAGGGCAAAGCAAGGCAAGGCAAGGCAAAAGGGCAAAGCAAGGCAAGGCAAATGGGGAAAGCAAGGCATTGAAAGGCAAGGCAAAAGGGCAATGGAAGGCAAGGTAAGGCAAAAACGCAAAGCAAGGCAAGGCAAAATGGCAAAGCAAGGCAAGGCAAAGCAAACGGGTAAAGCAAGGCAATGCAAGGCAAAAGGGCAAAGAAAGGAAAGGCAAGGCAAGGCAAGACAAGGCCAAGTGAAAAAGCAAGGCAAGGCAAAAGACCAAAGCAAGGCAAGGCAAGGCAAGGCAAAAAGGCAAAGCAAGGAAAGGCAAAAGGGCAAAGCAAGACAAGGCAAGGCAAGGCAAAAGGGCAAAGAAAGGCAAGGGAATGCAAGGCAAAAGGGCAAAGTAAGGTAAGGCAAAGCAAAAGAGCAAAGCAAGGCAAGGCAAGGCAAAAGGGCAAAGCATGGCAAGGCAAGGAAAGGCAAAAGAGAAAAGAAGGGCAAGGCAAGGCAAGGCAAAACGGCAAAGTAAGGCAAGGCAAGGCAAAACGGCAAAGTAAGGCAAGGCAAGGCAAATGGCAAAGCAAGGCAATACAAAGCAAGGCAAAAGAGCAAAGCAAGTGAAGGCAAAGCAAACGGGTAAAGCAAGGCAAGGCAAAAAGGCAAAGAAAGGCAAGGCAAGGAAAGGCAAAATGGAAAAGCATGGCAAAGCAAGGCAAAAGGGCAAAGTTAAGCAAGGCAAGTCAAAAGGGAAAGCAAGACAACGGAAGGCAAGGCAAAAAGGCAAAGAAAGGAAAGGCAAAAATGCAAAGCAAGGCAAGGCAAAAGGGCAAAGCAAGGCAAGGGAAGGCAAGGCAAAAGTGCAAACCAAGGCATGCAAAGGCAATACAAAAGAGCAAAGCAAGGCAAGGCAAAGCAAAAGGGCAAAGCAAGGCAAGGCAAAAGGGCAAGGCAAGGCAAGGCAAGGCAAAGCAAAACGGCAAAGCAAGGCAAGGCAAGGCAAAAGGCTAAAGAAAGGCAAAGAAAGGAAAGGCAAATGGGCAAAGCAAGGCAAGGCAAGTCAAGGCAAAACGGCGAAGAAAGGAAAAACAAGGAAGGGCAAAACGGAAAAGCAAGGAAAGGTAAGGCAAGGTAAATGAACAAAGCAAGGCAAGGCAAGGCAAAAGGGCAAAGCATGGTAAGGGAAGAGAAACGGGTAAAGAAAGGCAATGCAAGGCAAAAGGGCAAAGAAAGGCAAGGTAAGACAAAAGAGCAAAGTAAGGCTAGGAAAGGCAAGTCATGAGGGCAAAGCAAGGAAAGGCAAAAGGGCAAAGGAAAACAATGCAAGGCAAGTCTAAAGGGCAAAGCAAGGCAAGGCAAGGCAAGGCAAAAGGGCAAAGCAAGGCAAGGCAAATAAGGAAAGCAAGGTAATGAAAGGCAAAGGAAAAGGGCAAAGCAAGGCACGGCAAGGCATAAAGGCAAACCAAGGCAAGGCAAGGCAAAAGGGCAAAGCTAAGCAAGGAAAGTCAAAAGAAAAAGCAAGACAAGGCAAGGCAAGGCAAAAGGGCAATGCAAGGCAAGGCAAAGCAAACGGGTAAAGCAAGGCAATGCAAGGCAAAAGGGCAAAGAAAGGCAAGGCAAGGAAAGGCAAAAATGAAAAGCAAGGCAAGTCAAAAGGGCAAAGAAGGGCAAGGGAAGGCAAGGCAAAAGTGCAAACCAAGGCATGCAAAGGCAACACAAAAGAGGAAAGCAAGGCAAGGCAACGCAAAAGGGCAAAGCAAGGCAAGGCAAAAGGGCAAAGCAAGGCAAGGCAAGGAAAGGGAAAAGGGTAAAGCAAGGTAATGCAAGGCAAAAGGGCAAAGCAAGGCAAGGCAAGGCAAAAGGGTAAAGAAAGGGAAGGCAAAGCAAACGGGTAAAGCAAGGCAAGGCAAGGCAAAAAGGCAAAGAAAGGCAAAGAAAGGAAAGGCAAATGGGCAAAGCAAGGCAAGGCAAGTCAAGGCAAAAAGTCAAAGAAAGGAAAGGCAAGGAAAGGCAAAACGGAAAAGCAAGGAAAGGTAAGGCAAGGTAAATGAACAAAGCAAGGCAAGGCAAGGCAAAAGGGCAAATCATGGTAAGGGAACAGAAACGGGTAAAGAAAGGATATGCAAGGCAAAAGGGCAAAGAAAGGAAAGGCAAAAGGGCAAAGGAAGACAATGCATGGCAAGTCTAAAGGGCAAAGCAAGGCAAGGCAAGGCAAGGCAAAAGGGCAAAGCAAGGCACGGCAAATGGGGAAAGCAAGGTAATGAAAGGCAAAGGAAAAAGTCAAAGCAAGGCATGGCAATGCATAAAGGCAAACCAAGGCAAGGCAAAGCAAAAGGGCAATGCAAGGCAAGGTAAGGCAAAAACGCAAAGCAAGGTAAGGCAAAATGGCAAAGCAAGGCAAGGCAAAGCAAACGGGTAAAGGAAGGCAATGCAAGGCAAAAGGGCAAAGAAAGGCAAGGCAAGGAAAGGCAAAAAGGCAAAGCAAGGCAAGGCAAAAGGCCAAAGAAAGGCAAGGGAAGGCAAGGCAAAACGGCAAAGAAAGGAAAGGCAAGGAAAGGCAAAAGGGAGAAGTAAGGAAAGGTAAGGCAAGGCAGAAATGGCAAAGCAAAGCAAGGCAAGGCAAAAGGGCAAAGAAAGGAAAGGCAAAAGGGCAAAGGACGACAACGCAAGGCAAGTCTAAAGGGCAAAGCAAGGCAAGGCAATGCAAGGCAAAAGGGCAAAGCAAGGCAAGGCAAATGGGGAAAGCAAGGTAATGAAGGGCAAGGGAAAAGAGCAAAGCAGGGCAAGGCAAGGCAAAAGGCTAAAGAAAGGGAAGGCAAAGCAAATGGTTAAAGCAAGGCAAGTCAAGGCAAATGGGCAAAGCAAAGCAAGGTAAGGCAAGGTAAATGGGCAAAGCAAGGCAAGGCAAGGCAAAAGGGCAAAGCATGTCAAGGGAAGAGAAACGGGTAAAGAAGGGCAATGCAAGGCAAAAGGGCAAAGAAAGGCAAGGCAAGGAAAGGCAAGGCAAAATGAAAAAGAAAGGCAAGGCAAAAGGCCAAAGCAAGGCAAGGCAAGGAAAGGCAAAACGGAGAAGTAAGGAAAGGTAAGGCAAGGTAAAAATGGCAAAGCAAGGCAAGGCAAGGCAAAAGGGCAAAGCATGGTAAGGGAAGAGAAACGGGTAAAGAAAGGCAATACAAGGCAAAAGGGCAAAGAAAGGCAAGGTAATGCAAAAGAGCAAAGTAAGGCTAGGAAAGGCAAGGCAAAAGGGCAAAGCAAGGCATGGCAAGGCATAAAGGCAAAGCAAGGCAAGGCAAGGGAAAAGGGCAAAGCTAAGCAAGGAAAGTCAAAAGGGAAAGCAAGACAAGGCAAGGCAAGGCAAAAGGGCAATGCAAGGCAAGGCAAAGCAAACGGGTAAAGCAAGGCAATGCAAGGCAAAAGGGCAAAGAAAGGCAAGGCAAGGAAAGGCAAAAAGGCAAAGCAAGGCAAGGCAAAAGGCCAAAGAAAGGCAAGGGAAGGCAAGGCAAAACGGCAACGAAAGGAAAGGCAAGGAAAGGCAAAAGGGAGAAGTAAGGAAAGGTAAGGCAAGGTAGAAATGGCAAAGCAAAGCAAGGCAAGGCAAAAGGGCAAAGCATGGTAAGGGAAGAGAAACGGGTAAAGAAAGGCAATGCAAGGCAAAAGGGCAAAGAAGGGAAAGGCAAAAGGGCAAAGGACGACAACGCAAGGCAAGTCTAAAGGGCAAAGCAAGGCAAGGCAAGGCAAGGCAAAAGGGCAATACAAGGCAAGGTAAGGCAAAAACGCAAAGCAAGGCAAGGCAAAATGGCAAAGCAAGGCAAGGCAAAGCAAACGGATAAAGCAAGGCAATGCAAGGCAAAAGGGCAAAGAAAGGCAAGGCAAGGAAAGGCAAAAATGAAAAGCAAGGCAAGGCAAAAGGGCAAAGAAAGGCAAGGGAAGGCAAGGCAAAAGTGCAAACCAAGGCATGCAAAGGCAACACAAAAGAGCAAAGCAAGGCAAGGCAACACAAAAGGGCAAAGCAAGGCAAGGCAAAAGGGCAAAGCAAGGAAAGGCAAGGAAAGGGAAAAGGGTAAAGCAAGGTAATGCAAGGCAAAAGGGCAATGCAAGGCAAGGCAAGGCAAAAGGGTAAAGAAAGGGAAGGCAAAGCAAACGGGTAAAGCAAGGCAAGGCAAGGCAAAAAGGCAAAGAAAGGCAAAGAAAGGAAAGGCAAATGGGCAAAGCAAGGCAAGGCAAGTCAAGGCAAAAAGGCAAAGAAAGGAAAGGCAAGGAAAGGCAAAACGGAAAAGCAAGGAAAGGTAAGGCAAGGTAAATGGGCAAAGCAAGGCAAGGCAAGGCAAAATGGCAAAGCATGGTAAGGGAAGAGAAACGGGTAAAGAAAGGCAATGCAAGGCAAAAGGGCAAAGAAAGGCAAGGTAAGGCAAAAGAGCAAAGTAAGGCTAAGGCAAGGCAAGGCAAAAGGGCAAAGCAAGGAAAGGCAAAAGGGCAAAGGAAGACAATGCAAGGCAAGTCTACAGGGCAAAGCAAGGCAAGGCAAGGCAAAAGGGCAAAGCAAGGCAAGGCAAATGGGGAAAGCAAGGCAATGAAAGGCAAGGCAAAAGGGCAATGCAAGGCAAGGTAAGGCAAAAACGCAAAGCAAGGCAAGGCAAAATGGCAAAGCAAGGCAAGGCAAAGCAAACGGGTAAAGCAAGGCAATGCAAGGCAAAAGGGCAAAGAAAGGAAAGGGAAGGAAAGGCAAGACAAGGCTAAGTGAAAAAGCAAGGCAAGGCAAAAGACCAAAGCAAGGCAAGGCAAGGCAAGGCAAAAGGGCAAAGAAAGGCAAGGGAATGCAAGGCAAAAGGGCAAAGAAAGGCAAGGCAAGGAAAGGCAAAAATGAAAAGCAAGGCAAGGCAAAAGGGCAAAGAAAGGCAAGGGAAGGCAAGGCAAAAGTGCAAACCAAGGCATGCAAAGGCAACACAAAAGAGCGAAGCAAGGCAAGGCAACGCAAAAGGGCAAAGCAAGGCAAGGCAAAAGGGCAAAGCAAGGAAAGGCAAGGAAAGGGAAAAGGGTAAAGCAAGGTAATGCAAGGCAAAAGGGCAAAGCAAGGAAAGGCAAAAGGGCAAAGGAAGACAATGCAAGGCAAGTCTACAGGGCAAAGCAAGGCAAGGCAAGGCAAAAGGGCAAAGCAAGGCAAGGCAAATGGGGAAAGCAAGGCATTGAAAGGCAAGGCAAAAGGGCAATGGAAGGCAAGGTAAGGCAAAAACGCAAAGCAAGGCAAGGCAAAATGGCAAAGCAAGGCAAGGCAAAGCAAACGGGTAAAGCAAGGCAATGCAAGGCAAAAGGGCAAAGAAAGGAAAGGCAAGGCAAGGCAAGACAAGGCCAAGTGAAAAAGCAAGGCAAGGCAAAAGACCAAAGCAAGGCAAGGCAAGGCAAGGCAAAAAGGCAAAGCAAGGAAAGGCAAAAGGGCAAAGCAAGACAAGGCAAGGCAAGGCAAAAGGGCAAAGAAAGGCAAGGGAATGCAAGGCAAAAGGGCAAAGTAAGGTAAGGCAAAGCAAAAGAGCAAAGCAAGGCAAGGCAAGGCAAAAGGGCAAAGCATGGCAAGGCTAGGAAAGGCAAAAGAGAAAAGAAGGGCAAGGCAAGGCAAGGCAAAACGGCAAAGTAAGGCAAGGCAAGGCAAAACGGCAAAGTAAGGCAATACAAAGCAAGGCAAAAGAGCAAAGCAAGTGAAGGCAAAGCAAACGGGTAAAGCAAGGCAAGGCAAAAAGGCAAAGAAAGGCAAGGCAAGGAAAGGCAAAATGGAAAAGCATGGCAAAGCAAGGCAAAAGGGCAAAGTTAAGCAAGGCAAGTCAAAAGGGAAAGCAAGACAACGGAAGGCAAGGCAAAAAGGCAAAGAAAGGAAAGGCAAAAATGCAAAGCAAGGCAAGGCAAAAGGGCAAAGCAAGGCAAGGGAAGGCAAGGCAAAAGTGCAAACCAAGGCATGCAAAGGCAATACAAAAGAGCAAAGCAAGGCAAGGCAACGCAAAAGGGCAAAGCAAGGCAAGGCAAAAGGGCAAGGCAAGGCAAGGCAAGGCAAAGCAAAACGGCAAAGCAAGGCAAGGCAAGGCAAAAGGCTAAAGAAAGGCAAAGAAAGGAAAGGCAAATGGGCAAAGCAAGGCAAGGCAAGTCAAGGCAAAACGGCGAAGAAAGGAAAAACAAGGAAGGTCAAAACGGAAAAGCAAGGAAAGGTAAGGCAAGGTAAATGAACAAAGCAAGGCAAGGCAAGGCAAAAGGGCAAAGCATGGTAAGGGAAGAGAAACGGGTAAAGAAAGGCAATGCAAGGCAAAAGGGCAAAGAAAGGCAAGGTAAGACAAAAGAGCAAAGTAAGGCAAGGAAAGGCAAGTCATGAGGGCAAAGCAAGGAAAGGCAAAAGGGCAAAGGAAAACAATGCAAGGCAAGTCTAAAGGGCAAAGCAAGGCAAGGCAAGGCAAGGCAAAAGGGCAAAGCAAGGCAAGGCAAATAAGGAAAGCAAGGTAATGAAAGGAAAAGGAAAAGGGCAAAGCAAGGCACGGCAAGGCATAAAGGCAAACCAAGGCAAGGCAAGGCAAAAGGGCAAAGCTAAGCAAGGAAAGTCAAAAGGGAAAGCAAGACAAGGCAAGGCAAGGCAAAAGGGCAATGCAAGGCAAGGCAAAGCAAACGGGTAAAGCAAGGCAATGCAAGGCAAAAGGGCAAAGAAAGGCAAGGCAAGGAAAGGCAAAAATGAAAAGCAAGGCAAGTCAAAAGGGCAAAGAAGGGCAAGGGAAGGCAAGGCAAAAGTGCAAACCAAGGCATGCAAAGGCAACACAAAAGAGGAAAGCAAGGCAAGGCAACGAAAAAGGGCAAAGCAAGGCAAGGCAAAAGGGCAAAGCAAGGAAAGGCAAGGAAAGGGAAAAGGGTAAAGCAAGGTAATGCAAGGCAAAAGGGCAAAGCAAGGCAAGGCAAGGCAAAAGGGTAAAGAAAGGGAAGGCAAAGCAAACGGGTAAAGCAAGGCAAGGCAAGGCAAAAAGGCAAAGAAAGGCAAAGAAAGGAAAGGCAAATGGGCAAAGCAAGGCAAGGCAAGTCAAGGCAAAAAGTCAAAGAAAGGAAAGGCAAAGAAAGGCAAAACGGAAAAGCAAGGAAAGGTAAGGCAAGGTAAATGAACAAAGCAAGGCAAGGCAAGGCAAAAGGGCAAAGCATGGTAAGGGAACAGAAACGGGTAAAGAAAGGATATGCAAGGCAAAAGGGCAAAGAAAGGAAAAGCAAAAGGGCAAAGGAAGACAATGCATGGCAAGTCTAAAGGGCAAAGCAAGGCAAGGCAAGGCAAGGCAAAAGGGCAAAGCAAGGCACGGCAAATGGGGAAAGCAAGGTAATGAAAGGCAAAGGAAAAAGTCAAAGCAAGGCATGGCAATGCATAAAGGCAAACCAAGGCAAGGCAAAGCAAAAGGGCAATGCAAGGCAAGGTAAGGCAAAAACGCAAAGCAAGGTAAGGCAAAATGGCAAAGCAAGGCAAGGCAAAGCAAACGGGTAAAGCAAGGCAATGCAAGGCAAAAGGGCAAAGAAAGGTAAGGCAAGGAAAGGCAAAAAGGCAAAGCAAGGCAAGGCAAAAGGCCAAAGAAAGGCAAGGGAAGGCAAGGCAAAACGGCAAAGAAAGGAAAGGCAAGGAAAGGCAAAAGGGAAGAAGTAAGGAAAGGTAAGGCAAGGCAGAAATGGCAAAGCAAAGCAAGGCAAGGCAAAAGGGCAAAGCATGGTAAGGGAAGAGAAACGGGTAAAGAAAGGCAATGCAAGGCAAAAGGGCAAAGAAAGGAAAGGCAAAAAGGCAAAGGACGACAACGCAAGGCAAGTCTAAAGGGCAAAGCAAGGCAAGGCAATGCAAGGCAAAAGGGCAAAGCAAGGCAAGGCAAATGGGGAAAGCAAGGTAATGAAGGGCAAGGGAAAAGAGCAAAGCAGGGCAAGGCAAGGCAAAAGGCTAAAGAAAGGGAAGGCAAAGCAAATGGTTAAAGCAAGGCAAGTCAAGGCAAATGGGCAAAGCAAAGCAAGGTAAGGCAAGGTAAATGGGCAAAGCAAGGCAAGGCAAGGCAAAAGGGCAAAGCATGTCAAGGGAAGAGAAACGGGTAAAGAAGGGCAATGCAAGGCAAAAGGGCAAAGAAAGGCAAGGCAAGGAAAGGCAAGGCAAAATGAAAAAGAAAGGCAAGGCAAAAGGCCAAAGCAAGGCAAGGCAAGGCATAAAGGCAAAGCAAGGCAAGGCAAGGGAAAAGGGCAAAGCTAAGCAAGGAAAGTCAAAAGGGAAAGCAAGACATGGCAAGGCAAGGCAAAAGGGCAATGCAAGGCAAGGCAAAGCAAACGGGTAAAGCAAGGCAATGCAAGGCAAAAGGGCAAAGAAAGGCAAGGCAAGGAAAGGCAAAAATGAAAAGCAAGGCAAGGCAAAAGGGCAAAGAAGGGCAAGGGAAGGCAAGGCAAAAGTGCAAACCAAGGCATGCAAAGGCAACACAAAAGAGGAAAGCAAGGCAAGGCAACGCAAAAGGGCAAAGCAAGGCAAGGCAAAAGGGCAAAGCAAGGAAAGGCAAGGAAAGGGAAAAGGGTAAAGCAAGGTAATGCAAGGCAAAAGGGCAAAGCAAGGCAAGGCAAGGCAAAAGGGTAAAGAAAGGGAAGGCAAAGCAAACGGGTAAAGCAAGGCAAGGCAAGGCAAAAAGGCAAAGAAAGGCAAAGAAAGGAAAGGCAAATGGGCAAAGCAAGGCAAGGCAAGTCAAGGCAAAAAGTCAAAGAAAGGAAAAGCAAGGAAAGGCAAAACGGAAAAGCAAGGAAAGGTAAGGCAAGGTAAATGGGCAAAGCAAGGCAAGGCAAGGCAAAAGGGCAAAGCATGGTAAGGGAACAGAAACGGGTAAAGAAAGGATATGCAAGGCAAAAGGGCAAAGAAAGGAAAGGCAAAAGGGCAAAGGAAGACAATGCATGGCAAGTCTAAAGGGCAAAGCAAGGCAAGGCAAGGCAAGGCAAAAGGGCAAAGCAAGGCACGGCAAATGGGGAAAGCAAGGTAATGAAAGGCAAAGGAAAAAGTCAAAGCAAGGCATGGCAATGCATAAAGGCAAACCAAGGCAAGGCAAGGCAAAAGGGCAATGCAAGGCAAGGTAAGGCAAAAGGGTAAAGAAAGGGAAAGCAAAGCAAACGGGTAAAGCAAGGCAAGGCAAGGCAAAAAGGCAAAGAAAGGCAAAGAAAGGAAAGGCAAATGGGCAAAGCAAGGCAAGGCAAGTCAAGGCAAAAAGGCAAAGAAAGGAAAGGCAAGGAAAGGCAAA
Source organism: Columba guinea (assembly GCA_032206185.1). Taxonomy (NCBI): domain Eukaryota; kingdom Metazoa; phylum Chordata; class Aves; order Columbiformes; family Columbidae; genus Columba; species Columba guinea. The sequence continues at coordinate 310,357 of JAVLUU010000222.1, read as the reverse complement.
ACGGAAAAGCAAGGAAAGGTAAGGAAAGGTAAATGAGCAAAGCAAGGCAAGGCAAGGCAAAAAGGCAAAGCATGGTAAGGGAAGAGAAACGGGTAAAGAAAGGCAATGCAAGGCAAAAGGGCAAAGAAAGGCAAGGTAAGGCAAAAGAGCAAAGTAAGGCTAGGAAAGGCAATGGAAAAGGGCAAAGCAAGGAAAGGCAAAAGGGCAAAGGAAAACAATGCAAGGCAATTCTAAAGGGCAAAGCAAGGCAAGGCAAAGCAAGGCAAAAGAGCAAAGCAAGGCAAGGCAAATGGGGAAAGCAAGGTAATGAAAGTCAAAGGAAAAGGGCAAAGCAAGGCATGGCAAGGCATGAAGGCAAACCAAGGCAAGGCAAGGCAAAAGGGCAAAGCTAGCAAGGAAAGTCAAAAGGGAAAGCAAGACAAGGCAAGGCAAGGCAAAATGGCAAAGCAAGGCAAGGCAAAGCAAACGGGTAAAGCAAGGCAATGCAAGGCAAAAGGGCAAAGAAAGGCAAGGCAAGGAAAGGCAAAATGAAAAGCAAGGCAAGGCAAAAGGGCAAAGAAAGGCAAGGGAAGGCAAGGCAAAAGTGCAAACCAAGGCATGCAAAGGCAACACAAAAGAGCAAAGCAAGGCAAAGCAACGCAAAAGGGCAAAGCAAGGCAAGGCAAAAGGGCAAAGCAAGGAAAGGCAAGGAAAGGGAAAAGGGTAAAGCAAGGTAATGCAAGGCAAAAGGGCAAAGCAAGGCAAAGCAAGGCAAAAGGGTAAAGAAAGGGAAGGCAAAGCAAACGGGTAAAGCAAGGCAAGGCAAGGCAAAAAGGCAAAGAAAGGCAAAGAAAGGAAAGGCAAATGGGCAAAGCAAGGCAAGGCAAGTCAAGGCAAAAAGGCAAAGAAAAAAAAGGCAAGGAAAGGCAAAACGGAAAAGCAAGGAAAGGTAAGGCAAGGTAAATGGGCAAAGCAAGGCAAGGGAAGGCAAAAGGGCAAAGCATGGTAAGGGAAGAGAAACGGGTAAAGAAAGGCAATGCAAGGCAAAAGGGCAAAGAAAGGGAAGGCAAGGAAAGGCAAGGCAAAATGAAAAAGAAAGGCAAGGCAAAAGGCCAAAGCAAGGCAAGGCAAGGAAAGGCAAAACGGAGAAGTAAGGAAAGGTAAGGCAAGGTAAAAATGGCAAAGCAAGGCAAGGCAAGGCAAAAGGGCAAAGCAAGGCAAGGCAAAATGGCAAAGCAAGGCAAGGCAAAGCAAACGGGTAAAGCAAGGCAATGCAAGGCAAAAGGGCAAAGAAAGGAAAGGGAAGGCAAGGCAAGACAAGGCCAAGTGAAAAAGCAAGGCAAGGCAAAAGACCAAAGCAAGGCAAGGCAAGGCAAGGCAAAAGGGCAAAGCATGGCAAGGCAAGGCAAGGCAAAACGGCAAAGTAAGACAAGGCAAGGAAAATGGCAAAGCAAGGCAATACAAAGCAAGGCAAAAGAGCAAAGCAAGTGAAGGCAAAGCAAACGGGTAAAGCAAGGCAAGGCAAAAAGGCAAAGAAAGGCAAGGCAAGGAAAGGCAAAATGGAAAAGCATGGCAAAGCAAGGCAAAAGGGCAAAGTTAAGCAAGGCAAGTCAAAAGGGAAAGCAAGGCAAAAAGGCAAAGAAAGGAAAGGCAAAAATGCAAAGCAAGGCAAGGCAAAAGGGCAAAGCAAGGCAAGGGAAGGCAAGGCAAAAGTGCAAACCAAGGCATGCAAAGGCAATACAAAAGAGCAAAGCAAGGCAAGGCAACGCAAAAGGGCAAAGCAAGGCAAGGCAAAAGGGCAAGGCAAGGCAAGGCAAGGCAAAGCAAAACGGCAAAGCAAGGCAAGGCAAGGCAAAAGGGTAAAGAAAGGGAAGGCAAAGCAAACGGGTAAAGCAAGGCAAGGCAAGGCAAAAAGGTAAAGAAAGGCAAAGAAAGGAAAGGCAAATGGGCAAAGCAAGGCAAGGCAAGTCAAGGCAAAACGGCAAAGAAAGGAAAAACAAGGAAGGGCAAAACGGAAAAGCAAGGAAAGGTAAGGCAAGGTAAATGAGCAAAGCAAGGCAAGGCAAGGCAAAAGGGCAAAGCATGGTAAGGGAAGAGAAACGGGTAAAGAAAGGCAATGCAAGGCAAAAGGGCAAAGAAAGGCAAGGTAAGACAAAAGAGCAAAGTAAGGCTAGGAAAGGCAAGTCAAGAGGGCAAAGCAAGGAAAGGCAAAAGGGCAAAGGAAAACAATGCAAGGCAAGTCTAAAGGGCAAAGCAAGGCAAGGCAAGGCAAGGCAAAAGGGCAAAGCAAGGCAAGGCAAATAAGGAAAGCAAGGTAATGAAAGGCAAAGGAAAAGGGCAAAGCAAGGCACGGCAAGGCATAAAGGCAAACCCAGGCAAGGCAAGGCAAAAGGGCAAAGCTAAGCAAGGAAAGTCAAAAGAAAAAGCAAGACAAGGCAAGGCAAGGCAAAAGGGCAATGCAAGGCAAAGCAAAGCAAACGGGTAAAGCAAGGCAATGCAAGGCAAAAGGGCAAAGAAAGGCAAGGCAAGGAAAGGCAAAAATGAAAAGCAAGGCAAGTCAAAAGGGCAAAGAAGGGCAAGGGAAGGCAAGGCAAAAGTGCAAACCAAGGCATGCAAAGGCAACACAAAAGAGCAAATCAAGGCAAGGCAAGGCAAAAGGGCAAAGCATGTCAAGGGAAGAGAAACGGGTAAAGAAGGGCAATGCAAGGCAAAAGGGCAAAGAAAGGCAAGGCAAGTAAAGGCAAGGCAAAATGAAAAAGAAAGGCAAGGCAAAAGGCCAAAGGAAGGCAAGGCAAGGAAAGGCAAAACGGAGAAGTAAGGAAAGGTAAGGCAAAGTAAAAATGGCAAAGCAAGGCAAGGCAAGGCAAAAGGGCAAAGCATGGTAAGGGAAGAGAAACGGGTAAAGAAAGGCAATACAAGGCAAAAGGGCAAAGAAAGGCAAGGTAATGCAAAAGAGCAAAGTAAGGCTAGGAAAGGCAAGGCAAAAGGGCAAAGCAAGGCATGGCAAGGCATAAAGGCAAAGCAAGGCAAGGCAAGGGAAAAGGGCAAAGCTAAGCAAGGAAAGTCAAAAGGGAAAGCAAGACAAGGCAAGGCAAGGCAAAAGGGCAATGCAAGGCAAGGCAAAGCAAACGGGTAAAGCAAGGCAATGCAAGGCAAAAGGGCAAAGAAAGGCAAGGCAAGGAAAGGCAAAAATGAAAAGCAAGGCAAGGCAAAAGGGCAAAGAAGGGCAAGGGAAGGCAAGGCAAAAGTGCAAACCAAGGCATGCAAAGGCAACACAAAAGAGCAAAGCAAGGCAAGGCAACGCAAAAGGGCAAAGCAAGGCAAGGCAAAAGGGCAAAGCAAGGAAAGGCAAGGAAAGGGAAAATGGTAAAGCAAGGTAATGCAAGGCAAAAGGGCAAAGCAAGGCAAGGCGAGGCAAAAGGGTAAAGAAAGGGAAGGCAAAGCAAACGGGTAAAGCAAGGCAAGGCAAGGCAAAAAGGCAAAGAAAGGCAAAGAAAGGAAAGGCAAATGGGCAAAGCAAGGCAAGGCAAGTCAAGGCAAAAAGTCAAAGAAAGGAAAGGCAAGGAAAGGCAAAACGGAAAAGCAAGGAAAGGTAAGGCAAGGTAAATGAACAAAGCAAGGCAAGGCAAGGCAAAAGGGCAAAGCATGGTAAGGGAACAGAAACGGGTAAAGAAAGGATATGCAAGGCAAAAGGGCAAAGAAAGGAAAGGCAAAAGGGCAAAGGAAGACAATGCATGGCAAGTCTAAAGGGCAAAGCAAGGCAAGGCAAGGCAAGGCAAAAGGGCAAAGCAAGGCACGGCAAATGGGGAAAGCAAGGTAATGAAAGGCAAAGGAAAAAGTCAAAGCAAGGCATGGCAATGCATAAAGGCAAACCAAGGCAAGGCAAAGCAAAAGGGCAATGCAAGGCAAGGTAAGGCAAAAACGCAAAGCAAGGTAATGCAAAATGGCAAAGCAAGGTAAGGCAAAGCAAACGGGTAAAGGAAGGCAATGCAAGGCAAAAGGGCAAAGAAAGGCAAGGCAAGGAAAGGCAAAAAGGCAAAGCAAGGCAAGGCAAAAGGGCAAAGAAAGGCAAGGGAAGGCAAGGCAAAACGGCAACGAAAGGAAAGGCAAGGAAAGGCAAAAGGGAGAAGTAAGGAAAGGTAAGGCAAGGTAGAAATGGCAAAGCAAAGCAAGGCAAGGCAAAAGGGCAAAGCATGGTAAGGGAAGAGAAACGGGTAAAGAAAGGCAATGCAAGGCAAAAGGGCAAAGAAGGGAAAGGCAAAAGGGCAAAGGACGACAACGCAAGGCAAGTCTAAAGGGCAAAGCAAGGCAAGGCAAGGCAAGGCAAAAGGGCAATACAAGGCAAGGTAAGGCAAAAACGCAAAGCAAGGCAAGGCAAAATGGCAAAGCAAGGCAAGGCAAAGCAAACGGATAAAGCAAGGCAATGCAAGGCAAAAGGGCAAAGAAAGGCAAGGCAAGGAAAGGCAAAAATGAAAAGCAAGGCAAGGCAAAAGGGCAAAGAAAGGCAAGGGAAGGCAAGGCAAAAGTGCAAACCAAGGCATGCAAAGGCAACACAAAAGAGCAAAGCAAGGCAAGGCAACGCAAAAGGGCAAAGCAAGGCAAGGCAAAAGGGCAAAGCAAGGAAAGGCAAGGAAAGGGAAAAGGGTAAAGCAAGGTAATGCAAGGCAAAAGGGCAATGCAAGGCAAGGCAAGGCAAAAGGGTAAAGAAAGGGAAGGCAAAGCAAACGGGTAAAGCAAGGCAAGGCAAGGCAAAAAGGCAAAGAAAGGCAAAGAAAGGAAAGGCAAATGGGCAAAGCAAGGCAAGGCAAGTCAAGGCAAAAAGGCAAAGAAAGGAAAGGCAAGGAAAGGCAAAACGGAAAAGCAAGGAAAGGTAAGGCAAGGTAAATGGGCAAAGCAAGGCAAGGCAAGGCAAAATGGCAAAGCATGGTAAGGGAAGAGAAACGGGTAAAGAAAGGCAATGCAAGGCAAAAGGGCAAAGAAAGGCAAGGTAAGGCAAAAGAGCAAAGTAAGTCTAAGGCAAGGCAAGGCAAAAGGGCAAAGCAAGGAAAGGCAAAAGGGCAAAGGAAGACAATGCAAGGCAAGTCTACAGGGCAAAGCAAGGCAAGGCAAGGCAAAAGGGCAAAGCAAGGCAAGGCAAATGGGGAAAGCAAGGCAATGAAAGGCAAGGCAAAAGGGCAATGCAAGGCAAGGTAAGGCAAAAACGCAAAGCAAGGCAAGGCAAAATGGCAAAGCAAGGCAAGGCAAAGCAAACGGGTAAAGCAAGGCAATGCAAGGCAAAAGGGCAAAGAAAGGAAAGGGAAGGAAAGGCAAGACAAGGCTAAGTGAAAAAGCAAGGCAAGGCAAAAGACCAAAGCAAGGCAAGGCAAGGCAAGGCAAAAGGGCAAAGAAAGGCAAGGGAATGCAAGGCAAAAGGGCAAAGTAAGGTAAGGCAAAGCAAAAGAGCAAAGCAAGGCAAGGCAATGCAAAAGGGCAAAGCATTGCAAGGCAAGGAAAGGCAAAAGAGAAAAGAAGGGCAAGGCAAGGCAAGGCAAAACGGCAAAGTAAGGCAAGGCAAGGCAAATGGCAAAGCAAGGCAATACAAAGCAAGGCAAAAGAGCAAAGCAAGTGAAGGCAAAGCAAACGGGTAAAGCAAGGCAAGGCAAAAAGGCAAAGAAAGGCAAGGCAAGGAAAGGCAAAATGGAAAAGCATGGCAAAGCAAGGCAAAAGGGCAAAGTTATGCAAGGCAAGTCAAAAGGGAAAGCAAGACAACGGAAGGCAAGGCAAAAAGGCAAAGAAAGGAAAGGCAAAAATGCAAAGCAAGGCAAGGCAAAAGTGCAAACCAAGGCATGCAAAGGCAATACAAAAGAGCAAAGCAAGGCAAGGCAACGCAAAAGGGCAAAGCAAGGCAAGGCAAAAGGGCAAAGCAAGGAAAGGCAAGGAAAGGGAAAAGGGTAAAGCAAGGTAATGCAAGGCAAAAGGGCAAAGCAAGGAAAGGCAAAAGGGCAAAGGAAGACAATGCAAGGCAAGTCTACAGGGCAAAGCAAGGCAAGGCAAGGCAAAAGGGCAAAGCAAGGCAAGGCAAATGGGGAAAGCAAGGCATTGAAAGGCAAGGCAAAAGGGCAATGCAAGGCAAGGTAAGGCAAAAACGCAAAGCAAGGCAAGGCAAAATGGCAAAGCAAGGCAAGGCAAAGCAAACGGGTAAAGCAAGGCAATGCAAGGCAAAAGGGCAAAGAAAGGAAAGGCAAGGCAAGGCAAGACAAGGCCAAGTGAAAAAGCAAGGCAAGGCAAAAGACCAAAGCAAGGCAAGGCAAGGCAAGGCAAAAAGGCAAAGCAAGGAAAGGCAAAAGGGCAAAGCAAGACAAGGCAAGGCAAGGCAAAAGGGCAAAGAAAGGCAAGGGAATGCAAGGCAAAAGGGCAAAGTAAGGTAAGGCAAAGCAAAAGAGCAAAGCAAGGCAAGGCAAGGCAAAAGGGCAAAGCATGGCAAGGCTAGGAAAGGCAAAAGAGAAAAGAAGGGCAAGGCAAGGCAAGGCAAAACGGCAAAGTAAGGCAAGGCAAGGCAAAACGGCAAAGTAAGGCAATACAAAGCAAGGCAAAAGAGCAAAGCAAGTGAAGGCAAAGCAAACGGGTAAAGCAAGGCAAGGCAAAAAGGCAAAGAAAGGCAAGGCAAGGAAAGGCAAAATGGAAAAGCATGGCAAAGCAAGGCAAAAGGGCAAAGTTAAGCAAGGCAAGTCAAAAGGGAAAGCAAGACAACGGAAGGCAAGGCAAAAAGGCAAAGAAAGGAAAGGCAAAAATGCAAAGCAAGGCAAGGCAAAAGGGCAAAGCAAGGCAAGGGAAGGCAAGGCAAAAGTGCAAACCAAGGCATGCAAAGGCAATACAAAAGAGCAAACCAAGGCAAGGCAACGCAAAAGGGCAAAGCAAGGCAAGGCAAAAGGGCAAGGCAAGGCAAGGCAAAGCAAAACGGCAAAGCAAGGCAAGGCAAGGCAAAAGGGTAAAGAAAGGGAAGGCAAAGCAAACGGGTAAAGCAAGGCAAGGCAAGGCAAAAAGGTAAAGAAAGGCAAAGAAAGGAAAGGAAAATGGGCAAAGCAAGGCAAGGCAAGTCAAGGCAAAACGGCAAAGAAAGGAAAAACAAGGAAGGGCAAAACGGAAAAGCAAGGAAAGGTAAGGCAAGGTAAATGAGCAAAGCAAGGCAAGGCAAGGCAAAAGGGCAAAGCATGGTAAGGGAAGAGAAACGGGTAAAGAAAGGCAATGCAAGGCAAAAGGGCAAAGAAAGGCAAGGTAAGACAAAAGAGCAAAGTAAGGCTAGGAAAGGCAAGTCAAGAGGGCAAAGCAAGGAAAGGCAAAAGGGCAAAGGAAAACAATGCAAGGCAAGTCTAAAGGGCAAAGCAAGGCAAGGCAATGCAAGGCAAAAGGGCAAAGCAAGGCAAGGCAAATAAGGAAAGCAAGGTAATGAAAGACAAAGGAAAAGGGCAAAGCAAGGCACGGCAAGGCATAAAGGCAAACCCAGGCAAGGCAAGGCAAAAGTGCAAAGCTAAGCAAGGAAAGTCAAAAGAAAAAGCAAGACAAGGCAAGGCAAGGCAAAAGGGCAATGCAAGGCAAGGCAAAGCAAACGGGTAAAGCAAGGCAATGCAAGGCAAAAGGGCAAAAGAAAGGCAAGGCAAGGAAAGGCAAAAATGAAAAGCAAGGCAAGTCAAAAGGGCAAAGAAGGGCAAGGGAAGGCAAGGCAAAAGTGCAAACCAAGGCATGCAAAGGCAACACAAAAGAGCAAATCAAGGCAAGGCAAGGCAAAAGGGCAAAGCATGTCAAGGGAAGAGAAACGGGTAAAGAAGGGCAATGCAAGGCAAAAGGGCAAAGAAAGGCAAGGCAAGTAAAGGCAAGGCAAAATGAAAAAGAAAGGCAAGGCAAAAGGCCAAAGGAAGGCAAGGCAAGGAAAGGCAAAACGGAGAAGTAAGGAAAGGTAAGGCAAAGTAAAAATGGCAAAGCAAGGCAAGGCAAGGCAAAAGGGCAAAGCATGGTAAGGGAAGAGAAACGGGTAAAGAAAGGCAATACAAGGCAAAAGGGCAAAGAAAGGCAAGGCAAGGAAAGGCAAAAATGAAAAGCAAGGCAAGGCAAAAGGGCAAAGAAGGGCAAGGCAAGGAAAGGCAAAAATGAAAAGCAAGGCAAGGCAAAAGGGCAAAGAAGGGCAAGGGAAGGCAAGGCAAAAGTGCAAACCAAGGCATGCAAAGGCAACACAAAAGAGGAAAGCAAGGCAAGGCAACGCAAAAGGGCAAAGCAAGGCAAGGCAAAAGGGCAAAGCAAGGAAAGGCAAGGAAAGGGAAAAGGGTAAAGCAAGGTAATGCAAGGCAAAAGGGCAAAGCAAGGCAAGGCAAAGCAAACGGGTAAAGCAAGGCAATGCAAGGCAAAAGGGCAAAGAAAGGCAAGGCAAGGAAAGGCAAAAATGAAAAGCAAGGCAAGGCAAAAGGGCAAAGAAGGGCAAGGGAAGGCAAGGCAAAAGTGCAAACCAAGGCATGCAAAGGCAACACAAAAGAGGAAAGCAAGGCAAGGCAACGCAAAAGGGCAAAGCAAGGCAAGGCAAAAGGGCAAAGCAAGGAAAGGCAAGGAAAGGGAAAAGGGTAAAGCAAGGTAATGCAAGGCAAAAGGGCAAAGCAAGGCAAGGCAAGGCAAAAGGGTAAAGAAAGGGAAGGCAAAGCAAACGGGTAAAGCAAGGCAAGGCAAGGCAAAAAGGCAAAGAAAGGCAAAGAAAGGAAAGGCAAATGGGCAAAGCAAGGCAAGGCAAGTCAAGGCAAAAAGTCAAAGAAAGGAAAGGCAAGGAAAGGCAAAACGGAAAAGCAAGGAAAGGTAAGGCAAGGTAAATGAACAAAGCAAGGCAAGGCAAGGCAAAAGGGCAAAGCATGGTAAGGGAACAGAAACGGGTAAAGAAAGGATATGCAAGGCAAAAGGGCAAAGAAAGGAAAGGCAAAAGGGCAAAGGAAGACAATGCATGGCAAGTCTAAAGGGCAAAGCAAGGCAAGGCAAGGCAAGGCAAAAGGGCAAAGCAAGGCACGGCAAATGGGGAAAGCAAGGTAATGAAAGGCAAAGGAAAAAGTCAAAGCAAGGCATGGCAATGCATAAAGGCAAACCAAGGCAAGGCAAAGCAAAAGGGCAATGCAAGGCAAGGTAAGGCAAAAACGCAAAGCAAGGTAATGCAAAATGGCAAAGCAAGGTAAGGCAAAGCAAACGGGTAAAGGAAGGCAATGCAAGGCAAAAGGGCAAAGAAAGGCAAGGCAAGGAAAGGCAAAAAGGCAAAGCAAGGCAAGGCAAAAGGGCAAAGAAAGGCAAGGGAAGGCAAGGCAAAACGGCAACGAAAGGAAAGGCAAGGAAAGGCAAAAGGGAGAAGTAAGGAAAGGTAAGGCAAGGTAGAAATGGCAAAGCAAAGCAAGGCAAGGCAAAAGGGCAAAGCATGGTAAGGGAAGAGAAACGGGTAAAGAAAGGCAATGCAAGGCAAAAGGGCAAAGAAGGGAAAGGCAAAAGGGCAAAGGACGACAACGCAAGGCAAGTCTAAAGGGCAAAGCAAGGCAAGGCAAGGCAAGGCAAAAGGGCAATACAAGGCAAGGTAAGGCAAAAACGCAAAGCAAGGCAAGGCAAAATGGCAAAGCAAGGCAAGGCAAAGCAAACGGATAAAGCAAGGCAATGCAAGGCAAAAGGGCAAAGAAAGGCAAGGCAAGGAAAGGCAAAAATGAAAAGCAAGGCAAGGCAAAAGGGCAAAGAAAGGCAAGGGAAGGCAAGGCAAAAGTGCAAACCAAGGCATGCAAAGGCAACACAAAAGAGCAAAGCAAGGCAAGGCAACGCAAAAGGGCAAAGCAAGGCAAGGCAAAAGGGCAAAGCAAGGAAAGGCAAGGAAAGGGAAAAGGGTAAAGCAAGGTAATGCAAGGCAAAAGGGCAATGCAAGGCAAGGCAAGGCAAAAGGGTAAAGAAAGGGAAGGCAAAGCAAACGGGTAAAGCAAGGCAAGGCAAGGCAAAAAGGCAAAGAAAGGCAAAGAAAGGAAAGGCAAATGGGCAAAGCAAGGCAAGGCAAGTCAAGGCAAAAAGGCAAAGAAAGGAAAGGCAAGGAAAGGCAAAACGGAAAAGCAAGGAAAGGTAAGGCAAGGTAAATGGGCAAAGCAAGGCAAGGCAAGGCAAAATGGCAAAGCATGGTAAGGGAAGAGAAACGGGTAAAGAAAGGCAATGCAAGGCAAAAGGGCAAAGAAAGGCAAGGTAAGGCAAAAGAGCAAAGTAAGGCTAAGGCAAGGCAAGGCAAAAGGGCAAAGCAAGGAAAGGCAGAAGGGCAAAGGAAGACAATGCAAGGCAAGTCTACAGGGCAAAGCAAGGCAAGGCAAGGCAAAAGGGCAAAGCAAGGCAAGGCAAATGGGGAAAGCAAGGCAATGAAAGGCAAGGCAAAAGGGCAATGCAAGGCAAGGTAAGGCAAAAACGCAAAGCAAGGCAAGGCAAAATGGCAAAGCAAGGCAAGGCAAAGCAAACGGGTAAAGCAAGGCAATGCAAGGCAAAAGGGCAAAGAAAGGAAAGGGAAGGAAAGGCAAGACAAGGCTAAGTGAAAAAGCAAGGCAAGGCAAAAGACCAAAGCAAGGCAAGGCAAGGCAAGGCAAAAGGGCAAAGAAAGGCAAGGGAATGCAAGGCAAAAGGGCAAAGTAAGGTAAGGCAAAGCAAAAGAGCAAAGCAAGGCAAGGCAATGCAAAAGGGCAAAGCATTGCAAGGCAAGGAAAGGCAAAAGAGAAAAGAAGGGCAAGGCAAGGCAAGGCAAAACGGCAAAGTAAGGCAAGGCAAGGCAAATGGCAAAGCAAGGCAATACAAAGCAAGGCAAAAGAGCAAAGCAAGTGAAGGGAAAGCAAACGGGTAAAGCAAGGCAAGGCAAAAAGGCAAAGAAAGGCAAGGCAAGGAAAGGCAAAATGGAAAAGCATGGCAAAGCAAGGCAAAAGGGCAAAGTTATGCAAGGCAAGTCAAAAGGGAAAGCAAGACAACGGAAGGCAAGGCAAAAAGGCAAAGAAAGGAAAGGCAAAAATGCAAAGCAAGGCAAGGCAAAAGTGCAAACCAAGGCATGCAAAGGCAATACAAAAGAGCAAAGCAAGGCAAGGCAACGCAAAAGGGCAAAGCAAGGCAAGGCAAAAGGGCAAGGCAAGGCAAGGCAAGGCAAAGCAAAACGGCAAAGCAAGGCAAGGCAAGGCAAAAGGCTAAAGAAAGGCAAAGAAAGGAAAGGCAAATGGGCAAAGCAAGGCAAGGCAAGTCAAGGCAAAACGGCAAAGAAAGGAAAAACAAGGAAGGGCAAAACGGAAAAGCAAGGAAAGGTAAGGCAAGGTAAATGACCAAAGCAAGGCAAGGCAAGGCAAAAGGGCAAAGCATGGTAAGGGAAGAGAAACGGGTAAAGAAAGGCAATGCAAGGCAAAAGGGCAAAGAAAGGCAAGGTAAGGCAAAAGAGCAAAGTAAGGCTAGGAAAGGCAAGTCAAGAGGGCAAAGCAAGGAAAGGCAAAAGGGCAAAGGAAAACAATGCAAGGCAAGTCTAAAGGGCAAAGCAAGGCAAGGCAAGGCAAGGCAAAAGGGCAAAGCAAGGCAAGGCAAATGGGGAAAGCAAGGTAATGAAAGGCAAAGGAAAAGGGCAAAGCAAGGCATGGCAGGGCATAAAGGCAAACCAAGGCAAGACAAGGCAAAAGGGCAAAGCTAAGCAAGGAAAGTCAAAAGGGAAAGCAAGACAAGGCAAGGCAAGGCAAAAGGGCAATGCAAGGCAAGGCAAAGCAAACGGGTAAAGCAAGGCAATGCAAGGCAAAAGGGCAAAGAAAGGCAAGGCAAGGAAAGGCAAAAATGCAAAGCAAGGCAAGGCAAAAGGGCAAAGCAAGGCAAGGGAAGGCAAGGCAAAAGTGCAAACCAAGGCATGCAAAGGCAATACAAAAGAGCAAGGCAAGGCAAGGCAACGAAAAGGGCAAAGCAAGGCAAGGCAAAAGGGCAAGGCAAGGCAAGGCAAGGCAAAGCAAAAGGGCAAAGCAAGGCAAGGCAACGCAAAAGGGTAAAGAAAGGGAAGGCAAAGCAAACGGGTAAAGCAAGGCAAGGCAAGGCAAAAAGGCAAAGAAAGGCAAAGAAAGGAAAGGCAAATGGGCAAAGCAAGGCAAGGCAAGGCAAAAGGGTAAAGAAAGGGAAGGCAAAGCAAACGGGTAAAGCAAGGCAAGGCAAGGCAAAAAGGTAAAGAAAGGCAAAGAAAGGAAAGGAAAATGGGCAAAGCAAGGCAAGGCAAGTCAAGGCAAAACGGCAAAGAAAGGAAAAACAAGGAAGGGCAAAACGGAAAAGCAAGGAAAGGTAAGGCAAGGTAAATGAGCAAAGCAAGGCAAGGCAAGGCAAAAAAGCAAAGCATGGTAAGGGAAGAGAAACGGGTAAAGAAAGGCAATGCAAGGCAAAAGGGCAAAGAAAGGCAAGGTAAGACAAAAGAGCAAAGTAAGGCTAGGAAAGGCAAGTCAAGAGGGCAAAGCAAGGAAAGGCAAAAGGGCAAAGGAAAACAATGCAAGGCAAGTCTAAAGGGCAAAGCAAGGGAAGGCAAGGCAAGGCAAAAGGGCAAAGCAAGGCAAGGCAAATAAGGAAAGCAAGGTAATGAAAGGCAAAGGAAAAGGGCAAAGCAAGGCACGGCAAGGCATAAAGGCAAACCAAGGCAAGGCAAGGCAAAAGGGCAAAGCTAAGCAAGGAAAGTCAAAAGGGAAAGCAAGACAAGGCAAGGCAAGGCAAAAGGGCAATGCAAGGCAAGGCAAAGCAAACGGGTAAAGCAAGGCAATGCAAGGCAAAAGGGCAAAGCAAGGCAAGGCAAATGGGGAAAGCAAGACAATGAAAGGCAAGGCAAAATGGCAATGCAAGGCAAGGTAAGGCAAAAACGCAAAGCAAGGCAAGGCAAAATGGCAAAGCAAGGCAAGGCAAAGCAAACGGGTAAAACAAGGCAATGCAAGGCAAAAGGGCAAAGAAAGGAAAGGGAAGGCAAGGCAAGACAAGGCCAAGTGAAAAAGCAAGGCAAGGCAAAAGACCAAAGCAAGGCAAGGCAAGGCAAGGCAAAAGGGCAAAGAAAGGCAAGGGAATGCAAGGCAAAAGGGCAAAGTAAGGTAAGGCAAAGCAAAAGAGCAAAGCAAGGCAAGGCAAGGCAAAAGGGCAAAGCATGGCAAGGCAAGGAAAGGCAAAAGAGAAAAGAAGGGCAAGGCAAGGCAAGGCAAAACGGCAAAGTAAGGCAAGGCAAGGCAAAACGGCAAAGTAAGGCAAGGCAAGGCAAATGGCAAAGCAAGGCAATACAAAGCAAGGCAAAAGAGCAAAGCAAGTGAAGGCAAAGCAAACGGGTAAAGCAAGGCAAGGCAAAAAGGCAAAGAAAGGCAAGGCAAGGAAAGGCAAAATGGAAAAGCATGGCAAAGCAAGGCAAAAGGGCAAAGTTAAGCAAGGCAAGTCAAAAGGGAAAGCAAGACAACGGAAGGCAATGCAAAAAGGCAAAGAAAGGAAAGGCAAAAATGCAAAGCAAGGCAAGGCAAAAGGGCAAAGCAAGGCAAGGGAAGGCAAGGCAAAAGTGCAAACCAAGGCATGCAAAGGCAATACAAAAGAGCAAAGCAAGGCAAGGCAACGCAAAAGGGCAAAGCAAGGCAAGGCAAAAGGGCAAGGCAAGGCAAGGCAAGGCAAAGCAAAACGGCAAAGCAAGGCAAGGCAAGGCAAAAGGCTAAAGAAAGGCAAAGAAAGGAAAGGCAAATGGGCAAAGCAAGGCAAGGCAAGTCAAGGCAAAACGGCGAAGAAAGGAAAAACAAGGAAGGGCAAAACGGAAAAGCAAGGAAAGGTAAGGCAAGGTAAATGAACAAAGCAAGGCAAGGCAAGGCAAAAGGGCAAAGCATGGTAAGGGAAGAGAAACGGGTAAAGAAAGGCAATGCAAGGCAAAAGGGCAAAGAAAGGCAAGGTAAGGCAAAAGAGCAAAGTAAGGCTAGGAAAGGCAAGTCTGAGGGCAAAGCAAGGAAAGGCAAAAGGGCAAAGGAAAACAATGCAAGGCAAGTCTAAAGGGCAAAGCAAGGCAAGGCAAGGCAAGGCAAAAATGAAAAGCAAGGCAAGGCAAAAGGGCAAAGAAAGGCAAGGGAAGGCAAGGCAAAAGTCCAAACCAAGGCATGCAAAGGCAACACAAAAGAGCAAAGCAAGGCAAGGCAAAAGGGCAAAGCAAGGAAAGGCAAGGAAAGGGAAAAGGGTAAAGCAAGGTAATGCAAGGCAAAAGGGCAAAGCAAGGAAAGCTAAAAGGGCAAAGGAAGACAATGCAAGGCAAGTCTACAGGGCAAAGCAAGGCAAGGCAAGGCAAAAGGGCAAAGCAAGGCAAGGCAAATGGGGAAAGCAAGGCATTGAAAGGCAAGGCAAAAGGGCAATGCAAGGCAAGGTAAGGCAAAAACGCAAAGCAAGGCAAGGCAAAATGGCAAAGCAAGGCAAGGCAAAGCAAACGGGTAAAGCAATGCAATGCAAGGCAAAAGGGCAAAGAAAGGAAAGGCAAGGCAAGGCAAGACAAGGCCAAGTGAAAAAGCAAGGCAAGGCAAAAGACCAAAGCAAGGCAAGGCAAGGCAAGGCAAAAAGGCAAAGCAAGGAAAGGCAAAAGGGCAAAGCAAGACAAGGCAAGGCAAGGCAAAAGGGCAAAGAAAGGCAAGGGAATGCAAGGCAAAAGGGCAAAGTAAGGTAAGGCAAAGCAAAAGAGCAAAGCAAGGCAAGGCAAGGCAAAAGGGCAAAGCATGGCAAGGCTAGGAAAGGCAAAAGAGAAAAGAAGGGCAAGGCAAGGCAAGGCAAAACGGCAAAGTAAGGCAAGGCAAGGCAAAACGGCAAAGTAAGGCAATACAAAGCAAGGCAAAAGAGCAAAGCAAGTGAAGGCAAAGCAAACGGGTAAAGCAAGGCAAGGCAAAAAGGCAAAGAAAGGCAAGGCAAGGAAAGGCAAAATGGAAAAGCATGGCAAAGCAAGGCAAAAGGGCAAAGTTAAGCAAGGCAAGTCAAAAGGGAAAGCAAGACAACGGAAGGCAAGGCAAAAAGGCAAAGAAAGGAAAGGCAAAAATGCAAAGCAAGGCAAGGCAAAAGGGCAAAGCAAGGCAAGGGAAGGCAAGGCAAAAGTGCAAACCAAGGCATGCAAAGGCAATACAAAAGAGCAAACCAAGGCAAGGCAACGCAAAAGGGCAAAGCAAGGCAAGGCAAAAGGGCAAGGCAAGGCAAGGCAAGGCAAAGCAAAACGGCAAAGCAAGGCAAGGCAAGGCTAAAGAAAGGCAAAGAAAGGAAAGGCAAATGGGCAAAGCAAGGCAAGGCAAGTCAAGGCAAAACGGCGAAGAAAGGAAAAACAAGGAAGGGCAAAACGGAAAAGCAAGGAAAGGTAAGGCAAGGTAAATGAACAAAGCAAGGCAAGGCAAGGCAAAAGGGCAAAGCATGGTAAGGGAAGAGAAACGGGTAAAGAAAGGCAATGCAAGGCAAAAGGGCAAAGAAAGGCAAGGTAAGACAAAAGAGCAAAGTAAGGCTAGGAAAGGCAAGTCATGAGGGCAAAGCAAGGAAAGGCAAAAGGGCAAAGGAAAACAATGCAAGGCAAGTCTAAAGGGCAAAGCAAGGCAAGGCAAGGCAAGGCAAAAGGGCAAAGCAAGGCAAGGCAAATAAGGAAAGCAAGGTAATGAAAGGCAAAGGAAAAGGGCAAAGCAAGGCACGGCAAGGCATAAAGGCAAACCAAGGCAAGGCAAGGCAAAAGGGCAAAGCTAAGCAAGGAAAGTCAAAAGGGAAAGCAAGACAAGGCAAGGCAAGGCAAAAGGGCAATGCAAGGCAAGGCAAAGCAAACGGGTAAAGCAAGGCAATGCAAGGCAAAAGGGCAAAGAAAGGCAAGGCAAGGAAAGGCAAAAATGAAAAGCAAGGCAAGTCAAAAGGGCAAAGAAGGGCAAGGGAAGGCAAGGCAAAAGTGCAAACCAAGGCATGCAAAGGCAACACAAAAGAGCAAAGCAAGGCAAGGCAACGCAAAAGGGCAAAGCAAGGCAAGGCAAAAGGGCAAAGCAAGGAAAGGCAAGGAAAGGGAAAAGGGTAAAGCAAGGTAATGCAAGGCAAAAGGGCAAAGCAAGGCAAGGCAAGGCAAAAGGGTAAAGAAAGGGAAGGCAAAGCAAACGGGTAAAGCAAGGCAAGGCAAGGCAAAAAGGCAAAGAAAGGCAAAGAAAGGAAAGGCAAATGGGCAAAGCAAGGCAAGGCAAGTCAAGGCAAAAAGTCAAAGAAAGGAAAGGCAAAGAAAGGCAAAACGGAAAAGCAAGGAAAGGTAAGGCAAGGTAAATGAACAAAGCAAGGCAAGGCAAGGCAAAAGGGCAAAGCATGGTAAGGGAACAGAAACGGGTAAAGAAAGGATATGCAAGGCAAAAGGGCAAAGAAAGGAAAAGCAAAAGGGCAAAGGAAGACAATGCATGGCAAGTCTAAAGGGCAAAGCAAGGCAAGGCAAGGCAAGGCAAAAGGGCAAAGCAAGGCACGGCAAATGGGGAAAGCAAGGTAATGAAGGGCAAGGGAAAAGAGCAAAGCAGGGCAAGGCAAGGCAAAAGGCTAAAGAAAGGGAAGGCAAAGCAAATGGTTAAAGCAAGGCAAGTCAAGGCAAATGGGCAAAGCAAAGCAAGGTAAGGCAAGGTAAATGGCAAAGCAAGGCAAGGCAAGGCAAAAGGGCAAAGCATGTCAAGGGAAGAGAAACGGGTAAAGAAGGGCAATGCAAGGCAAAAGGGCAAAGAAAGGCAAGGCAAGGAAAGGCAAGGCAAAATGAAAAAGAAAGGCAAGGCAAAAGGCCAAAGCAAGGCAAGGCAAGGAAAGGCAAAACGGAGAAGTAAGGAAAGGTAAGGCAAGGTAAAAATGGCAAAGCAAGGCAAGGCAAGGCAAAAGGGCAAAGCATGGTAAGGGAAGAGAAACGGGTAAAGAAAGGCAATACAAGGCAAAAGGGCAAAGAAAGGCAAGGTAATGCAAAAGAGCAAAGTAAGGCTAGGAAAGGCAAGGCAAAAGGGCAAAGCAAGGCATGGCAAGGCATAAAGGCAAAGCAAGGCAAGGCAAGGGAAGAGGGCAAAGCTAAGCAAGGAAAGTCAAAAGGGAAAGCAAGACAAGGCAAGGCAAGGCAAAAGGGCAATGCAAGGCAAGGCAAAGCAAACGGGTAAAGCAAGGCAATGCAAGGCAAAAGGGCAAAGAAAGGCAAGGCAAGGAAAGGCAAAAATGAAAAGCAAGGCAAGGCAAAAGGGCAAAGAAGGGCAAGGGAAGGCAAGGCAAAAGTGCAAACCAAGGCATGCAAAGGTTACACAAAAGAGGAAAGCAAGGCAAGGCAACGCAAAAGGGCAAAGCAAGGCAAGGCAAAAGGGCAAAGCAAGGAAAGGCAAGGAAAGGGAAAAGGGTAAAGCAAGGTAATGCAAGGCAAAAGGGCAAAGCAAGGCAAGGCAAGGCAAAAGGGTAAAGAAAGGGAAGGCAAAGCAAACGGGTAAAGCAAGGCAAGGCAAGGCAAAAAGGCAAAGAAAGGCAAAGAAAGGAAAGGCAAATGGGCAAAGCAAGGCAAGGCAAGTCAAGGCAAAAAGTCAAAGAAAGGAAAGGCAAGGAAAGGCAAAACGGAAAAGCAAGGAAAGGTAAGGCAAGGTAAATGGGCAAAGCAAGGCAAGGCAAGGCAAAATGGCAAAGCATGGTAAGGGAAGAGAAACGGGTAAAGAAAGGCAATGCAAGGCAAAAGGGCAAAAAAAGGACAGGTAAGGCAAAAGAGCAAAGTAAGGCTAAGGCAAGGCAAGGCAAAAGGGCAAAGCAAGGAAAGGCAAAAGGGCAAAGGAAGACAATGCAAGGCAAGTCTACAGGGCAAAGCAAGGCAAGGCAAGGCAAAAGGGCAAAGCAAGGCAAGGCAAATGGGGAAAGCAAGGCAATGAAAGGCAAGGCAAAAGGGCAATGCAAGGCAAGGTAAGGCAAAAACGCAAAGCAAGGCAAGGCAAAATGGCAAAGCAAGGCAAGGCAAAGCAAACGGGTAAAGCAAGGCAATGCAAGGCAAAAGGGCAAAGAAAGGAAAGGGAAGGCAAGGCAAGACAAGGCTAAGTGAAAAAGCAAGGCAAGGCAAAAGACCAAAGCAAGGCAAGGCAAGGCAAGGCAAAAGGGCAAAGAAAGGCAAGGGAATGCAAGGCAAAAGGGCAAAGTAAGGTAAGGCAAAGCAAAAGAGCAAAGCAAGGCAAGGCAATGCAAAAGGGCAAAGCATGGCAAGGCAAGGAAAGGCAAAAGAGAAAAGAAGGGCAAGGCAAGGCAAGGCAAAACGGCAAAGTAAGGCAAGGCAAGGCAAAACGGCAAAGTAAGGCAAGGCAAGGCAAATGGCAAAGCAAGGCAATACAAAGCAAGGCAAAAGAGCAAAGCAAGTGAAGGCAAAGCAAACGGGTAAAGCAAGGCAAGGCAAAAAGGCAAAGAAAGGCAAGGCAAGGAAAGGCAAAATGGAAAGGCATGGCAAAGAAAGGCAAAAGGGCAAAGTTAAGCAAGGCAAGTCAAAAGGGAAAGCAAGACAACGGAAAGCAAGGCAAAAAGGCAAAGAAAGGAAAGGCAAAAATGCAAAGCAAGGCAAGGCAAAAGGGCAAAGCAAGGCAAGGGAAGGCAAGGCAAAAGTGCAAACCAAGGCATGCAAAGGCAATACAAAAGAGCAAAGCAAGGCAAGGCAACGCAAAAGGGCAAAGCAAGGCAAGGCAAAAGGGCAAGGCAAGGCAAGGCAAGGCAAAGCAAAACGGCAAAGCAAGGCAAGGCAAGGCAAAAGGCTAAAGAAAGGCAAAGAAAGGAAAGGCAAATGGGCAAAGCAAGGCAAGGCAAGTCAAGGCAAAACGGCAAAGAAAGGAAAAACAAGGAAGGGCAAAACGGAAAAGCAAGGAAAGGTAAGGCAAGGTAAATGAGCAAAGCAAGGCAAGGCAAGGCAAAAGGGCAAAGCATGGTAAGGGAAGAGAAACGGGTAAAGAAAGGCAATGCAAGGCAAAAGGGCAAAGAAAGGCAAGGTAAGGCAAAAGAGCAAAGTAAGGCTAGGAAAGGAAGTCAAGAGGGCAAAGCAAGGAAAGGCAAAAGGGCAAAGGAAAACAATGCAAGGCAAGTCTAAAGGGCAAAGCAAGGCAAGGCAAGGCAAGGCAAAAGGGCAAAGCAAGGCAAGGCAAATGGGGAAAGCAAGGTAATGAAAGGCAAAGGAAAAGGGCAAAGCAAGGCATGGCAGGGCATAAAGGCAAACCAAGGCAAGACAAGGCAAAAGGGCAAAGCTAAGCAAGGAAAGTCAAAAGGGAAAGCAAGACAAGGCAAGGCAAGGCAAAAGGGCAATGCAAGGCAAGGCAAAGCAAACGGGTAAAGCAAGGCAATGCAAGGCAAAAGGGCAAAGAAAGGCAAGGCAAGGAAAGGCAAAAATGCAAAGCAAGGCAAGGCAAAAGGGCAAAGCAAGGCAAGGGAAGGCAAGGCAAAAGTGCAAACCAAGGCATGCAAACGCAATACAAAAGAGCAAAGCAAGGCAAGGCAACGCAAAAGGGCAAAGCAAGGCAAGGCAAAAGGGCAAGGCAAGGCAAGGCAAGGCAAAGCAAAAGGGCAAAGCAAGGCAAGGCAAGGCAAAAGGGTAAAGAAAGGGAAGGCAAAGCAAACGGGTAAAGCAAGGCAAGGCAAGGCAAAAAGGCAAAGAAAGGCAAAGAAAGGAAAGGCAAATGGGCAAAGCAAGGCAAGGCAAGGCAAAAAGGCAAAGAAAGGCAAAGAAAGGAAAGGCAAATGGGCAAAGCAAGGCAAGGCAAAAGGGCAAAGCAAAACGGCAAAGCAAGGCAAGGCAAGGCAAAAGGGTAAAGAAAGGGAAGGCAAAGCAAACGGGTAAAGCAAGGCAAGGCAAGGCAAAAAGGTAAAGAAAGGCAAAGAAAGGAAAGGCAAATGGGCAAAGCAAGGCAAGGCAAGTCAAGGCAAAACGGCAAAGAAAGGAAAAACAAGGAAGGGCAAAACGGAAAAGCAAGGAAAGGTAAGGCAAGGTAAATGAGCAAAGCAAGGCAAGGCAAGGCAAAAGGGCAAAGCATGGTAAGGGAAGAGAAACGGGTAAAGAAAGGCAATGCAAGGCAAAAGGACAAAGAAAGGCAAGGTAAGACAAAAGAGCAAAGTAAGGCTAGGAAAGGCAAGTCAAGAGGGCAAAGCAAGGAAAGGCAAAAGGGCAAAGGAAAACAATGCAAGGCAAGTCTAAAGGGCAAAGCAAGGGAAGGCAAGGCAAGGCAAAAGGGCAAAGCAAGGCAAGGCAAATAAGGAAAGCAAGGTAATGAAAGGCAAAGGAAAAGGGCAAAGCAAGGCACGGCAAGGCATAAAGGCAAACCAAGGCAAGGCAAGGCAAAAGGGCAAAGCTAAGCAAGGAAAGTCAAAAGGGAAAGCAAGACAAGGCAAGGCAAGGCAAAAGGGCAATGCAAGGCAAGGCAAAGCAAACGGGTAAAGCAAGGCAATGCAAGGCAAAAGGGCAAAGCAAGGCAAGGCAAATGGGGAAAGCAAGACAATGAAAGGCAAGGCAAAATGGCAATGCAAGGCAAGGTAAGGCAAAAACGCAAAGCAAGGCAAGGCAAAATGGCAAAGCAAGGCAAGGCAAAGCAAACGGGTAAAACAAGGCAATGCAAGGCAAAAGGGCAAAGAAAGGAAAGGGAAGGCAAGGCAAGACAAGGCCAAGTGAAAAAGCAAGGCAAGGCAAAAGACCAAAGCAAGGCAAGGCAAGGCAAGGCAAAAGGGCAAAGAAAGGCAAGGGAATGCAAGGCAAAAGGGCAAAGTAAGGTAAGGCAAAGCAAAAGAGCAAAGCAAGGCAAGGCAAGGCAAAAGGGCAAAGCATGGCAAGGCAAGGAAAGGCAAAAGAGAAAAGAAGGGCAAGGCAAGGCAAGGCAAAACGGCAAAGTAAGGCAAGGCAAGGCAAAACGGCAAAGTAAGGCAAGGCAAGGCAAAACGGCAAAGCAAGGCAATACAAAGCAAGGCAAAAGAGCAAAGCAAGTGAAGGCAAAGCAAACGGGTAAAGCAAGGCAAGGCAAAAAGGCAAAGAAAGGCAAGGCAAGGAAAGGCAAAATGGAAAAGCATGGCAAAGCAAGGCAAAAGGGCAAAGTTAAGCAAGGCAAGTCAAAAGGGAAAGCAAGACAACGGAAGGCAATGCAAAAAGGCAAAGAAAGGAAAGGCAAAAATGCAAAGCAAGGCAAGGCAAAAGGGCAAAGCAAGGCAAGGGAAGGCAAGGCAAAAGTGCAAACCAAGGCATGCAAAGGCAATACAAAAGAGCAAAGCAAGGCAAGGCAACGCAAAAGGGCAAAGCAAGGCAAGGCAAAAGGGCAAGGCAAGGCAAGGCAAGGCAAAGCAAAACGGCAAAGCAAGGCAAGGCAAAAGGGCAAAGCAAGGAAAGGCAAGGAAAGGGAAAAGGGTAAAGCAAGGTAATGCAAGGCAAAAGGGCAAAGCAAGGCAAGGCAAGGCAAAAGGGTAAAGAAAGGGAAGGCAAAGCAAACGGGTAAAGCAAGGCAAGGCAAGGCAAAAAGGCAAAGAAAGGCAAAGAAAGGAAAGGCAAATGGGCAAAGCAAGGCAAGGCAAGTCAAGGCAAAAAGTCAAAGAAAGGAAAGGCAAGGAAAGGCAAAACGGAAAAGCAAGGAAAGGTAAGGCAAGGTAAATGGGCAAAGCAAGGCAAGGCAAGGCAAAAGGGCAAAGCATGGTAAGGGAACAGAAACGGGTAAAGAAAGGATATGCAAGGCAAAAGGGCAAAGAAAGGAAAGGCAAAAGGGCAAAGGAAGACAATGCATGGCAAGTCTAAAGGGCAAAGCAAGGCAAGGCAAGGCAAGGCAAAAGGGCAAAGCAAGGCACGGCAAATGGGGAAAGCAAGGTAAAAAAAGGCAAAGGAAAAAGTCAAAGCAAGGCATGGCAATGCATAAAGGCAAACTAAGGCAAGGGAAAGCAAAATGGCAATGCAAGGCAAGGTAAGGCAAAAACGCAAAGCAAGGTAAGGCAAAATGGCAAAGCAAGGCAAGGCAAAGCAAACGAGTAAAGGAAGGCAATGCAAGGCAAAAGGGCAAAGAAAGGCAAGGCAAGGAAAGGCAAAATGGAAAAGCATGGCAAAGCAAGGCAAAAGGGCAAAGTTAAGCAAGGCAAGTCAAAAGGGAAAGCAAGACAACGGAAGGCAAGGCAAAAAGGCAAAGAAAGGAAAGGCAAAAATGCAAAGCAAGGCAAGGCAAAAGGGCAAAGCAAGGCAAGGGAAGGCAAGGCAAAAGTGCAAACCAAGGCATGCAAAGGCAATACAAAAGAGCAAAGCAAGGCAAGGCAACGCAAAAGGGCAAAGCAAGGCAAGGCAAAAGGGAAGGCAAGGCAAGACAAGGCTAAGTGAAAAAGCAAGGCAAGGCAAAAGACCAAAGCAAGGCAAGGCAAGGCAAGGCAAAAGGGCAAAGAAAGGCAAGGGAATGCAAGGCAAAAGGGCAAAATAAGGTAAGGCAAAGCAAAAGAGCAAAGCAAGGCAAGGCAATGCAAAAGGGCAAAGCATGGCAAGGCAAGGAAAGGCAAAAGAGAAACGAAGGGCAAGGCAAGGCAAGGCAAAACGGCAAAGTAAGGCAAGGCAAGGCAAATGGCAAAGCAAGGCAATACAAAGCAAGGCAAAAGAGCAAAGCAAGTGAAGGCAAAGCAAACGGGTAAAGCAAGGCAAGGCAAAAAGGCAAAGAAAGGCAAGGCAAGGAAAGGCAAAATGGAAAAGCATGGCAAAGCAAGGCAAAAGGGCAAAGTTAAGCAAGGCAAGTCAAAAGGGAAAGCAAGACAACGGAAGGCAAGGCAAAAAGGCAAAGAAAGGAAAGGCAAAAATGCAAAGCAAGGCAAGGCAAAAGGGCAAAGCAAGGCAAGGGAAGGCAAGGCAAAAGTGCAAACCAAGGCATGCAAAGGCAATACAAAAGAGCAAAGCAAGGCAAGGCAACGCAAAAGGGCAAAGCAAGGCAAGGCAAAAGGGCAAGGCAAGGCAAGGCAAGGCAAAGCAAAACGGCAAAGCAAGGCAAGGCAAGGCAAAAGGCTAAAGAAAGGCAAAGAAAGGAAAGGCAAATGGGCAAAGCAAGGCAAGGCAAGTCAAGGCAAAACGGCAAAGAAAGGAAAAACAAGGAAGGGCAAAACGGAAAAGCAAGGAAAGGTAAGGCAAGGTAAATGAACAAAGCAAGGCAAGGCAAGCCAAAAGGGCAAAGCATGGTAAGGGAAGAGAAACGGGTAAAGAAAGGCAATGCAAGGCAAAAGGGCAAAGAAAGGCAAGGTAAGGCAAAAGAGCAAAGTAAGGCTAGGAAAGGCAAGTCAAGAGGGCAAAGCAAGGAAAGGCAAAAGGGCAAAGGAAAACAATGCAAGGCAAGTCTAAAGGGCAAAGCAAGGCAAGGCAAGGCAAAAGGGCAAAGCAAGGCAAGGCAAATGGCGAAAGCGAGGTAATGAAAGGCAAAGGAAAAGGGCAAAGCAAGGCATGGCAGGGCATAAAGGCAAACCAAGGCAAGACAAGGCAAAAGGGCAATGCAAGGCAAGGCAAAGAAAACGGGTAAAGCAAGGCAAAAGTGCAAACCAAGGCATGCAAAGGCAATAGAAAAGAGCAAAGCAAGGCAAGGCAACGCAAAAGGGCAAAGCAAGGCAAGGCAAAAGGGCAAGGCAAGGCAAGGCAAGGCAAAGCAAAAGGGCAAAGCAAGGCAAGGCAAGGCAAAAGGGTAAAGAAAGGGAAGGCAAAGCAAACGGGTAAAGCAAGGCAAGGCAAGGCAAAAAGGCAAAGAAAGGCAAAGAAAGGAAAGGCAAATGGGCAAAGCAAGGCAAGGCAAGGCAAAGCAAAACGGCAAAGCAAGGCAAGGCAAGGCAAAAGGGTAAAGAAAGGGAAGGCAAAGCAAACGGGTAAAGCAAGGCAAGGCAAGGCAAAAAGGTAAAGAAAGGCAAAGAAAGGAAAGGCAAATGGGCAAAGCAAGGCAAGGCAAGTCAAGGCAAAACGGCAAAGAAAGGAAAAACAAGGAAGGGCAAAACGGAAAAGCAAGGAAAGGTAAGGCAAGGTAAATGAGCAAAGCAAGGCAAGGCAAGGCAAAAGGGCAAAGCATGGTAAGGGAAGAGAAACGGGTAAAGAAAGGCAATGCAAGGCAAAAGGGCAAAGAAAGGAAAGGCAAAAGGGCAAAGGAAGACAATGCATGGCAAGTCTAAAGGGCAAAGCAAGGCAAGGCAAGGCAAGGCAAAAGGGCAAAGCAAGGCACGGCAAATGGGGAAAGCAAGGTAATGAAAGGCAAAGGAAAAAGTCAAAGCAAGGCATGGCAATGCATAAAGGCAAACCAAGGCAAGGCAAAGCAAAAGGGCAATGCAAGGCAAGGTAAGGCAAAAACGCAAAGCAAGGTAAGCCAAAATGGCAAAGCAAGGCTAGGCAAAGCAAACGGGTAAAGCAAGGCAATGCAAGGCAAAAGGGCAAAGAAAGGCAAGGCAAGGAAAGGGAAAAAGGCAAAGCAAGGCAAGGCAAAAGGCCAAAGAAAGGCAAGGGAAGGCAAGGCAAAACGGCAAAGAAAGGAAAGGCGTGGAAAGGCAAAAGGGAGAAGTAAGGAAAGGTAAGGCAAGGTAGAAATGGCAAAGCAAAGCAAGGCAAGGCAAAAGGGCAAAGCATGGTAAGGGAAGAGAAACGGGTAAAGAAAGGCAATGCAAGGCAAAAGGGCAAAGAAAGGAAAGGCAAAAGGGCAAAGGACGACAATGCAAGGCAAGTCTAAAGGGCAAAGCAAGGCAAGGCAAGGCAAGGCAAAAGGGCAAAGCAAGGCAAGGCAAATGGGGAAAGCAAGGTAATGAAAGGCAAGGGAAAAGAGCAAAGCAGGGCAAGGCAAGGCATAAGGCTAAAGAAAGGGAAGGCAAAGCAAATGGTTAAAGCAAGGCAAGGCAAGGCAAATGGGCAAAGCAAAGCAAGGTAAGGCAAGGTAAATGGGCAAAGCAAGGCAAGGCAAGGCAAAAGGGCAAAGCATGTCAAGGGAAGAGAAACGGGTAAAGAAGGGCAATGCAAGGCAAAAGGGCAAAGAAACGCAAGGCAAGGAAAGGCAAGGCAAAATGAAAAAGAAAGGCAAGGCAGAAGGCCAAAGCAAGGCAAGGCAAGGAAAGGCAAAACGGAGAAGTAAGGAAAGGTAAGGCAAGGTAAAAATGGCAAAGCAAGGCAAGGCAAGGCAAAAGGGCAAAGCATGGTAAGGGAAGAGGAACGGGTAAAGAAAGGCAATACAAGGCAAAAGGGCAAAGAAAGGCAAGGTAATGCAAAAGAGCAAAGTAAGGCTAGGAAAGGCAAGGCAAAAGGGCAAAGCAAGGCATGGCAAGGCATAAAGGCAAACCAAGGCAAGGCAAGGGAAAAGGGCAAAGCTAAGCAAGGAAAGTCAAAAGGGAAAGCAAGACAAGGCAAGGCAAGGCAAAAGGGCAATGCAAGGCAAGGTAAGGCAAAAACGCAAAGCAAGGCAAGGCAAAATGGCAAAGCAAGGCAAGGCAAAGCAAACGGGTAAAGCAAAGCAATGCAAGGCAAAAGGGCAAAGAAAGGCAAGGCAAGGAAAGGCAAAAATGAAAAGCAAGGCAAGGCAAAAGGGCAAAGACAGGCAAGGGACGGCAAGGCAAAAGTGCAAAGCAAGGCATGCAAAGGCAACACAAAAGAGCAAAGCAAGGTAAGGCAAAAGGGCAAAGCAAGGAAAGGCAAGGAAAGGGAAAAGGGTAAAGCAAGGTAATGCAAGGCAAAAGGGCAAAGCAAGGCAAGGCAAGGCAAAAGGGTAAAGAAAGGGAAGGCAAAGCAAAAAGGCAAAGAAAGGCAAAGAAAGGAAAGGCAAATGGGCAAAGCAAGGCAAGGCAAGTCAATGCAAAAAGGCAAAGAAAGGAAAGGCAAGGAAAGGCAAAACGGAAAAGCAAGAAAAGGTAAGGCAAGGTAAATGGGCAAAGCAAGGCAAGGCAAGGCAAAATAGCAAAGCATGGTAAGGGAAGAGAAACGGGTAAAGAAAGGCAATGCAAGGCAAAAGGGCAAAGAAAGGACAAGGTAAGGCAAAAGAGCAAAGTAAGGCTACGGCAAGGCAAGGCAAAAGGGCAAAGCAAGGAAAGGCAAAAGGGCAAAGGAAGACAATGCAAGGCAAGTCTACAGGGCAAAGCAAGGCAAGGCAAGGCAAAAGGGCAAAGCAAGGGAAGGCAAATGGGGAAAGCAAGACAATGAAAGGCAAGGCAAAAGGGCAATGCAAGGCAAGGTAAGGCAAAAACGCAAAGCAAGGCAAGGCAAAATGGCAAAGCAAGGCAAGGCAAAGCAAACGGGTAAAGCAAGGCAATGCAAGGCAAAAGGGCAAAGAAAGGAAAGGCAAGGCAAGGCAAGACAAGGCCAAGTGAAAAAGCAAGGCAAGGCAAAAGACCAAAGCAAGGCAAGGCAAGGCAAGACAAAAAGGCAAAGCAAGGCAAGTCTACAGGGCAAAGCAAGGCAAGGCAAGGCAAGGCAAAAGGGCAAAGCAAGGCAAGGCAAATGGGGAAAGCAAGACAATGAAAGGCAAGGCAAAATGGCAATGCAAGGCAAGGTAAGGCAAAAACGCAAAGCAAGGCAAGGCAAAATGGCAAAGCAAGGCAAGGCAAAGCAAACGGGTAAAACAAGGCAATGCAAGGCAAAAGGGCAAAGAAAGGAAAGGGAAGGCAAGGCAAAACGGCAAAGAAAGGAAAGGCAAGGAAAGGCAAAAGGGAGAAGTAAGGAAAGGTAAGGCAAGGTAGAAATGGCAAAGCAAAGCAAGGCAAGGCAAAAGGGCAAAGCATGGTAAGGGAAGAGAAACGGGTAAAGAAAGGCAATGCAAGGCAAAAGGGCAAAGAAAGGAAAGGCAAAAGGGCAAAGGACGACAACGCAAGGCAAGTCTAAAGGGCAAAGCAAGGCAAGGCAAGGCAAGGCAAAAGGGCAAAGCAAGGCAAGGCAAATGGGGAAAGCAAGGTAATGAAAGGCAAGGGAAAGGAGCAAAGCAGGGCAAGGCAAGGCATAAGGCTAAAGAAAGGGAAGGCAAAGCAAATGGTTAAAGCAAGGCAAGGCAAGGCAAATGGGCAAAGCAAAGCAAGGTAAGGCAAGGTAAATGGGCAAAGCAAGGCAAGGCAAGGCAAAAAGGCAAAGCATGTCAAGGGAAGAGAAACGGGTAAAGAAGGGCAATGCAAGGCAAAATGGCAAACAAAGGCAAGGCAAGGAAAGGCAAGGCAAAATGAAAAAGAAAGGCAAGGCAAAAGGCCAAAGCAAGGCAAGGCAAGGAAAGGCAAAACGGAGAAGTAAGGAAAGGTAAGGCAAGGTAAAAATGGCAAAGCAAGGCAAGGCAAGGCAAAATTGCAAAGCATGGTAAGGGAAGAGGAACGGGTAAAGAAAGGCAATACAAGGCAAAAGGGCAAAGAAAGGCAAGGTAATGCAAAAGAGCAAGGTAAGGCTAGGAAAGGCAAGGCAAAAGGGCAAAGCAAGGCATGGCAAGGCATAAAGGCAAACCAAGGCAAGGCAAGGGAAAAGGGCAAAGCTAAGCAAGGAAAGTCAAAAGGGAAAGCAAGACAAGGCAAGGCAAGGCAAAAGGGCAATGCAAGGCAAGGTAAGGCAAAAACGCAAAGCAAGGCAAGGCAAAATGGCAAAGCAAGGCAAGGCAAAGCAAACGGGTAAAGCAAGGCAATGCAAGGCAAAAGGGCAAAGAAAGGCAAGGCAAGGACAGGCAAAAATGAAAAGCAAGGCAAGGCAAAAGGGCAAAGACAGGCAAGGGACGGCAAGGCAAAAGTGCAAACCAAGGCATGCAAAGGCAACACAAAAGAGCAAAGCAAGGTAAGGCAAAAGGGCAAAGCAAGGAAAGGCAAGGAAAGGGAAAAGGGTAAAGCAAGGTAATGCAAGGCAAAAGGGCAAAGCAAGGCAAGGCAAGGCAAAAGGGTAAAGAAAGGGAAGGCAAAGCAAAAAGGCAAAGAAAGGCAAAGAAAGGAAAGGCAAATGGGCAAAGCAAGGCAAGGCAAGTCAATGCAAAAAGGCAAAGAAAGGAAAGGCAAGGAAAGGCAAAACGGAAAAGCAAGAAAAGGTAAGGCAAGGTAAATGGGCAAAGCAAGGCAAGGCAAGGCAAAATAGCAAAGCATGGTAAGGGAAGAGAAACGGGTAAAGAAAGGCAATGCAAGGCAAAAGGGCAAAGAAAGGACAAGGTAAGGCAAAAGAGCAAAGTAAGGCTACGGCAAGGCAAGGCAAAAGGGCAAAGCAAGGAAAGGCAAAAGGGCAAAGGAAGACAATGCAAGGCAAGTCTACAGGGCAAAGCAAGGCAAGGCAAGGCAAAAGGGCAAAGCAAGGCAAGGCAAATGGGGAAAGCAAGGCAATGAAAGGCAAGGCAAAAGGGCAATGCAAGGCAAGGTAAGGCAAAAACGCAAAGCAAGGCAAGGCAAAATGGCAAAGCAAGGCAAGGCAAAGCAAACGGGTAAAGCAAGGCAATGCAAGGCAAAAGGGCAAAGAAAGGAAAGGCAAGGCAAGGCAAGACAAGGCCAAGTGAAAAAGCAAGGCAAGGCAAAAGACCAAAGCAAGGCAAGGCAAGGCAAGACAAAAAGGCAAAGCAAGGCAAGTCTACAGGGCAAAGCAAGGCAAGGCAAGGCAAGGCAAAAGGGCAAAGCAAGGCAAGGCAAATGGGGAAAGCAAGACAATGAAAGGCAAGGCAAAATGGCAATGCAAGGCAAGGTAAGGCAAAAACGCAAAGCAAGGCAAGGCAAAATGGCAAAGCAAGGCAAGGCAAAGCAAACGGGTAAAACAAGGCAATGCAAGGCAAAAGGGCAAAGAAAGGAAAGGGAAGGCAAGGCAAAACGGCAAAGAAAGGAAAGGCAAGGAAAGGCAAAAGGGAGAAGTAAGGAAAGGTAAGGCAAGGTAGAAATGGCAAAGCAAAGCAAGGCAAGGCAAAAGGGCAAAGCATGGTAAGGGAAGAGAAACGGGTAAAGAAAGGCAATGCAAGGCAAAAGGGCAAAGAAAGGAAAGGCAAAAGGGCAAAGGACGACAACGCAAGGCAAGTCTAAAGGGCAAAGCAAGGCAAGGCAAGGCAAGGCAAAAGGGCAAAGCAAGGCAAGGCAAATGGGGAAAGCAAGGTAATGAAAGGCAAGGGAAAGGAGCAAAGCAGGGCAAGGCAAGGCATAAGGCTAAAGAAAGGGAAGGCAAAGCAAATGGTTAAAGCAAGGCAAGGCAAGGCAAATGGGCAAAGCAAAGCAAGGTAAGGCAAGGTAAATGGTCAAAGCAAGGCAAGGCAAGGCAAAAAGGCAAAGCATGTCAAGGGAAGAGAAACGGGTAAAGAAGGGCAATGCAAGGCAAAATGGCAAACAAAGGCAAGGCAAGGAAAGGCAAGGCAAAATGAAAAGAAAGGCAAGGCAAAAGGCCAAAGCAAGGCAAGGCAAGGAAAGGCAAAACGGAGAAGTAAGGAAA
Organism: Columba guinea; assembly: GCA_032206185.1. Classification (NCBI taxonomy): domain Eukaryota; kingdom Metazoa; phylum Chordata; class Aves; order Columbiformes; family Columbidae; genus Columba; species Columba guinea. The sequence continues at coordinate 281,073 of JAVLUU010000222.1, read as the reverse complement.
GGTAAGGCAAGGTAAAAATGGCAAAGCAAGGCAAGGCAAGGCAAAAGGGCAAAGCATGGTAAGGGAAGAGGAACGGGTAAAGAAAGGCAATACAAGGCAAAAGGGCAAAGAAAGGCAAGGTAATGCAAAAGAGCAAAGTAAGGCTAGGAAAGGCAAGGCAAAAGGGCAAAGCAAGGCATGGCAAGGCATAAAGGCAAACCAAGGCAAGGCAAGGGAAAAGGGCAAAGCTAAGCAAGGAAAGTCAAAAGGGAAAGCAAGACAAGGCAAGGCAAGGCAAAAGGGCAATGCAAGGCAAGGTAAGGCAAAAACGCAAAGCAAGGCAAGGCAAAATGGCAAAGCAAGGCAAGGCAAAGCAAACGGGTAAAGCAAGGCAATGCAAGGCAAAAGGGCAAAGAAAGGCAAGGCAAGGAAAGGCAAAAATGAAAAGCAAGGCAAGGCAAAAGGGCAAAGACAGGCAAGGGACGGCAAGGCAAAAGTGCAAACCAAGGCATGCAAAGGCAACACAAAAGAGCAAAGCAAGGTAAGGCAAAAGGGCAAAGCAAGGAAAGGCAAGGAAAGGGAAAAGGGTAAAGCAAGGTAATGCAAGGCAAAAGGGCAAAGCAAGGCAAGGCAAGGCAAAAGGGTAAAGAAAGGGAAGGCAAAGCAAAAAGGCAAAGAAAGGCAAAGAAAGGAAAGGCAAATGGGCAAAGCAAGGCAAGGCAAGTCAATGCAAAAAGGCAAAGAAAGGAAAGGCAAGGAAAGGCAAAACGGAAAAGCAAGAAAAGGTAAGGCAAGGTAAATGGGCAAAGCAAGGCAAGGCAAGGCAAAATAGCAAAGCATGGTAAGGGAAGAGAAACGGGTAAAGAAAGGCAATGCAAGGCAAAAGGGCAAAGAAAGGACAAGGTAAGGCAAAAGAGCAAAGTAAGGCTACGGCAAGGCAAGGCAAAAGGGCAAAGCAAGGAAAGGCAAAAGGGCAAAGGAAGACAATGCAAGGCAAGTCTACAGGGCAAAGCAAGGCAAGGCAAGGCAAAAGGGCAAAGCAAGGCAAGGCAAATGGGGAAAGCAAGGCAATGAAAGGCAAGGCAAAAGGGCAATGCAAGGCAAGGTAAGGCAAAAACGCAAAGCAAGGCAAGGCAAAATGGCAAAGCAAGGCAAGGCAAAGCAAACGGGTAAAGCAAGGCAATGCAAGGCAAAAGGGCAAAGAAAGGAAAGGCAAGGCAAGGCAAGACAAGGCCAAGTGAAAAAGCAAGGCAAGGCAAAAGACCAAAGCAAGGCAAGGCAAGGCAAGACAAAAAGGCAAAGCAAGGCAAGTCTACAGGGCAAAGCAAGGCAAGGCAAGGCAAGGCAAAAGGGCAAAGCAAGGCAAGGCAAATGGGGAAAGCAAGACAATGAAAGGCAAGGCAAAATGGCAATGCAAGGCAAGGTAAGGCAAAAACGCAAAGCAAGGCAAGGCAAAATGGCAAAGCAAGGCAAGGCAAAGCAAACGGGTAAAACAAGGCAATGCAAGGCAAAAGGGCAAAGAAAGGAAAGGGAAGGCAAGGCAAAACGGCAAAGAAAGGAAAGGCAAGGAAAGGCAAAAGGGAGAAGTAAGGAAAGGTAAGGCAAGGTAGAAATGGCAAAGCAAAGCAAGGCAAGGCAAAAGGGCAAAGCATGGTAAGGGAAGAGAAACGGGTAAAGAAAGGCAATGCAAGGCAAAAGGGCAAAGAAAGGAAAGGCAAAAGGGCAAAGGACGACAACGCAAGGCAAGTCTAAAGGGCAAAGCAAGGCAAGGCAAGGCAAGGCAAAAGGGCAAAGCAAGGCAAGGCAAATGGGGAAAGCAAGGTAATGAAAGGCAAGGGAAAGGAGCAAAGCAGGGCAAGGCAAGGCATAAGGCTAAAGAAAGGGAAGGCAAAGCAAATGGTTAAAGCAAGGCAAGGCAAGGCAAATGGGCAAAGCAAAGCAAGGTAAGGCAAGGTAAATGGGCAAAGCAAGGCAAGGCAAGGCAAAAAGGCAAAGCATGTCAAGGGAAGAGAAACGGGTAAAGAAGGGCAATGCAAGGCAAAATGGCAAACAAAGGCAAGGCAAGGAAAGGCAAGGCAAAATGAAAAGAAAGGCAAGGCAAAAGGCCAAAGCAAGGCAAGGCAAGGAAAGGCAAAACGGAGAAGTAAGGAAAGGTAAGGCAAGGTAAAAATGGCAAAGCAAGGCAAGGCAAGGCAAAAGGGCAAAGCATGGTAAGGGAAGAGGAACGGGTAAAGAAAGGCAATACAAGGCAAAAGGGCAAAGAAAGGCAAGGTAATGCAAAAGAGCAAAGTAAGGCTAGGAAAGGCAAGGCAAAAGGGCAAAGCAAGGCATGGCAAGGCATAAAGGCAAACCAAGGCAAGGCAAGGGAAAAGGGCAAAGCTAAGCAAGGAAAGTCAAAAGGGAAAGCAAGACAAGGCAAGGCAAGGCAAAAGGGCAATGCAAGGCAAGGTAAGGCAAAAACGCAAAGCAAGGCAAGGCAAAATGGCAAAGCAAGGCAAGGCAAAGCAAACGGGTAAAGCAAGGCAATGCAAGGCAAAAGGGCAAAGAAAGGCAAGGCAAGGAAAGGCAAAAATGAAAAGCAAGGCAAGGCAAAAGGGCAAAGACAGGCAAGGGACGGCAAGGCAAAAGTGCAAACCAAGGCATGCAAAGGCAACACAAAAGAGCAAAGCAAGGTAAGGCAAAAGGGCAAAGCAAGGAAAGGCAAGGAAAGGGAAAAGGGTAAAGCAAGGTAATGCAAGGCAAAAGGGCAAAGCAAGGCAAGGCAAGGCAAAAGGGTAAAGAAAGGGAAGGCAAAGCAAAAAGGCAAAGAAAGGCAAAGAAAGGAAAGGCAAATGGGCAAAGCAAGGCAAGGCAAGTCAATGCAAAAAGGCAAAGAAAGGAAAGGCAAGGAAAGGCAAAACGGAAAAGCAAGAAAAGGTAAGGCAAGGTAAATGGGCAAAGCAAGGCAAGGCAAGGCAAAATAGCAAAGCATGGTAAGGGAAGAGAAACGGGTAAAGAAAGGCAATGCAAGGCAAAAGGGCAAAGAAAGGACAAGGTAAGGCAAAAGAGCAAAGTAAGGCTACGGCAAGGCAAGGCAAAAGGGCAAAGCAAGGAAAGGCAAAAGGGCAAAGGAAGACAATGCAAGGCAAGTCTACAGGGCAAAGCAAGGCAAGGCAAGGCAAAAGGGCAAAGCAAGGGAAGGCAAATGGGGAAAGCAAGGCAATGAAAGGCAAGGCAAAAGGGCAATGCAAGGCAAGGTAAGGCAAAAACGCAAAGCAAGGCAAGGCAAAATGGCAAAGCAAGGCAAGGCAAAGCAAAAGGGTAAAGCAAGGCAATGCAAGGCAAAAGGGCAAAGAAAGGAAAGGCAAGGCAAGGCAAGACAAGGCCAAGTGAAAAAGCAAGGCAAGGCAAAAGACCAAAGCAAGGCAAGGCAAGGCAAGACAAAAAGGCAAAGCAAGGCAAGTCTACAGGGCAAAGCAAGGCAAGGCAAGGCAAGGCAAAAGGGCAAAGCAAGGCAAGGCAAATGGGGAAAGCAAGACAATGAAAGGCAAGGCAAAATGGCAATGCAAGGCAAGGTAAGGCAAAAACGCAAAGCAAGGCAAGGCAAAATGGCAAAGCAAGGCAAGGCAAAGCAAACGGGTAAAACAAGGCAATGCAAGGCAAAAGGGCAAAGAAAGGAAAGGGAAGGCAAGGCAAAACGGCAAAGAAAGGAAAGGCAAGGAAAGGCAAAAGGGAGAAGTAAGGAAAGGTAAGGCAAGGTAGAAATGGCAAAGCAAAGCAAGGCAAGGCAAAAGGGCAAAGCATGGTAAGGGAAGAGAAACGGGTAAAGAAAGGCAATGCAAGGCAAAAGGGCAAAGAAAGGAAAGGCAAAAGGGCAAAGGACGACAACGCAAGGCAAGTCTAAAGGGCAAAGCAAGGCAAGGCAAGGCAAGGCAAAAGGGCAAAGCAAGGCAAGGCAAATGGGGAAAGCAAGGTAATGAAAGGCAAGGGAAAGGAGCAAAGCAGGGCAAGGCAAGGCATAAGGCTAAAGAAAGGGAAGGCAAAGCAAATGGTTAAAGCAAGGCAAGGCAAGGCAAATGGGCAAAGCAAAGCAAGGTAAGGCAAGGTAAATGGGCAAAGCAAGGCAAGGCAAGGCAAAAAGGCAAAGCATGTCAAGGGAAGAGAAACGGGTAAAGAAGGGCAATGCAAGGCAAAATGGCAAACAAAGGCAAGGCAAGGAAAGGCAAGGCAAAATGAAAAAGAAAGGCAAGGCAAAAGGCCAAAGCAAGGCAAGGCAAGGAAAGGCAAAACGGAGAAGTAAGGAAAGGTAAGGCAAGGTAAAAATGGCAAAGCAAGGCAAGGCAAGGCAAAATTGCAAAGCATGGTAAGGGAAGAGGAACGGGTAAAGAAAGGCAATACAAGGCAAAAGGGCAAAGAAAGGCAAGGTAATGCAAAAGAGCAAAGTAAGGCTAGGAAAGGCAAGGCAAAAGGGCAAAGCAAGGCATGGCAAGGCATAAAGGCAAACCAAGGCAAGGCAAGGGAAAAGGGCAAAGCTAAGCAAGGAAAGTCAAAAGGGAAAGCAAGACAAGGCAAGGCAAGGCAAAAGGGCAATGCAAGGCAAGGTAAGGCAAAAACGCAAAGCAAGGCAAGGCAAAATGGCAAAGCAAGGCAAGGCAAAGCAAACGGGTAAAGCAAAGCAATGCAAGGCAAAAGGGCAAAGAAAGGCAAGGCAAGGAAAGGCAAAAATGAAAAGCAAGGCAAGGCAAAAGGGCAAAGACAGGCAAGGGACGGCAAGGCAAAAGTGCAAACCAAGGCATGCAAAGGCAACACAAAAGAGCAAAGCAAGGTAAGGCAAAAGGGCAAAGCAAGGAAAGGCAAGGAAAGGGAAAAGGGTAAAGCAAGGTAATGCAAGGCAAAAGGGCAAAGCAAGGCAAGGCAAGGCAAAAGGGTAAAGAAAGGGAAGGCAAAGCAAAAAGGCAAAGAAAGGCAAAGAAAGGAAAGGCAAATGGGCAATGCAAGGCAAGGCAAGTCAATGCAAAAAGGCAAAGAAAGGAAAGGCAAGGAAAGGCAAAACGGAAAAGCAAGAAAAGGTAAGGCAAGGTAAATGGGCAAAGCAAGGCAAGGCAAGGCAAAATAGCAAAGCATGGTAAGGGAAGAGAAACGGGTAAAGAAAGGCAATGCAAGGCAAAAGGGCAAAGAAAGGACAAGGTAAGGCAAAAGAGCAAAGTAAGGCTACGGCAAGGCAAGGCAAAAGGGCAAAGCAAGGAAAGGCAAAAGGGCAAAGGAAGACAATGCAAGGCAAGTCTACAGGGCAAAGCAAGGCAAGGCAAGGCAAAAGGGCAAAGCAAGGCAAGGCAAATGGGGAAAGCAAGGCAATGAAAGGCAAGGCAAAAGGGCAATGCAAGGCAAGGTAAGGCAAAAACGCAAAGCAAGGCAAGGCAAAATGGCAAAGCAAGGCAAGGCAAAGCAAACGGGTAAAGCAAGGCAATGCAAGGCAAAAGGGCAAAGAAAGGAAAGGCAAGGCAAGGCAAGACAAGGCCAAGTGAAAAAGCAAGGCAAGGCAAAAGACCAAAGCAAGGCAAGGCAAGGCAAGACAAAAAGGCAAAGCAAGGCAAGTCTACAGGGCAAAGCAAGGCAAGGCAAGGCAAGGCAAAATGGCAAAGCAAGGCAAGGCAAATGGGGAAAGCAAGACAATGAAAGGCAAGGCAAAATGGCAATGCAAGGCAAGGTAAGGTAAAAACGCAAAGCAAGGCAAGGCAAAATGGCAAAGCAAGGCAAGGCAAAGCAAACGGGTAAAGCAAGGCAATGCAAGGCAAAAGGGCAAAGAAAGGAAAGGGAAGGCAAGGCAAGACAAGGCCAAGTGAAAAAGCAAGGCAAGGCAAAAGACCAAAGCAAGGCAAGGCAAGGCAAGGCAAAAGGGCAAAGAAAGGCAAGGGAATGCAAGGCAAAAGGGCAAAGTAAGGTAAGGCAAAGCAAAAGAGCAAAGCAAGGCAAGGCAAGGCAAAAGGGCAAAGCATGGCAAGGCAAGGAAAGGCAAAAGAGAAAAGAAGGGCAAGGCAAGGCAAGGCAAAACGGCAAAGTAAGGCAAGGCAAGGCAAAACGGCAAAGTAAGGCAAGGCAAGGCAAATGGCAAAGCAAGGCAATACAAAGCAAGGCAAAAGAGCAAAGCAAGTGAAGGCAAAGCAAACGGGTAAAGCAAGGCAAGGCAAAAAGGCAAAGAAAGGCAAGGCAAGGAAAGGCAAAATGGAAAAGCATGGCAAAGCAAGGCAAAAGGGCAAAGTTAAGCAAGGCAAGTCAAAAGGGAAAGCAAGGCAAAAAGGCAAAGAAAGAAAAGGCAAAAACGCAAAGCAAGGCAAGGCAAAAGTGCAAACCAAGGCATGCAAAGGCAATACAAAAGAGCAAAGCAAGGCAAGGCAACGCAAAAGGGCAAAGCAAGGCAAGGCAAAAGGGCAAGGCAAGGCAAGGCAAGGCAAAGCAAAACGGCAAAGCAAGGCAAGGCAAGGCAAAAGGCTAAAGAAAGGCAAAGAAAGGAAAGGCAAATGGGCAAAGCAAGGCAAGGCAAGTCAGGGCAAAACGGCAAAGAAAGGAAAAACAAGGAAGGGCAAAACGGAAAAGCAAGGAAAGGTAAGGCAAGGTAAATGAACAAAGCAAGGCAAGGCAAGGCAAAAGGGCAAAGCATGGTAAGGGAAGAGAAACGGGTAAAGAAAGGCAATGCAAGGCAAAAGGGCAAAGAAAGGCAAGGTAAGGCAAAAGAGCAAAGTAAGGCTAGGAAAGGCAAGTCAAGAGGGCAAAGCAAGGAAAGGCAAAAGGGCAAAGGAAAACAATGCAAGGCAAGTCTAAAGGGCAAAGCAAGGCAAGGCAAGGCAAGGCAAAAGGGCAAAGCAAGGCAAGGCAAATGGGGAAAGCAAGGTAATGAAAGGCAAAGGAAAAGGGCAAAGCAAGGCATGGCAGGGCATAAAAGCAAACCAAGGCAAGACAAGGCAAAAGGGCAAAGCTAAGCAAGGAAAGTCAAAAGGGAAAGCAAGACAAGGCAAGGCAAGGCAAAAGGGCAATGCAAGGCAAGGCAAAGCAAACGGGTAAAGCAAGGCAATGCAAGGCAAAAGGGCAAAGAAAGGCAAGGCAAGGAAAGGCAAAAATGCAAAGCAAGGCAAGGCAAAAGGGCAAAGCAAGGCAAGGGAAGGCAAGGCAAAAGTGCAAACCAAGGCATGCAAAGGCAATACAAAAGAGCAAAGCAAGGCAAGGCAACGCAAAAGGGCAAAGCAAGGCAAGGCAAAAGGGCAAGGCAAGGCAAGGCAAGGCAAAGCAAAAGGGCAAAGCAAGGCAAGGCAACGCAAAAGGGTAAAGAAAGGGAAGGCAAAGCAAACGGGTAAAGCAAGGCAAGGCAAGGCAAAAAGGCAAAGAAAGGCAAAGAAAGGAAAGGCAAATGGGCAAAGCAAGGCAAGGCAAGGGAAAAGGGTAAAGAAAGGGAAGGCAAAGCAAACGGGTAAAGCAAGGCAAGGCAAGGCAAAAAGGCAAAGAAAGGCAAAGAAAGGAAAGGCAAATGGGCAAAGCAAGGCAAGGCAAGGCAAAGCAAAACGGCAAAGCAAGGCAAGGCAAGGCAAAAGGGTAAAGAAAGGGAAGGCAAAACAAACGGGTAAAGCAAAGCAAGGCAAGGCAAAAAGGTAAAGAAAGGCAAAGAAAGGAAAGGCAAATGGGCAAAGCAAGGCAAGGCAAGTCAAGGCAAAACGGCAAAGAAAGGAAAAACAAGGAAGGGCAAAACGGAAAAGCAAGGAAAGGTAAGGCAAGGTAAATGAACAAAGCAAGGCAAGGCAAGGCAAAAGGGCAAAGCATGGTAAGGGAAGAGAAACGGGTAAAGAAAGGCAATGCAAGGCAAAAGGGCAAAGAAAGGCAAGGTAAGGCAAAAGAGCAAAGTAAGGCTAGGAAAGGCAAGTCATGAGGGCAAAGCAAGGAAAGGCAAAAGGGCAAAGGAAAACAATGCAAGGCAAGTCTAAAGGGCAAAGCAAGGCAAGGCAAGGCAAGGCAAAATGGCAAAGCAAGGCAAGGCAAATAAGGAAAGCAAGGTAATGAAAGGCAAAGGAAAAGGGCAAAGCAAGGCATGGCAAGGCATAAAGGCAAAGCAAGGCAAGGCAAGGGAAAAGGGCAAAGCTAAGCAAGGAAAGTCAAAAGGGAAAGCAAGACAAGGCAAGGCAAGGCAAAAGGGCAATGCAAGGCAAGGCAAAGCAAACGGGTAAAGCAAGGCAATGCAAGGCAAAAGGGCAAAGAAAGGCAAGGCAAGGAAAGGCAAAAATGAAAAGCAAGGCAAGGCAAAAGGGCAAAGAAGGGCAAGGGAAGGCAAGGCAAAAGTGCAAACCAAGGCATGCAAAGGCAACACAAAAGAGGAAAGCAAGGCAAGGCAACGCAAAAGGGCAAAGCAAGGCAAGGCAAAAGGGCAAAGCAAGGAAAGGCAAGGAAAGGGAAAAGGGTAAAGCAAGGTAATGCAAGGCAAAAGGGCAAAGCAAGGCAAGGCAAGGCAAAAGGGTAAAGAAAGGGAAGGCAAAGCAAACGGGTAAAGCAAGGCAAGGCAAGGCAAAAAGGCAAAGAAAGGCAAAGAAAGGAAAGGCAAATGGGCAAAGCAAGGCAAGGCAAGTCAAGGCAAAAAGTCAAAGAAAGGAAAGGCAAGGAAAGGCAAAACGGAAAAGCAAGGAAAGGTAAGGCAAGGTAAATGGGCAAAGCAAGGCAAGTCAAGGCAAAAGGGCAAAGCATGGTAAGGGAACAGAAACGGGTAAAGAAAGGATATGCAAGGCAAAAGGGCAAAGAAAGGAAAGGCAAAAGGGCAAAGGAAGACAATGCATGGCAAGTCTAAAGGGCAAAGCAAGGCAAGGCAAGGCAAGGCAAAAGGGCAAAGCAAGGCACGGCAAATGGGGAAAGCAAGGTAATGAAAGGCAAAGGAAAAAGTCAAAGCAAGGCATGGCAATGCATAAAGGCAAACCAAGGCAAGGCAAGGCAAAATGGCAAAGCAAGGCAAGGCAAAGCAAACGGGTAAAGGAAGGCAATGCAAGGCAAAAGGGCAAAGAAAGGCAAGGCAAGGAAAGGCAAAAAGGCAAAGCAAGGCAAGGCAAAAGGCCAAAGAAAGGCAAGGGAAGGCAAGGCAAAAGGGCAAAGAAAGGAAAGGCAAAAGGCCAAAGAAAGGCAAGGGAAGGCAAGGCAAAAGGGCAAAGAAAGGAAAGGCAAAAGGGCAAAGGACGACAACGCAAGGCAAGTCTAAAGGGCAAAGCAAGGCAAGGCAAGGCAAGGCAAAAGGGCAAAGCAAGGCAAGGCAAATGGGGAAAGCAAGGTAATGAAAGGCAAGGGAAAGGAGCAAAGCAGGGCAAGGCAAGGCATAAGGCTAAAGAAAGGTAAGGCAAGGTAAATGGGCAAAGCAAGGCAAGGCAAGGCAAAAAGGTAAAGAAAGGCAAAGAAAGGAAAGGCAAATGGGCAAAGCAAGGCAAGGCAAGTCAAGGCAAAACGGCAAAGAAAGGAAAAACAAGGAAGGGCAAAACGGAAAAGCAAGGAAAGGTAAGGCAAGGTAAATGAGCAAAGAAAGGCAAGGCAAGGCAAAAGGGCAAAGCATGGTAAGGGAAGAGAAACGGGTAAAGAAAGGCAATGCAAGGCAAAAGGGCAAAGAAAGGAAAGGCAAAAGGGCAAAGGAAGACAATGCATGGCAAGTCTAAAGGGCAAAGCAAGGCAAGGCAAGGCAAGGCAAAAGGGCAAAGCAAGGCACGGCAAATGGGGAAAGCAAGGTAATGAAAGGCAAAGGAAAAAGTCAAAGCAAGGCATGGCAATGCATAAAGGCAAACCAAGGCAAGGCAAAGCAAAAGGGCAATGCAAGGCAAGGTAAGGCAAAAACGCAAAGCAAGGTAAGGCAAAATGGCAAAGCAAGGCTAGGCAAAGCAAACGGGTAAAGCAAGGCAATGCAAGGCAAAAGGGCAAAGAAAGGCAAGGCAAGGAAAGGGAAAAAGGCAAAGCAAGGCAAGGCAAAAGGCCAAAGAAAGGCAAGGGAAGGCAAGGCAAAACGGCAAAGAAAGGAAAGGCAAGGAAAGGCAAAAGGGAGAAGTAAGGAAAGGTAAGGCAAGGTAGAAATGGCAAAGCAAAGCAAGGCAAGGCAAAAGGGCAAAGCATGGTAAGGGAAAAGAAACGGGTAAAGAAAGGCAATGCAAGGCAAAAGGGCAAAGAAAGGAAAGGCAAAAGGGCAAAGGACGACAACGCAAGGCAAGTCTAAAGGGCAAAGCAAGGCAAGGCAAGGCAAGGCAAAAGGGCAAAGCAAGGCAAGGCAAATGGGGAAAGCAAGGTAATGAAAGGCAAGGGAAAGGAGCAAAGCAGTGCAAGGCAAGGCATAAGGCTAAAGAAAGGGAAGGCAAAGCAAATGGTTAAAGCAAGGCAAGGCAAGGCAAATGGGCAAAGCAAAGCAAGGTAAGGCAAGGTAAATGGGCAAAGCAAGGCAAGGCAAGGCAAAAGGGCAAAGCATGTCAAGGGAAGAGAAACGGGTAAAGAAGGGCAATGCAAGGCAAAATGGCAAACAAAGGCAAGGCAAGGAAAGGCAAGGCAAAATGAAAAGAAAGGCAAGGCAAAAGGCCAAAGCAAGGCAAGGCAAGGAAAGGCAAAACGGAGAAGTAAGGAAAGGTAAGGCAAGGTAAAAATGGCAAAGCAAGGCAAGGCAAGGCAAAAGGGCAAAGCATGGTAAGGGAAGAGGAACGGGTAAAGAAAGGCAATACAAGGCAAAAGGGCAAAGAAAGGCAAGGTAATGCAAAAGAGCAAAGTAAGGCTAGGAAAGGCAAGGCAAAAGGGCAAAGCAAGGCATGGCAAGGCATAAAGGCAAACCAAGGCAAGGCAAGGGAAAAGGGCAAAGCTAAGCAAGGAAAGTCAAAAGGGAAAGCAAGACAAGGCAAGGCAAGGCAAAAGGGCAATGCAAGGCAAGGTAAGGCAAAAACGCAAAGCAAGGCAAGGCAAAATGGCAAAGCAAGGCAAGGCAAAGCAAACGGGTAAAGCAAGGCAATGCAAGGCAAAAGGGCAAAGAAAGGCAAGGCAAGGAAAGGCAAAAATGAAAAGCAAGGCAAGGCAAAAGGGCAAAGACAGGCAAGGGACGGCAAGGCAAAAGTGCAAACCAAGGCATGCAAAGGCAACACAAAAGAGCAAAGCAAGGTAAGGCAAAAGGGCAAAGCAAGGAAAGGCAAGGAAAGGGAAAAGGGTAAAGCAAGGTAATGCAAGGCAAAAGGGCAAAGCAAGGCAAGGCAAGGCAAAAGGGTAAAGAAAGGGAAGGCAAAGCAAAAAGGCAAAGAAAGGCAAAGAAAGGAAAGGCAAATGGGCAAAGCAAGGCAAGGCAAGTCAATGCAAAAAGGCAAAGAAAGGAAAGGCAAGGAAAGGCAAAACGGAAAAGCAAGAAAAGGTAAGGCAAGGTAAATGGGCAAAGCAAGGCAAGGCAAGGCAAAATAGCAAAGCATGGTAAGGGAAGAGAAACGGGTAAAGAAAGGCAATGCAAGGCAAAAGGGCAAAGAAAGGACAAGGTAAGGCAAAAGAGCAAAGTAAGGCTACGGCAAGGCAAGGCAAAAGGGCAAAGCAAGGAAAGGCAAAAGGGCAAAGGAAGACAATGCAAGGCAAGTCTACAGGGCAAAGCAAGGCAAGGCAAGGCAAAAGGGCAAAGCAAGGGAAGGCAAATGGGGAAAGCAAGGCAATGAAAGGCAAGGCAAAAGGGCAATGCAAGGCAAGGTAAGGCAAAAACGCAAAGCAAGGCAAGGCAAAATGGCAAAGCAAGGCAAGGCAAAGCAAAAGGGTAAAGCAAGGCAATGCAAGGCAAAAGGGCAAAGAAAGGAAAGGCAAGGCAAGGCAAGACAAGGCCAAGTGAAAAAGCAAGGCAAGGCAAAAGACCAAAGCAAGGCAAGGCAAGGCAAGACAAAAAGGCAAAGCAAGGCAAGTCTACAGGGCAAAGCAAGGCAAGGCAAGGCAAGGCAAAAGGGCAAAGCAAGGCAAGGCAAATGGGGAAAGCAAGACAATGAAAGGCAAGGCAAAATGGCAATGCAAGGCAAGGTAAGGCAAAAACGCAAAGCAAGGCAAGGCAAAATGGCAAAGCAAGGCAAGGCAAAGCAAACGGGTAAAACAAGGCAATGCAAGGCAAAAGGGCAAAGAAAGGAAAGGGAAGGCAAGGCAAAACGGCAAAGAAAGGAAAGGCAAGGAAAGGCAAAAGGGAGAAGTAAGGAAAGGTAAGGCAAGGTAGAAATGGCAAAGCAAAGCAAGGCAAGGCAAAAGGGCAAAGCATGGTAAGGGAAGAGAAACGGGTAAAGAAAGGCAATGCAAGGCAAAAGGGCAAAGAAAGGAAAGGCAAAAGGGCAAAGGACGACAACGCAAGGCAAGTCTAAAGGGCAAAGCAAGGCAAGGCAAGGCAAGGCAAAAGGGCAAAGCAAGGCAAGGCAAATGGGGAAAGCAAGGTAATGAAAGGCAAGGGAAAGGAGCAAAGCAGGGCAAGGCAAGGCATAAGGCTAAAGAAAGGGAAGGCAAAGCAAATGGTTAAAGCAAGGCAAGGCAAGGCAAATGGGCAAAGCAAAGCAAGGTAAGGCAAGGTAAATGGGCAAAGCAAGGCAAGGCAAGGCAAAAAGGCAAAGCATGTCAAGGGAAGAGAAACGGGTAAAGAAGGGCAATGCAAGGCAAAATGGCAAACAAAGGCAAGGCAAGGAAAGGCAAGGCAAAATGAAAAAGAAAGGCAAGGCAAAAGGCCAAAGCAAGGCAAGGCAAGGAAAGGCAAAACGGAGAAGTAAGGAAAGGTAAGGCAAGGTAAAAATGGCAAAGCAAGGCAAGGCAAGGCAAAATTGCAAAGCATGGTAAGGGAAGAGGAACGGGTAAAGAAAGGCAATACAAGGCAAAAGGGCAAAGAAAGGCAAGGTAATGCAAAAGAGCAAAGTAAGGCTAGGAAAGGCAAGGCAAAAGGGCAAAGCAAGGCATGGCAAGGCATAAAGGCAAACCAAGGCAAGGCAAGGGAAAAGGGCAAAGCTAAGCAAGGAAAGTCAAAAGGGAAAGCAAGACAAGGCAAGGCAAGGCAAAAGGGCAATGCAAGGCAAGGTAAGGCAAAAACGCAAAGCAAGGCAAGGCAAAATGGCAAAGCAAGGCAAGGCAAAGCAAACGGGTAAAGCAAAGCAATGCAAGGCAAAAGGGCAAAGAAAGGCAAGGCAAGGAAAGGCAAAAATGAAAAGCAAGGCAAGGCAAAAGGGCAAAGACAGGCAAGGGACGGCAAGGCAAAAGTGCAAACCAAGGCATGCAAAGGCAACACAAAAGAGCAAAGCAAGGTAAGGCAAAAGGGCAAAGCAAGGAAAGGCAAGGAAAGGGAAAAGGGTAAAGCAAGGTAATGCAAGGCAAAAGGGCAAAGCAAGGCAAGGCAAGGCAAAAGGGTAAAGAAAGGGAAGGCAAAGCAAAAAGGCAAAGAAAGGCAAAGAAAGGAAAGGCAAATGGGCAATGCAAGGCAAGGCAAGTCAATGCAAAAAGGCAAAGAAAGGAAAGGCAAGGAAAGGCAAAACGGAAAAGCAAGAAAAGGTAAGGCAAGGTAAATGGGCAAAGCAAGGCAAGGCAAGGCAAAATAGCAAAGCATGGTAAGGGAAGAGAAACGGGTAAAGAAAGGCAATGCAAGGCAAAAGGGCAAAGAAAGGACAAGGTAAGGCAAAAGAGCAAAGTAAGGCTACGGCAAGGCAAGTCAAGAGGGCAAAGCAAGGAAAGGCAAAAGGGCAAAGGAAAACAATGCAAGGCAAGTCTAAAGGGCAAAGCAAGGGAAGGCAAGGCAAGGCAAAAGGGCAAAGCAAGGCAAGGCAAATAAGGAAAGCAAGGTAATGAAAGGCAAAGGAAAAGGGCAAAGCAAGGCACGGCAAGGCATAAAGGCAAACCAAGGCAAGGCAAGGCAAAAGGGCAAAGCTAAGCAAGGAAAGTCAAAAGGGAAAGCAAGACAAGGCAAGGCAAGGCAAAAGGGCAATGCAAGGCAAGGCAAAGCAAACGGGTAAAGCAAGGCAATGCAAGGCAAAAGGGCAAAGGAAGGCAAGGCAAGGAAAGGCAAAAATGAAAAGCAAGGCAAGGCAAAAGGGCAAAGAAAGGCAAGGGAAGGCAAGGCAAAAGTGCAAACGAAGGCATGCAAAGGCAACACAAAAGAGCGAAGCAAGACAAGGCAACGCAAAAGGGCAAAGCAAGGCAAGGCAAAAGGGCAAAGCAAGGAAAGGCAAGGAAAGGGAAAAGGGTAAAGCAAGGTAATGCAAGGCAAAAGGGCAAAGCAAGGAAAGGCAAAAGGGCAAAGGAAGACAATGCAAGGCAAGTCTACAGGGCAAAGCAAGGCAAGGCAAGGCAAAAGGGCAAAGCAAGGCAAGGCAAATGGGGAAAGCAAGGCATTGAAAGGCAAGGCAAAAGGGCAATGCAAGGCAAGGTAAGGCAAAAACGCAAAGCAAGGCAAGGCAAAATGGCAAAGCAAGGCAAGGCAAAGCAAACGGGTAAAGCAAGGCAATGCAAGGCAAAAGGGCAAAGAAAGGAAAGGCAAGGCAAGGCAAGACAAGGCCAAGTGAAAAAGCAAGGCAAGGCAAAAGACCAAAGCAAGGCAAGGCAAGGCAAGGCAAAAAGGCAAAGCAAGGAAAGGCAAAAGGGCAAAGCAAGACAAGGCAAGGCAAGGCAAAAGGGCAAAGAAAGGCAAGGGAATGCAAGGCAAAAGGGCAAAGTAAGGTAAGGCAAAGCAAAAGAGCAAAACAAGGCAAGGCAAGGCAAAAGGGCAAAGCATGGCAAGGCTAGGAAAGGCAAAAGAGAAAAGAAGGGCAAGGCAAGGCAAGGCAAAACGGCAAAGTAAGGCAAGGCAAGGCAAAACGGCAAAGTAAGGCAATACAAAGCAAGGCAAAAGAGCAAAGCAAGTGAAGGCAAAGCAAACGGGTAAAGCAAGGCAAGGCAAAAAGGCAAAGAAAGGCAAGGCAAGGAAAGGCAAAATGGAAAAGCATGGCAAAGCAAGGCAAAAGGGCAAAGTTAAGCAAGGCAAGTCAAAAGGGAAAGCAAGACAACGGAAGGCAAGGCAAAAAGGCAAAGAAAGGAAAGGCAAAAATGCAAAGCAAGGCAAGGCAAAAGGGCAAAGCAAGGCAAGGGAAGGCAAGGCAAAAGTGCAAACCAAGGCATGCAAAGGCAATACAAAAGAGCAAAGCAAGGCAAGGCAACGCAAAAGGGCAAAGCAAGGCAAGGCAAAAGGGCAAGGCAAGGCAAGGCAAGGAAAAGCAAAACGGCAAAGCAAGGCAAGGCAAGGCAAAAGGCTAAAGAAAGGCAAAGAAAGGAAAGGCAAATGGGCAAAGCAAGGCAAGGCAAGTCAAGGCAAAACGGCGAAGAAAGGAAAAACAAGGAAGGGCAAAACGGAAAAGCAAGGAAAGGTAAGGCAAGGTAAATGAACAAAGCAAGGCAAGGCAAGGCAAAAGGGCAAAGCATGGTAAGGGAAGAGAAACGGGTAAAGAAAGGCAATGCAAGGCAAAAGGGCAAAGAAAGGCAAGGTAAGGCAAAAGAGCAAAGTAAGGCTAGGAAAGGCAAGTCATGAGGGCAAAGCAAGGAAAGGCAAAAGGGCAAAGGAAAACAATGCAAGGCAAGTCTAAAGGGCAAAGCAAGGCAAGGCAAGGCAAGGCAAAATGGCAAAGCAAGGCAAGGCAAATAAGGAAAGCAAGGTAATGAAAGGCAAAGGAAAAGGGCAAAGCAAGGCATGGCAAGGCATAAAGGCAAAGCAAGGCAAGGCAAGGGAAAAGGGCAAAGCTAAGCAAGGAAAGTCAAAAGGGAAAGCAAGACAAGGCAAGGCAAGGCAAAAGGGCAATGCAAGGCAAGGCAAAGCAAACGGGTAAAGCAAGGCAATGCAAGGCAAAAGGGCAAAGAAAGGCAAGGCAAGGAAAGGCAAAAATGAAAAGCAAGGCAAGGCAAAAGGGCAAAGAAGGGCAAGGGAAGGCAAGGCAAAAGTGCAAACCAAGGCATGCAAAGGCAACACAAAAGAGGAAAGCAAGGCAAGGCAACGCAAAAGGGCAAAGCAAGGCAAGGCAAAAGGGCAAAGCAAGGAAAGGCAAGGAAAGGGAAAAGGGTAAAGCAAGGTAATGCAAGGCAAAAGGGCAAAGCAAGGCAAGGCAAGGCAAAAGGGTAAAGAAAGGGAAGGCAAAGCAAACGGGTAAAGCAAGGCAAGGCAAGGCAAAAAGGCAAAGAAAGGCAAAGAAAGGAAAGGCAAATGGGCAAAGCAAGGCAAGGCAAGTCAAGGCAAAAAGTCAAAGAAAGGAAAGGCAAGGAAAGGCAAAACGGAAAAGCAAGGAAAGGTAAGGCAAGGTAAATGGGCAAAGCAAGGCAAGTCAAGGCAAAAGGGCAAAGCATGGTAAGGGAACAGAAACGGGTAAAGAAAGGATATGCAAGGCAAAAGGGCAAAGAAAGGAAAGGCAAAAGGGCAAAGGAAGACAATGCATGGCAAGTCTAAAGGGCAAAGCAAGGCAAGGCAAGGCAAGGCAAAAGGGCAAAGCAAGGCACGGCAAATGGGGAAAGCAAGGTAATGAAAGGCAAAGGAAAAAGTCAAAGCAAGGCATGGCAATGCATAAAGGCAAACCAAGGCAAGGCAAGGCAAAATGGCAAAGCAAGGCAAGGCAAAGCAAACGGGTAAAGGAAGGCAATGCAAGGCAAAAGGGCAAAGAAAGGCAAGGCAAGGAAAGGCAAAAAGGCAAAGCAAGGCAAGGCAAAAGGCCAAAGAAAGGCAAGGGAAGGCAAGGCAAAAGGGCAAAGAAAGGAAAGGCAAAAGGCCAAAGAAAGGCAAGGGAAGGCAAGGCAAAAGGGCAAAGAAAGGAAAGGCAAAAGGGCAAAGGACGACAACGCAAGGCAAGTCTAAAGGGCAAAGCAAGGCAAGGCAAGGCAAGGCAAAAGGGCAAAGCAAGGCAAGGCAAATGGGGAAAGCAAGGTAATGAAAGGCAAGGGAAAGGAGCAAAGCAGGGCAAGGCAAGGCATAAGGCTAAAGAAAGGTAAGGCAAGGTAAATGGGCAAAGCAAGGCAAGGCAAGGCAAAAAGGTAAAGAAAGGCAAAGAAAGGAAAGGCAAATGGGCAAAGCAAGGCAAGGCAAGTCAAGGCAAAACGGCAAAGAAAGGAAAAACAAGGAAGGGCAAAACGGAAAAGCAAGGAAAGGTAAGGCAAGGTAAATGAGCAAAGAAAGGCAAGGCAAGGCAAAAGGGCAAAGCATGGTAAGGGAAGAGAAACGGGTAAAGAAAGGCAATGCAAGGCAAAAGGGCAAAGAAAGGAAAGGCAAAAGGGCAAAGGAAGACAATGCATGGCAAGTCTAAAGGGCAAAGCAAGGCAAGGCAAGGCAAGGCAAAAGGGCAAAGCAAGGCACGGCAAATGGGGAAAGCAAGGTAATGAAAGGCAAAGGAAAAAGTCAAAGCAAGGCATGGCAATGCATAAAGGCAAACCAAGGCAAGGCAAAGCAAAAGGGCAATGCAAGGCAAGGTAAGGGAAAAACGCAAAGCAAGGTAAGGCAAAATGGCAAAGCAAGGCTAGGCAAAGCAAACGGGTAAAGCAAGGCAATGCAAGGCAAAAGGGCAAAGAAAGGCAAGGCAAGGAAAGGGAAAAAGGCAAAGCAAGGCAAGGCAAAAGGCCAAAGAAAGGCAAGGGAAGGCAAGGCAAAACGGCAAAGAAAGGAAAGGCAAGGAAAGGCAAAAGGGAGAAGTAAGGAAAGGTAAGGCAAGGTAGAAATGGCAAAGCAAAGCAAGGCAAGGCAAAAGGGCAAAGCATGGTAAGGGAAGAGAAACGGGTAAAGAAAGGCAATGCAAGGCAAAAGGGCAAAGAAAGGAAAGGCAAAAGGGCAAAGGACGACAACGCAAGGCAAGTCTAAAGGGCAAAGCAAGGCAAGGCAAGGCAAGGCAAAAGGGCAAAGCAAGGCAAGGCAAATGGGGAAAGCAAGGTAATGAAAGGCAAGGGAAAGGAGCAAAGCAGTGCAAGGCAAGGCATAAGGCTAAAGAAAGGGAAGGCAAAGCAAATGGTTAAAGCAAGGCAAGGCAAGGCAAATGGGCAAAGCAAAGCAAGGTAAGGCAAGGTAAATGGGCAAAGCAAGGCAAGGCAAGGCAAAAGGGCAAAGCATGTCAAGGGAAGAGAAACGGGTAAAGAAGGGCAATGCAAGGCAAAATGGCAAACAAAGGCAAGGCAAGGAAAGGCAAGGCAAAATGAAAAGAAAGGCAAGGCAAAAGGCCAAAGCAAGGCAAGGCAAGGAAAGGCAAAACGGAGAAGTAAGGAAAGGTAAGGCAAGGTAAAAATGGCAAAGCAAGGCAAGGCAAGGCAAAAGGGCAAAGCATGGTAAGGGAAGAGGAACGGGTAAAGAAAGGCAATACAAGGCAAAAGGGCAAAGAAAGGCAAGGTAATGCAAAAGAGCAAAGTAAGGCTAGGAAAGGCAAGGCAAAAGGGCAAAGCAAGGCATGGCAAGGCATAAAGGCAAACCAAGGCAAGGCAAGGGAAAAGGGCAAAGCTAAGCAAGGAAAGTCAAAAGGGAAAGCAAGACAAGGCAAGGCAAGGCAAAAGGGCAATGCAAGGCAAGGTAAGGCAAAAACGCAAAGCAAGGCAAGGCAAAATGGCAAAGCAAGGCAAGGCAAAGCAAACGGGTAAAGCAAGGCAATGCAAGGCAAAAGGGCAAAGAAAGGCAAGGCAAGGAAAGGCAAAAATGAAAAGCAAGGCAAGGCAAAAGGGCAAAGACAGGCAAGGGACGGCAAGGCAAAAGTGCAAACCAAGGCATGCAAAGGCAACACAAAAGAGCAAAGCAAGGTAAGGCAAAAGGGCAAAGCAAGGAAAGGCAAGGAAAGGGAAAAGGGTAAAGCAAGGTAATGCAAGGCAAAAGGGCAAAGCAAGGCAAGGCAAGGCAAAAGGGTAAAGAAAGGGAAGGCAAAGCAAAAAGGCAAAGAAAGGCAAAGAAAGGAAAGGCAAATGGGCAAAGCAAGGCAAGGCAAGTCAATGCAAAAAGGCAAAGAAAGGAAAGGCAAGGAAAGGCAAAACGGAAAAGCAAGAAAAGGTAAGGCAAGGTAAATGGGCAAAGCAAGGCAAGGCAAGGCAAAATAGCAAAGCATGGTAAGGGAAGAGAAACGGGTAAAGAAAGGCAATGCAAGGCAAAAGGGCAAAGAAAGGACAAGGTAAGGCAAAAGAGCAAAGTAAGGCTACGGCAAGGCAAGGCAAAAGGGCAAAGCAAGGAAAGGCAAAAGGGCAAAGGAAGACAATGCAAGGCAAGTCTACAGGGCAAAGCAAGGCAAGGCAAGGCAAAAGGGCAAAGCAAGGGAAGGCAAATGGGCAAGCAAGGCAATGAAAGGCAAGGCAAAAGGGCAATGCAAGGCAAGGTAAGGCAAAAACGCAAAGCAAGGCAAGGCAAAATGGCAAAGCAAGGCAAGGCAAAGCAAACGGGTAAAGCAAGGCAATGCAAGGCAAAAGGGCAAAAAAGGAAAGGCAAGGCAAGGCAAGACAAGGCCAAGTGAAAAAGCAAGGCAAGGCAAAAGACCAAAGCAAGGCAAGGCAAGGCAAGACAAAAAGGCAAAGCAAGGCAAGTCTACAGGGCAAAGCAAGGCAAGGCAAGGCAAGGCAAAAGGGCAAAGCAAGGCAAGGCAAATGGGGAAAGCAAGACAATGAAAGGCAAGGCAAAATGGCAATGCAAGGCAAGGTAAGGCAAAAACGCAAAGCAAGGCAAGGCAAAATGGCAAAGCAAGGCAAGGCAAAGCAAACGGGTAAAACAAGGCAATGCAAGGCAAAAGGGCAAAGAAAGGAAAGGGAAGGCAAGGCAAAACGGCAAAGAAAGGAAAGGCAAGGAAAGGCAAAAGGGAGAAGTAAGGAAAGGTAAGGCAAGGTAGAAATGGCAAAGCAAAGCAAGGCAAGGCAAAAGGGCAAAGCATGGTAAGGGAAGAGAAACGGGTAAAGAAAGGCAATGCAAGGCAAAAGGGCAAAGAAAGGAAAGGCAAAAGGGCAAAGGACGACAACGCAAGGCAAGTCTAAAGGGCAAAGCAAGGCAAGGCAAGGCAAGGCAAAAGGGCAAAGCAAGGCAAGGCAAATGGGGAAAGCAAGGTAATGAAAGGCAAGGGAAAGGAGCAAAGCAGGGCAAGGCAAGGCATAAGGCTAAAGAAAGGGAAGGCAAAGCAAATGGTTAAAGCAAGGCAAGGCAAGGCAAATGGGCAAAGCAAAGCAAGGTAAGGCAAGGTAAATGGGCAAAGCAAGGCAAGGCAAGGCAAAAAGGCAAAGCATGTCAAGGGAAGAGAAACGGGTAAAGAAGGGCAATGCAAGGCAAAATGGCAAACAAAGGCAAGGCAAGGAAAGGCAAGGCAAAATGAAAAAGAAAGGCAAGGCAAAAGGCCAAAGCAAGGCAAGGCAAGGAAAGGCAAAACGGAGAAGTAAGGAAAGGTAAGGCAAGGTAAAAATGGCAAAGCAAGGCAAGGCAAGGCAAAATTGCAAAGCATGGTAAGGGAAGAGGAACGGGTAAAGAAAGGCAATACAAGGCAAAAGGGCAAAGAAAGGCAAGGTAATGCAAAAGAGCAAAGTAAGGCTAGGAAAGGCAAGGCAAAAGGGCAAAGCAAGGCATGGCAAGGCATAAAGGCAAACCAAGGCAAGGCAAGGGAAAAGGGCAAAGCTAAGCAAGGAAAGTCAAAAGGGAAAGCAAGACAAGGCAAGGCAAGGCAAAAGGGCAATGCAAGGCAAGGTAAGGCAAAAACGCAAAGCAAGGCAAGGCAAAATGGCAAAGCAAGGCAAGGCAAAGCAAACGGGTAAAGCAAAGCAATGCAAGGCAAAAGGGCAAAGAAAGGCAAGGCAAGGAAAGGCAAAAATGAAAAGCAAGGCAAGGCAAAAGGGCAAAGACAGGCAAGGGACGGCAAGGCAAAAGTGCAAACCAAGGCATGCAAAGGCAACACAAAAGAGCAAAGCAAGGTAAGGCAAAAGGGCAAAGCAAGGAAAGGCAAGGAAAGGGAAAAGGGTAAAGCAAGGTAATGCAAGGCAAAAGGGCAAAGCAAGGCAAGGCAAGGCAAAAGGGTAAAGAAAGGGAAGGCAAAGCAAAAAGGCAAAGAAAGGCAAAGAAAGGAAAGGCAAATGGGCAATGCAAGGCAAGGCAAGTCAATGCAAAAAGGCAAAGAAAGGAAAGGCAAGGAAAGGCAAAACGGAAAAGCAAGAAAAGGTAAGGCAAGGTAAATGGGCAAAGCAAGGCAAGGCAAGGCAAAATAGCAAAGCATGGTAAGGGAAGAGAAACGGGTAAAGAAAGGCAATGCAAGGCAAAAGGGCAAAGAAAGGACAAGGTAAGGCAAAAGAGCAAAGTAAGGCTACGGCAAGGCAAGGCAAAAGGGCAAAGCAAGGAAAGGCAAAAGGGCAAAGGAGACAATGCAAGGCAAGTCTACAGGGCAAAGCAAGGCAAGGCAAGGCAAAAGGGCAAAGCAAGGCAAGGCAAATGGGGAAAGCAAGGCAATGAAAGGCAAGGCAAAAGGGCAATGCAAGGCAAGGTAAGGCAAAAACGCAAAGCAAGGCAAGGCAAAATGGCAAAGCAAGGCAAGGCAAAGCAAACGGGTAAAGCAAGGCAATGCAAGGCAAAAGGGCAAAGAAAGGAAAGGCAAGGCAAGGCAAGACAAGGCCAAGTGAAAAAGCAAGGCAAGGCAAAAGACCAAAGCAAGGCAAGGCAAGGCAAGACAAAAAGGCAAAGCAAGGCAAGTCTACAGGGCAAAGCAAGGCAAGGCAAGGCAAGGCAAAATGGCAAAGCAAGGCAAGGCAAATGGGGAAAGCAAGACAATGAAAGGCAAGGCAAAATGGCAATGCAAGGCAAGGTAAGGTAAAAACGCAAAGCAAGGCAAGGCAAAATGGCAAAGCAAGGCAAGGCAAAGCAAACGGGTAAAGCAAGGCAATGCAAGGCAAAAGGGCAAAGAAAGGAAAGGGAAGGCAAGGCAAGACAAGGCCAAGTGAAAAAGCAAGGCAAGGCAAAAGACCAAAGCAAGGCAAGGCAAGGCAAGGCAAAAGGGCAAAGAAAGGCAAGGGAATGCAAGGCAAAAGGGCAAAGTAAGGTAAGGCAAAGCAAAAGAGCAAAGCAAGGCAAGGCAAGGCAAAAGGGCAAAGCATGGCAAGGCAAGGAAAGGCAAAAGAGAAAAGAAGGGCAAGGCAAGGCAAGGCAAAACGGCAAAGTAAGGCAAGGCAAGGCAAAACGGCAAAGTAAGGCAAGGCAAGGCAAATGGCAAAGCAAGGCAATACAAAGCAAGGCAAAAGAGCAAAGCAAGTGAAGGCAAAGCAAACGGGTAAAGCAAGGCAAGGCAAAAAGGCAAAGAAAGGCAAGGCAAGGAAAGGCAAAATGGAAAAGCATGGCAAAGCAAGGCAAAAGGGCAAAGTTAAGCAAGGCAAGTCAAAAGGGAAAGCAAGGCAAAAAGGCAAAGAAAGAAAAGGCAAAAACGCAAAGCAAGGCAAGGCAAAAGTGCAAACCAAGGCATGCAAAGGCAATACAAAAGAGCAAAGCAAGGCAAGGCAACGCAAAAGGGCAAAGCAAGGCAAGGCAAAAGGGCAAGGCAAGGCAAGGCAAGGCAAAGCAAAACGGCAAAGCAAGGCAAGGCAAGGCAAAAGGCTAAAGAAAGGCAAAGAAAGGAAAGGCAAATGGGCAAAGCAAGGCAAGGCAAGTCAGGGCAAAACGGCAAAGAAAGGAAAAACAAGGAAGGGCAAAACGGAAAAGCAAGGAAAGGTAAGGCAAGGTAAATGAACAAAGCAAGGCAAGGCAAGGCAAAAGGGCAAAGCATGGTAAGGGAAGAGAAACGGGTAAAGAAAGGCAATGCAAGGCAAAAGGGCAAAGAAAGGCAAGGTAAGGCAAAAGAGCAAAGTAAGGCTAGGAAAGGCAAGTCAAGAGGGCAAAGCAAGGAAAGGCAAAAGGGCAAAGGAAAACAATGCAAGGCAAGTCTAAAGGGCAAAGCAAGGCAAGGCAAGGCAAGGCAAAAGGGCAAAGCAAGGCAAGGCAAATGGGGAAAGCAAGGTAATGAAAGGCAAAGGAAAAGGGCAAAGCAAGGCATGGCAGGGCATAAAAGCAAACCAAGGCAAGACAAGGCAAAAGGGCAAAGCTAAGCAAGGAAAGTCAAAAGGGAAAGCAAGACAAGGCAAGGCAAGGCAAAAGGGCAATGCAAGGCAAGGCAAAGCAAACGGGTAAAGCAAGGCAATGCAAGGCAAAAGGGCAAAGAAAGGCAAGGCAAGGAAAGGCAAAAATGCAAAGCAAGGCAAGGCAAAAGGGCAAAGCAAGGCAAGGGAAGGCAAGGCAAAAGTGCAAACCAAGGCATGCAAAGGCAATACAAAAGAGCAAAGCAAGGCAAGGCAACGCAAAAGGGCAAAGCAAGGCAAGGCAAAAGGGCAAGGCAAGGCAAGGCAAGGCAAAGCAAAAGGGCAAAGCAAGGCAAGGCAACGCAAAAGGGTAAAGAAAGGGAAGGCAAAGCAAACGGGTAAAGCAAGGCAAGGCAAGGCAAAAAGGCAAAGAAAGGCAAAGAAAGGAAAGGCAAATGGGCAAAGCAAGGCAAGGCAAGGGAAAAGGGTAAAGAAAGGGAAGGCAAAGCAAACGGGTAAAGCAAGGCAAGGCAAGGCAAAAAGGCAAAGAAAGGCAAAGAAAGGAAAGGCAAATGGGCAAAGCAAGGCAAGGCAAGGCAAAGCAAAACGGCAAAGCAAGGCAAGGCAAGGCAAAAGGGTAAAGAAAGGGAAGGCAAAACAAACGGGTAAAGCAAAGCAAGGCAAGGCAAAAAGGTAAAGAAAGGCAAAGAAAGGAAAGGCAAATGGGCAAAGCAAGGCAAGGCAAGTCAAGGCAAAACGGCAAAGAAAGGAAAAACAAGGAAGGGCAAAACGGAAAAGCAAGGAAAGGTAAGGCAAGGTAAATGAGCAAAGCAAGGCAGGCAAGGCAAAAAAGCAAAGCATGGTAAGGGAAGAGAAACGGGTAAAGAAAGGCAATGCAAGGCAAAAGGGCAAAGAAAGGCAAGGTAAGACAAAAGAGCAAAGTAAGGCTAGGAAAGGCAAGTCAAGAGGGCAAAGCAAGGAAAGGCAAAAGGGCAAAGGAAAACAATGCAAGGCAAGTCTAAAGGGCAAAGCAAGGGAAGGCAAGGCAAAAGGGCAAAGCAAGGCAAGGCAAATAAGGAAAGCAAGGTAATGAAAGGCAAAGGAAAAGGGCAAAGCAAGGCACGGCAAGGCATAAAGGCAAACCAAGGCAAGGCAAGGCAAAAGGGCAAAGCTAAGCAAGGAAAGTCAAAAGGGAAAGCAAGACAAGGCAAGGCAAGGCAAAAGGGCAATGCAAGGCAAGGCAAAGCAAACGGGTAAAGCAAGGCAATGCAAGGCAAAAGGGCAAAGAAAGGCAAGGCAAGGAAAGGCAAAAATGAAAAGCAAGGCAAGGCAAAAGGGCAAAGAAAGGCAAGGGAAGGCAAGGCAAAAGTGCAAACGAAGGCATGCAAAGGCAACACAAAAGAGCGAAGCAAGACAAGGCAACGCAAAAGGGCAAAGCAAGGCAAGGCAAAAGGGCAAAGCAAGGAAAGGCAAGGAAAGGGAAAAGGGTAAAGCAAGGTAATGCAAGACAAAAGGGCAAAGCAAGGAAAGGCAAAAGGGCAAAGGAAGACAATGCAAGGCAAGTCTACAGGGCAAAGCAAGGCAAGGCAAGGCAAAAGGGCAAAGCAAGGCAAGGCAAATGGGGAAAGCAAGGCATTGAAAGGCAAGGCAAAAGGGCAATGCAAGGCAAGGTAAGGCAAAAACGCAAAGCAAGGCAAGGCAAAATGGCAAAGCAAGGCAAGGCAAAGCAAACGGGTAAAGCAAGGCAATGCAAGGCAAAAGGGCAAAGAAAGGAAAGGCAAGGCAAGGCAAGACAAGGCCAAGTGAAAAAGCAAGGCAAGGCAAAAGACCAAAGCAAGGCAAGGCAAGGCAAGGCAAAAAGGCAAAGCAAGGAAAGGCAAAAGGGCAAAGCAAGACAAGGCAAGGCAAGGCAAAAGGGCAAAGAAAGGCAAGGGAATGCAAGGCAAAAGGGCAAAGTAAGGTAAGGCAAAGCAAAAGAGCAAAACAAGGCAAGGCAAGGCAAAAGGGCAAAGCATGGCAAGGCAAGGAAAGGCAAAAGAGAAAAGAAGGGCAAGGCAAGGCAAGGCAAAACGGCAAAGTAAGGCAAGGCAAGGCAAAACGGCAAAGTAAGGCAATACAAAGCAAGGCAAAAGAGCAAAGCAAGTGAAGGCAAAGCAAACGGGTAAAGCAAGGCAAGGCAAAAAGGCAAAGAAAGGCAAGGCAAGGAAAGGCAAAATGGAAAAGCATGGCAAAGCAAGGCAAAAGGGCAAAGTTAAGCAAGGCAAGTCAAAAGGGAAAGCAAGACAACGGAAGGCAAGGCAAAAAGGCAAAGAAAGGAAAGGCAAAAATGCAAAGCAAGGCAAGGCAAAAGGGCAAAGCAAGGCAAGGGAAGGCAAGGCAAAAGTGCAAACCAAGGCATGCAAAGGCAATACAAAAGAGCAAAGCAAGGCAAGGCAACGCAAAAGGGCAAAGCAAGGCAAGGCAAAAGGGCAAGGCAAGGCAAGGCAAGGAAAAGCAAAACGGCAAAGCAAGGCAAGGCAAGGCAAAAGGCTAAAGAAAGGCAAAGAAAGGAAAGGCAAATGGGCAAAGCAAGGCAAGGCAAGTCAAGGCAAAACGGCGAAGAAAGGAAAAACAAGGAAGGGCAAAACGGAAAAGCAAGGAAAGGTAAGGCAAGGTAAATGAAGAAAGCAAGGCAAGGCAAGGCAAAAGGGCAAAGCATGGTAAGGGAAGAGAAACGGGTAAAGAAAGGCAATGCAAGGCAAAAGGGCAAAGAAAGGCAAGGTAAGGCAAAAGAGCAAAGTAAGGCTAGGAAAGGCAAGTCATGAGGGCAAAGCAAGGAAAGGCAAAAGGGCAAAGGAAAACAATGCAAGGCAAGTCTAAAGGGCAAAGCAAGGCAAGGCAAGGCAAGGCAAAATGGCAAAGCAAGGCAAGGCAAATAAGGAAAGCAAGGTAATGAAAGGCAAAGGAAAAGGGCAAAGCAAGGCATGGCAAGGCATAAAGGCAAAGCAAGGCAAGGCAAGGGAAAAGGGCAAAGCTAAGCAAGGAAAGTCAAAAGGGAAAGCAAGACAAGGCAAGGCAAGGCAAAAGGGCAATGCAAGGCAAGGCAAAGCAAACGGGTAAAGCAAGGCAATGCAAGGCAAAAGGGCAAAGAAAGGCAAGGCAAGGAAAGGCAAAAATGAAAAGCAAGGCAAGGCAAAAGGGCAAAGAAGGGCAAGGGAAGGCAAGGCAAAAGTGCAAACCAAGGCATGCAAAGGCAACACAAAAGAGGAAAGCAAGGCAAGGCAACGCAAAAGGGCAAAGCAAGGCAAGGCAAAAGGGCAAAGCAAGGAAAGGCAAGGAAAGGGAAAAGGGTAAAGCAAGGTAATGCAAGGCAAAAGGGCAAAGCAAGGCAAGGCAAGGCAAAAGGGTAAAGAAAGGGAAGGCAAAGCAAACGGGTAAAGCAAGGCAAGGCAAGGCAAAAAGGCAAAGAAAGGCAAAGAAAGGAAAGGCAAATGGGCAAAGCAAGGCAAGGCAAGTCAAGGCAAAAAGTCAAAGAAAGGAAAGGCAAGGAAAGGCAAAACGGAAAAGCAAGGAAAGGTAAGGCAAGGTAAATGGGCAAAGCAAGGCAAGGCAAGGCAAAAGGGCAAAGCATGGTAAGGGAACAGAAACGGGTAAAGAAAGGATATGCAAGGCAAAAGGGCAAAGAAAGGAAAGGCAAAAGGGCAAAGGAAGACAATGCATGGCAAGTCTAAAGGGCAAAGCAAGGCAAGGCAAGGCAAGGCAAAAGGGCAAAGCAAGGCACGGCAAATGGGGAAAGCAAGGTAATGAAAGGCAAAGGAAAAAGTCAAAGCAAGGCATGGCAATGCATAAAGGCAAACCAAGGCAAGGCAAAGCAAAATGGCAAAGCAGGGCAAGGCAAAGCAAACGGGTAAAGGAAGGCAATGCAAGGCAAAAGGGCAAAGAAAGGCAAGGCAAGGAAAGGCAAAAAGGCAAAGCAAGGCAAGGCAAAAGGCCAAAGAAAGGCAAGGGAAGGCAAGGCAAAAGGGCAAAGAAAGGAAAGGCAAAAGGCCAAAGAAAGGCAAGGGAAGGCAAGGCAAAAGGGCAAAGAAAGGAAAGGCAAAAGGGCAAAGGACGACAACGCAAGGCAAGTCTAAAGGGCAAAGCAAGGCAAGGCAAGGCAAGGCAAAAGGGCAAAGCAAGGTAAGGCAAATGGGGAAAGCAAGGTAATGAAAGGCAAGGGAAAGGAGCAAAGCAGGGCAAGGCAAGGCATAAGGCTAAAGAAAGGTAAGGCAAGGTAAATGGGCAAAGCAAGGCAAGGCAAGGCAAAAAGGTAAAGAAAGGCAAAGAAAGGAAAGGCAAATGGGCAAAGCAAGGCAAGGCAAGTCAAGGCAAAACGGCAAAGAAAGGAAAAACAAGGAAGGGCAAAACGGAAAAGCAAGGAAAGGTAAGGCAAGGTAAATGAGCAAAGAAAGGCAAGGCAAGGCAAAAGGGCAAAGCATGGTAAGGGAAGAGAAACGGGTAAAGAAAGGCAATGCAAGGCAAAAGGGCAAAGAAAGGAAAGGCAAAAGGGCAAAGGAAGACAATGCATGGCAAGTCTAAAGGGCAAAGCAAGGCAAGGCAAGGCAAGGCAAAAGGGCAAAGCAAGGCACGGCAAATGGGGAAAGCAAGGTAATGAAAGGCAAAGGAAAAAGTCAAAGCAAGGCATGGCAATGCATAAAGGCAAACCAAGGCAAGGCAAAGCAAAAGGGCAATGCAAGGCAAGGTAAGGCAAAAACGCAAAGCAAGGTAAGGCAAAATGGCAAAGCAAGGCTAGGCAAAGCAAACGGGTAAAGCAAGGCAATGCAAGGCAAAAGGGCAAAGAAAGGCAAGGCAAGGAAAGCGAAAAAGGCAAAGCAAGGCAAGGCAAAAGGCCAAAGAAAGGCAAGGGAAGGCAAGGCAAAACGGCAAAGAAAAAAAAGGCAAGGAAAGGCAAAAGGGAGAAGTAAGGAAAGGTAAGGCAAGGTAGAAATGGCAAAGCAAAGCAAGGCAAGGCAAAAGGGCAAAGCATGGTAAGGGAAGAGAAACGGGTAAAGAAAGGCAATGCAAGGCAAAAGGGCAAAGAAAGGAAAGGCAAAAGGGCAAAGGACGACAACGCAAGGCAAGTCTAAAGGGCAAAGCAAGGCAAGGCAAGGCAAGGCAAAAGGGCAAAGCAAGGCAAGGCAAATGGGGAAAGCAAGGTAATGAAAGGCAAGGGAAAGGAGCAAAGCAGTGCAAGGCAAGGCATAAGGCTAAAGAAAGGGAAGGCAAAGCAAATGGTTAAAGCAAGGCAAGGCAAGGCAAATGGGCAAAGCAAAGCAAGGTAAGGCAAGGTAAATGGGCAAAGCAAGGCAAGGCAAGGCAAAAGGGCAAAGCATGTCAAGGGAAGAGAAACGGGTAAAGAAGGGCAATGCAAGGCAAAAGGGCAAAGAAAGGCAAGGCAAGGAAAGGCAAGGCAAAATGAAAAAGAAAGGCAAGGCAAAAGGCCAAAGCAAGGCAAGGCAAGGAAAGGCAAAACGGAGAAGTAAGGAAAGGTAAGGCAAGGTAAAAATGGCAAAGCAAGGCAAGGCAAGGCAAAAGGGCAAAGCATGGTAAGGGAAGAGGAACGGGTAAAGAAAGGCAATACAAGGCAAAAGGGCAAAGAAAGGCAAGGTAATGCAAAAGAGCAAAGTAAGGCTAGGAAAGGCAAGGCAAAAGGGCAAAGCAAGGCATGGCAAGGCATAAAGGCAAACCAAGGCAAGGCAAGGGAAAAGGGCAAAGCTAAGCAAGGAAAGTCAAAAGGGAAAGCAAGACAAGGCAAGGCAAGGCAAAAGGGCAATGCAAGGCAAGGTAAGGCAAAAACGCAAAGCAAGGCAAGGCAAAATGGCAAAGCAAGGCAAGGCAAAGCAAACGGGTAAAGCAAGGCAATGCAAGGCAAAAGGGCAAAGAAAGGCAAGGCAAGGAAAGGCAAAAATGAAAAGCAAGGCAAGGCAAAAGGGCAAAGAAAGGCAAGGCAAGGCAAGGCAAAGAGGCAAAGCAAGGTAAGGCAAAAGGGCAAAGCAAGGAAAGGGAAGGAAAGGGAAAAGGGTAAAGCAAGGTAATGCAAGGCAAAAGGGCAAAGCAAGGCAAGGCAAGGCAAAAGGGTAAAGAAAGGGAAGGCAAAGCAAAAAGGCAAAGAAAGGCAAAGAAAGGAAAGGCAAATGGGCAAAGCAAGGCAAGGCAAGTCAATGCAAAAAGGCAAAGAAAGGAAAGGCAAGGAAAGGCAAAACGGAAAAGCAAGAAAAGGTAAGGCAAGGTAAATGGGCAAAGCAAGGCAAGGCAAGGCAAAATAGCAAAGCATGGTAAGGGAAGAGAAACGGGTAAAGAAAGGCAATGCAAGGCAAAAGGGCAAAGAAAGGACAAGGTAAGGCAAAAGAGCAAAGTAAGGCTACGGCAAGGCAAGGCAAAAGGGCAAAGCAAGGAAAGGCAAAAGGGCAAAGGAAGACAATGCAAGGCAAGTCTACAGGGCAAAGCAAGGCAAGGCAAGGCAAAAGGGCAAAGCAAGGCAAGGAAAATGGGGAAAGCAAGGCAAGGAAAGGCAAGGCAAAAGGGCAATGCAAGGCAAGGTAAGGCAAAAACGCAAAGCAAGGCAAGGCAAAATGGCAAAGCAAGGCAAGGCAAAGCAAACGGGTAAAGCAAGGCAATGCAAGGCAAAAGGGCAAAGAAAGGAAAGGAAAGGCAAGGCAAGACAAGGCCAAGTGAAAAAGCAAGGCAAGGCAAAAGACCAAAGCAAGGCAAGGCAAGGCAAGACAAAAAGGCAAAGCAAGGCAAGTCTACAGGGCAAAGCAAGGCAAGGCAAGGCAAGGCAAAAGGGCAAAGCAAGGCAAGGCAAATGGGGAAAGCAAGACAATGAAAGGCAAGGCAAAATGGCAATGCAAGGCAAGGTAAGGCAAAAACGCAAAGCAAGGCAAGGCAAAATGGCAAAGCAAGGCAAGGCAAAGCAAACGGGTAAAACAAGGCAATGCAAGGCAAAAGGGTAAAGAAAGGAAAGGGAAGGCAAGGCAAGACAAGGCCAAGTGAAAAAGCAAGGCAAGGCAAAAGACCAAAGCAAGGGAAGGCAAGGCAAGGCAAAAGGGCAAAGAAAGGCAAGGGAATGCAAGGCAAAAGGGCAAAGTAAGGTAAGGCAAAGCAAAAGAGCAAAGCAAGGCAAGGCAAGGCAAAAGGGCAAAGCATGGCAAGGCAAGGAAAGGCAAAAGAGAAAAGAAGGGCAAGGCAAGGCAAGGCAAAACGGCAAAGTAAGGAAAGGCAAGGCAAAACGGCAAAGTAAGGCAAGGCAAGGCAAATGGCAAAGCAAGGCAATACAAAGCAAGGCAAAAGAGCAAAGCAAGTGAAGGCAAAGCAAACGGGTAAAGCAAGGCAAGGCAAAAAGGCAAAGAAAGGCAAGGCAAGGAAAGGCAAAATGGAAAAGCATGGCAAAGCAAGGCAAAAGGGCAAAGTTAAGCAAGGCAAGTCAAAAGGGAAAGCAAGGCAAAAAGGCAAAGAAAGGAAAGGCAAAAATGCAAAGCAAGGCAAGGCAAAAGGGCAAGGCAAGGCAAGGCAAGGCAAAGCAAAACGGCAAAGCAAGGCAAGGCAAGGCAAAAGGCTAAAGAAAGGCAAAGAAAGGAAAGGCAAATGGGCAAAGCAAGGCAATGCAAGTCAAGGCAAAACGGCAAAGAAAGGAAAAACAAGGAAGGGCAAAACGGAAAAGCAAGGAAAGGTAAGGCAAGGTAAATGAACAAAGTAAGGCAAGGCAAGGCAAAACGGCAAAGCATGGTAAGGGAAGAGAAACGGGTAAAGAAAGGCAATGCAAGGCAAAAGGGCAAAGAAAGGCAAGGTAAGGCAAAAGAGCAAAGTAAGGCTAGGAAAGGCAAGTCAAGAGGGCAAAGCAAGGAAAGGCAAAAGGGCAAAGGAAAACAATGCAAGGCAAGTCTAAAGGGCAAAGCAAGGCAAGGCAAGGCAAGGCAAAAGGGCAAAGCAAGGCAAGGCAAATAAGGAAAGCAAGGTAATGAAAGGCAAAGGAAAAGGGCAAAGCAAGGCATGGCAAGGCATGAAGGCAAACCAAGGCAAGGCAAGGCAAAAGGGCAAAGCTAAGCAAGGAAAGTCAAAAGGGAAAGCAAGACAAGGCAAGGCAAGGCAAAAGGGCAATGCAAGGCAAGGCAAAGCAAACGGGTAAAGCAAGGCAATGCAAGGCAAAAGGGCAAAGAAAGGCAAGGCAAGGAAAGGCAAAAATGCAAAGCAAGGCAAGGCAAAAGGGCAAAGCAAGGCAAGGGAAGGCAAGGCAAAAGTGGAAACCAAGGCATGTTAAGGCAATACAAAAGAGCAAAGCAAGGCAAGGCAACGCAAAAGGGCAAAGTAAGGCAAGGCAAAAGGGAAAGGCAAGGCAAGGCAAGGCAAAGCAAAAGGGCAAAGCAAGGCAAGGCAAGGCAAAAGGGTAAAGAAAGGGAAGGCAAAGCAAACGGGTAAAGCAAGGCAAGGTAAGGCAAAAACGCAAAGCAAGGCAAGGCAAAATGGCAAAGCAAGGCAAGGCAAAGCAAACGGGTAAAACAAGGCAATGCAAGGCAAAAGGGTAAAGAAAGGAAAGGGAAGGCAAGGCAAGACAAGGCCAAGTGAAAAAGCAAGGCAAGGCAAAAGACCAAAGCAAGGGAAGGCAAGGCAAGGCAAAAGGGCAAAGAAAGGCAAGGGAATGCAAGGCAAAAGGGCAAAGTAAGGTAAGGCAAAGCAAAAGAGCAAAGCAAGGCAAGGCAAGGCAAAAGGGCAAAGCATGGCAAGGCAAGGAAAGGCAAAAGAGAAAAGAAGGGCAAGGCAAGGCAAGGCAAAACGGCAAAGTAAGGAAAGGCAAGGCAAAACGGCAAAGTAAGGCAAGGCAAGGCAAATGGCAAAGCAAGGCAATACAAAGCAAGGCAAAAGAGCAAAGCAAGTGAAGGCAAAGCAAACGGGTAAAGCAAGGCAAGGCAAAAAGGCAAAGAAAGGCAAGGCAAGGAAAGGCAAAATGGAAAAGCATGGCAAAGCAAGGCAAAAGGGCAAAGTTAAGCAAGGCAAGTCAAAAGGGAAAGCAAGGCAAAAAGGCAAAGAAAGGAAAGGCAAAAATGCAAAGCAAGGCAAGGCAAAAGGGCAAGGCAAGGCAAGGCAAGGCAAAGCAAAACGGCAAAGCAAGGCAAGGCAAGGCAAAAGGCTAAAGAAAGGCAAAGAAAGGAAAGGCAAATGGGCAAAGCAAGGCAAGGCAAGTCAAGGCAAAACGGCAAAGAAAGGAAAAACAAGGAAGGGCAAAACGGAAAAGCAAGGAAAGGTAAGGCAAGGTAAATGAACAAAGTAAGGCAAGGCAAGGCAAAACGGCAAAGCATGGTAAGGGAAGAGAAACGGGTAAAGAAAGGCAATGCAAGGCAAAAGGGCAAAGAAAGGCAAGGTAAGGCAAAAGAGCAAAGTAAGGCTAGGAAAGGCAAGTCAAGAGGGCAAAGCAAGGAAAGGCAAAAGGGCAAAGGAAAACAATGCAAGGCAAGTCTAAAGGGCAAAGCAAGGCAAGGCAAGGCAAGGCAAAAGGGCAAAGCAAGGCAAGGCAAATAAGGAAAGCAAGGTAATGAAAGGCAAAGGAAAAGGGCAAAGCAAGGCATGGCAAGGCATGAAGGCAAACCAAGGCAAGGCAAGGCAAAAGGGCAAAGCTAAGCAAGGAAAGTCAAAAGGGAAAGCAAGACAAGGCAAGGCAAGGCAAAAGGGCAATGCAAGGCAAGGCAAAGCAAACGGGTAAAGCAAGGCAATGCAAGCCAAAAGGGCAAAGAAAGGCAAGGCAAGGAAAGGCAAAAATGCAAAGCAAGGCAAGGCAAAAGGGCAAAGCAAGGCAAGGGAAGGCAAGGCAAAAGTGGAAACCAAGGCATGTTAAGGCAATACAAAAGAGCAAAGCAAGGCAAGGCAACGCAAAAGGGCAAAGTAAGGCAAGGCAAAAGGGAAAGGCAAGGCAAGGCAAGGCAAAGCAAAAGGGCAAAGCAAGGCAAGGCAAGGCAAAAGGGTAAAGAAAGGGAAGGCAAAGCAAACGGGTAAAGCAAGGCAAGGCAAGGCAAAAAGGCAAAGAAAGGCAAAGAAAGGAAAGGCAAATGGGCAAAGCAAGGCAAGGCAAGTCAAGGCAAAACGGCAAAGAAAGGAAAAACAAGGAAGGGCAAAACGGAAAAGCAAGGAAAGGTAAGGCAAGGTAAATGAGCAAAGCAAGGCAAGGCAAGGCAAAAGGGCAAAGCATGGTAAGGGAAGAGAAACGGGTAAAGAAAGGTAATGCAAGGCAAAAGGGCAAAGAAAGGCAAGGTAAGACAAAAGAGCAAAGTAAGGCTAGGAAAGGCAAGTCAAGAGGGCAAAGCAAGAAAAGGCAAAAGGGCAAAGGAAAACAATGCAAGGCAAGTCTAAAGGGCAAAGCAAGGCAAGGCAAGGCAAGGCAAAAGGGCAAAGCAAGGCAAGGCAAATAAGGAAAGCAAGGTAATGAAAGGCAAAGGAAAAGGGCAAAGCAAGGCACGGCAAGGCATAAAGGCAAACCAAGGCAAGGCAAGGGAAAAGGGCAAAGCTAAGCAAGGAAAGTCAAAAGGGAAAGCAAGACAAGGCAAGGCAAGGCAAAAGGGCAATGCAAGGCAAGGTAAGGCAAAAACGCAAAGCAAGGCAAGGCAAAATGGCAAAGCAAGGCAAGGCAAAGCAAAACGGCAAAGCAAGGCAAGGCAAGGCAAAATGGCAAAGCAAGGCAAGGCAAAGCAAACGGGTAAAGCAAGGCAATGCAAGGCAAAAGGGCAAAGAAAGGCAAGGCAAGGAAAGGCAAAAATGAAAAGCAAGGCAAGGCAAAAGGGCAAAGACAGGCAAGGGACGGCAAGGCAAAAGTGCAAACCAGGGCATGCAAAGGCAACACAAAAGAGCAAAGCAAGGTAAGGCAAAAGGGCAAAGCAAGGCAAGGCAAGGCAAAAGGGTAAAGAAAGGGAAGGCAAAGCAAAAAGGCAAAGAAAGGCAAAGAAAGGAAAGGCAAATGGGCAAAGCAAGGCAAGGCAAGTCAATGCAAAAAGGCAAAGAAAGGAAAGGCAAGGAAAGTCAAAACGGAAAAGCAAGGAAAGGTAAGGCAAGGTAAATGGGCAAAGCAAGGCAAGGCAAGGCAAAAGGGCAAAGCATGGTAAGGGAAGAGAAACGGGTAAAGAAAGGCAATGCAAGGCAAAAGGGCAAAGAAAGGACAAGGTAAGGCAAAAGAGCAAAGTAACGCTAAGGCAAGGCAAGGCAAAAGGGCAAAGCAAGGAAAGGCAAAAGGGCAAAGGAAGACAATGCAAGGCAAGTCTACAGGGCAAAGCAAGGCAAGGCAAGGCAAAAGGGCAAAGCAAGGCAAGGCAAATGGGGAAAGCAAGGCAATGAAAGGCAAGGCAAAAGGGCAATGCAAGGCAAGGTAAGGCAAAAACGCAAAGCAAGGCAAGGCAAAATGGCAAAGCAAGGCAAGGCAAAGCAAATGGGTAAAGCAAGGCAATGCAAGGCAAAAGGGCAAAGAAAGGAAAGGCAAGGCAAGGCAAGACAAGGCCAAGTGAAAAAGCAAGGCAAGGCAAAAGACCAAAGCAAGGCAAGGAGAGGCAAGACAAAAAGGCAAAGCAAGGCAAGTCTACAGGGCAAAGCAAGGCAAGGCAAGGCAAGGCAAAAGGGCAAAGCAAGGCAAGGCAAATGGGGAAAGCAAGACAATGAAAGGCAAGGCAAAATGGCAATGCAAGGCAAGGTAAGGCAAAAACGCAAAGCAAGGCAAGGCAAAATGGCAAAGCAAGGCAAGGCAAAGCAAACGGGTAAAGCAAGGCAATGCAAGGCAAAAGGGCAAAGAAAGGAAAGGGAAGGCAAGGCAAGACAAGGCCAAGTGAAAAAGCAAGGCAAGGCAAAAGACCAAAGCAAGGCAAGGCAAGGCAAGGCAAAAGGGCAAAGAAAGGCAAGGGAATGCAAGGCAAAAGGGCAAAGCATGGCAAGGCAAGGCAAGGCAAAAGAGAAAAGAAGGGCAAGGCAAGGCAAGGCAAAACGGCAAAGTAAGGCAAGGCAAGGCAAAACGGCAAAGTAAGGCAAGGCAAGGCAAATGGCAAAGCAAGGCAATAGAAAGCAAGGCAAAAGAGCAAAGCAAGTGAAGGCAAAGCAAACGGGTAAAGCAAGGCAAGGCAAAAAGGCAAAGAAAGGCAAGGCAAGGAAAGGCAAAATGGAAAAGCATGGCAAAGCAAGGCAAAAGGGCAAAGTTAAGCAAGGCAAGTCAAAAGGGAAAGCAAGGCAAAAAGGCAAAGAAAGGAAAGGCAAAAATGCAAAGCAAGGCAAGGCAAAAGGGCAAAGCAAGGAAAGGGAAGGCAAGGCAAAAGTGCAAACCAAGGCATGCAAAGGCAATACAAAAGAGCAAAGCAAGGCAAGGCAACGCAAAAGGGCAAAGCAAGGCAAGGCAAAAGGGCAAGGCAAGGCAAGGCAAGGCAAAGCAAAACGGCAAAGCAAGGCAAGGCAAGGCAAAAGGCTAAAGAAAGGCAAAGAAAGGCAAGGCAAATGGGCAAAGCAAGGCAAGGCAAGTCAAGGCAAAACGGCAAAGAAAGGAAAAACAAGGAAGGGCAAAACGGAAAAGCAAGGAAAGGTAAGGCAAGGTAAATGAGCAAAGCAAGGCAAGGCAAGGCAAAAGGGCAAAGCATGGTAAGGGAAGAGAAACGGGTAAAGAAAGGCAATGCAAGGCAAAAGGGCAAAGAAAGGCAAGGTAAGGCAAAAGAGCAAAGTAAGGCTAGGAAAGGCAAGTCAAGAGGGCAAAGCAAGGAAAGGCAAAAGGGCAAAGGAAAACAATGCAAGGCAAGTCTAAAGGGCAAAGCAAGGCAAGGCAAGGCAAGGCAAAAGGGCAAAGCAAGGCAAGGCAAATAAGGAAAGCAAGGTAATGAAAGGCAAAGGAAAAGGGCAAAGCAAGGCATGGCAAGGCATAAAGGCAAACCAAGGCAAGGCAAGGCAAAAGGGCAAAGCTAAGCAAGGAAAGTCAAAAGGGAAAGCAAGACAAGGCAAGGCAAGGCAAAAGGGCAATGCAAGGCAAGGCAAAGCAAACGGGTAAAGCAAGGCAATGCAAGGCAAAAGGGCAAAGAAAGGCAAGGCAAGGAAAGGCAAAAATGCAAAGCAAGGCAAGGCAAAAGGGCAAAGCAAGGCAAGGGAAGGCAAGGCAAAAGTGCAAACCAAGGCATGCAAAGGCAATACAAAAGAGCAAAGCAAGGCAAGGCAACGCAAAAGGGCAAAGCAAGGCAAGGCAAAAGGGCAAGGCAAGGCAAGGAAAGGCAAAGCAAAAGGGCAAAGTAAGGCAAGGCAAGGTAAAAGGGTAAAGAAAGGGAAGGCAAAGCAAACGGGTAAAGCAAGGCAAGGCAAGGCAAAAAGGCAAAGAAAGGCAAAGAAAGGAAAGGCAAATGGGCAAAGCAAGGCAAGGCAAGGCAAAGCAAAACGGCAAAGCAAGGCAAGGCAAGGCAAAAGGGTAAAGAAAGGGAAGGCAAAGCAAACGGGTAAAGCAAGGCAAGGCAAGGCAAAAAGGTAAAGAAAGGCAAAGAAAGGAAAGGCAAATGGGCCAAGCAAGGCAAGGCAAGTCAAGGCAAAACGGCAAAGAAAGGAAAAACAAGGAAGGGCAAAACGGAAAAGCAAGGAAAGGTAAGGCAAGGTAAATGAGCAAAGCAAGGCAAGGCAAGGCAAAAGGGCAAAGCATGGTAAGGGAAGAGAAACGGGTAAAGAAAGGCAATGCAAGGCAAAAGGGCAAAGAAAGGCAAGGTAAGACAAAAGAGCAAAGTAAGGCTAGGAAAGGCAAGTCAAGAGGGCAAAGCAAGGAAAGGCAAAAGGGCAAAGGAAAACAATGCAAGGCAAGTCTAAAGGGCAAAGCAAGGCAAGGCAAGGCAAAGGGGCAAAGCAAGGCAAGGCAAATAAGGAAAGCAAGGTAATGAAAGGCAAAGGAAAAGGGCAAAGCAAGGCATGGCAAGGCAAAATGGGCAAACCAAGGCAAGGCAAGGCAAAAGGGCAAAGCTAAGCAAGGAAAGTCAAAAGGGAAAGCAAGACAAGGCAAGGCAAGGCAAAAGGGCAATGCAAGGCAAGGCAAAGCAAACGGGTAAAGCAAGGCAATGCAAGGCAAAAGGGCAAAGAAAGGCAAGGCAAGGAAAGGCAAAAATGAAAAGCAAGGCAAGGCAAAAGGGCAAAGAAAGGCAAGGGAAGGCAAGGCAAAAGTGCAAACCAAGGCATGCAAAGGCAACACAAAAGAGCAAAGCAAGGCAAGGCAACGCAAAATGGCAAAGCAAGGCAAGGCAAAAGGGCAAAGCAAGGAAAGGCAAGGAAAGGGAAAAGGGTAAAGCAAGGTAATGCAAGGCAAATCGGGAAAGCAAGGCAATGAAAGGCAAGGCAAAAGGGCAAAGCAAGACAAGGCAGGGCAAAGCAAAACGGCAAAGAAAGGCAAGGGAATGCAAGGCAAAAGGGCAAAGTAAGGTAAGGCAAAGCAAAAGAGCAAAGCAAGGCAAGGCAAGGCAAAAGGGCAAAGCATGGCAAGGCAAGGAAAGGCAAAAGAGAAAAGAAGGGCAAGGCAAGGCAAGGCAAAACGGCAAAGTAAGGCAAGGCAAGGCAAAACGGCAAAGTAAGGCAAGGCAAGGCAAATGGCAAAGCAAGGCAATACAAAGCAAGGCAAAAGAGCAAAGCAAGTGAAGGCAAAGCAAACGGGTAAAGCAAGGCAAGGCAAAAAGGCAAAGAAAGGCAAGGCAAGGAAAGGCAAAATGGAAAAGCATGGCAAAGCAAGGCAAAAGGGCAAAGTTAAGCAAGGCAAGTCAAAAGGGAAAGCAAGACAACGGAAGGCAAGGCAAAAAGGCAAAGAAAGGAAAGGCAAAAATGCAAAGCAAGGCAAGGCAAAAGGGCAAAGCAAGGCAAGGGAAGGCAAGGCAAAAGTGCAAACCAAGGCATGCAAAGGCAATACAAAAGAGCAAAGCAAGGCAAGGCAACGCAAAAGGGCAAAGCAAGGCAAGGCAAAAGGGCAAGGCAAGGCAAGGGAAGGCAAAGCAAAACGGCAAAGCAAGGCAAGGCAAGGCAAAAGGCTAAAGAAAGGCAAAGAAAGGAAAGGCAAATGGGCAAAGCAAGGCAAGGCAAGTCAAGGCAAAACGGCAAAGAAAGGAAAAACAAGGAAGGGCAAAACGGAAAAGCAAGGAAAGGTAAGGCAAGGTAAATGAGCAAAGCAAGGCAAGGCAAGGCAAAAGGGCAAAGCATGGTAAGGGAAGAGAAACGGGTAAAGAAAGGCAATGCAAGGCAAAAGGGCAAAGAAAGGCAAGGTAAGACAAAAGAGCAAAGTAAGGCTAGGAAAGGCAAGTCAAGAGGGCAAAGCAAGGAAAGGCAAAAGGGCAAAGGAAAACAATGCAAGGCAAGTCTAAAGGGCAAAGCAAGGCAAGGCAAGGCAAAGGGGCAAAGCAAGGCAAGGCAAATAAGGAAAGCAAGGTAATGAAAGGCAAAGGAAAAGGGCAAAGCAAGGCATGGCAAGGCAAAATGGGCAAACCAAGGCAAGGCAAGGCAAAAGGGCAAAGCTAAGCAAGGAAAGTCAAAAGGGAAAGCAAGACAAGGCAAGGCAAGGCAAAAGGGCAATGCAAGGCAAGGCAAAGCAAACGGGTAAAGCAAGGCAATGCAAGGCAAAAGGGCAAAGAAAGGCAAGGCAAGGAAAGGCAAAAATGAAAAGCAAGGCAAGGCAAAAGGGCAAAGAAAGGCAAGGGAAGGCAAGGCAAAAGTGCAAACCAAGGCATGCAAAGGCAACACAAAAGAGCAAAGCAAGGCAAGGCAACGCAAAATGGCAAAGCAAGGCAAGGCAAAAGGGCAAAGCAAGGAAAGGCAAGGAAAGGGAAAAGGGTAAAGCAAGGTAATGCAAGGCAAATGGGGAAAGCAAGGCAATGAAAGGCAAGGCAAAAGGGCAAAGCAAGACAAGGCAGGGCAAAGCAAAACGGCAAAGAAAGGCAAGGGAATGCAAGGCAAAAGGGCAAAGTAAGGTAAGGCAAAGCAAAAGAGCAAAGCAAGGCAAGGCAAGGCAAAAGGGCAAAGCATGGCAAGGCAAGGAAAGGCAAAAGAGAAAAGAAGGGCAAGGCAAGGCAAGGCAAAACGGCAAAGTAAGGCAAGGCAAGGCAAAACGGCAAAGTAAGGCAAGGCAAGGCAAATGGCAAAGCAAGGCAATACAAAGCAAGGCAAAAGAGCAAAGCAAGTGAAGGCAAAGCAAACGGGTAAAGCAAGGCAAGGCAAAAAGGCAAAGAAAGGCAAGGCAAGGAAAGGCAAAATGGAAAAGCATGGCAAAGCAAGGCAAAAGGGCAAAGTTAAGCAAGGCAAGTCAAAAGGGAAAGCAAGACAACGGAAGGCAAGGCAAAAAGGCAAAGAAAGGAAAGGCAAAAATGCAAAGCAAGGCAAGGCAAAAGGGCAAAGCAAGGCAAGGGAAGGCAAGGCAAAAGTGCAAACCAAGGCATGCAAAGGCAATACAAAAGAGCAAAGCAAGGCAAGGCAACGCAAAAGGGCAAAGCAAGGCAAGGCAAAAGGGCAAGGCAAGGCAAGGGAAGGCAAAGCAAAACGGCAAAGCAAGGCAAGGCAAGGCAAAAGGCTAAAGAAAGGCAAAGAAAGGAAAGGCAAATGGGCAAAGCAAGGCAAGGCAAGTCAAGGCAAAACGGCAAAGAAAGGAAAAACAAGGAAGGGCAAAACGGAAAAGCAAGGAAAGGTAAGGCAAGGTAAATGAGCAAAGCAAGGCAAGGCAAGGCAAAAGGGCAAAGCATGGTAAGGGAAGAGAAACGGGTAAAGAAAGGCAATGCAAGGCAAAAGGGCAAAGAAAGGCAAGGTATGGCAAAAGAGCAAAGTAAGGCTAGGAATGGCAAGTCAAGAGGGCAAAGCAAGGAAAGGCAAAAGGGCAAAGGAAAACAATGCAAGGCAAGTCTAAAGGGCAAAGCAAGGAAGGCAAGGCAAGGCAAAATGGCAAAGCAAGGCAAGGCAAATAAGGAAAGCAAGGTAATGAAAGGCAAAGGAAAAGGGCAAAGCAAGGCATGGCAAGGCATAAAGGCAAACCAAGGCAAGGCAAGGCAAAAGGGCAAACCTAAGCAAGGAAAGTCAAAAGGGAAAGCAAGACAAGGCAAGGCAAGGCAAAAGGGCAATGCAAGGCAAGGCAAAGCAAACGGATAAAGCAAGGCAATGCAAGGCAAAAGGGCAAAGAAAGGCAAGGCAAGGAAAGGCAAAAATGCAAAGCAAGGCAAGGCAAAAGTGCAAACCAAGGCATGCAAAGGCAATACAAAAGAGCAAAGCAAGGCAAGGCAACGCAAAAGGGCAAAGCAAGGCAAGGCAAAAGGGCAAGGCAAGGCAAGGCAAGGCAAAGCAAAACGGCAAAGCAAGGCAAGGCAAGGCAAAAGGGTAAAGAAAGGGAAGGCAAAGCAAACGGGTAAAGCAAGGCAAGGCAAGGCAAAAAGGCAAAGAAAGGCAAAGAAAGGAAAGGCAAATGGGCAAAGCAAGGCAGGCAAGGCAAAGCAAAACGGCAAAGCAAGGCAAGGCAAGGCAAAAGGGTAAAGAAAGGGAAGGCAAAGCAAACGGGTAAAGCAAGGCAAGGCAAGGCAAAAAGGCAAAGAAAGGCAAAGAAAGGAAAGGCAAATGGGCAAAGCAAGGCAAGGCAAGTCAAGGCAAAACGGCAAAGAAAGGAAAAACAAGGAAGGGCAAAACGGAAAAGCAAGGAAAGGTAAGGCAAGGTAAATGAGCAAAGCAAGGCAAGGCAAGGCAAAAGGGCAAAGCATGGTAAGGGAAGAGAAACGGGTAAAGAAAGGCAATGCAAGGCAAAAGGGCAAAGAAAGGCAAGGTAAGACAAAAGAGCAAAGTAAGGCTAGGAAAGGCAAGTCAAGAGGGCAAAGCAAGGAAAGGCAAAAGGGCAAAGGAAAACAATGCAAGGCAAGTCTAAAGGGCAAAGCAAGGCAAGGCAAGGCAAGGCAAAGGGGCAAAGCAAGGCAAGGCAAATAAGGAAAGCAAGGTAATGAAAGGCAAAGGAAAAGGGCAAAGCAAGGCACGGCAAGGCATAAAGGCAAACCAAGACAAGACAAGGCAAAAGGGCAAAGCTAAGCAAGGAAAGTCAAAAGGGAAAGCAAGACAAGGCAAGGCAAGGCAAAAGGGCAATGCAAGGCAAGGCAAAGCAAACGGGTAAAGCAAGGCAATGCAAGGCAAAAGGGCAAAGACAGGCAAGGCAAGGAAAGGCAAAAAAGCAAAGCAAGGCAAGGCAAATGGGGAAAGCAAAGCAATGAAAGGCAAGGCAAAAGGGCAATGAAAGGCAAGGTAAGGCAAAAACGCAAAGCAAGGCAAGGCAAAATGGCAAAGCAAGGCAAGGCAAAGCAAACGGGTAAAGCAAGGCAATGCAAGGCAAAAGGGCAAAGAAAGGCAAGGCAAGTAAAGTCAAAAAGGCAAAGCAAGGCAAGGCAAAAGGGCAAAGAAAGGCAAGGGAAGGCAAGGCAAAACGGCAAAGAAAGGAAAGGCAAGGAAAGGCAAAAGGGAGAAGTAAGGAAAGGTAAGGCAAGGTAGAAATGGCAAAGCAAAGCAAGGCAAGGCAAAAGGGCAAAGCATGGTAAGGGAAGAGAAACGGGTAAAGAAAGGCAATGCAAGGCAAAAGGGCAAAGCAAGGAAAGGCAAAAGGGCAAAGGACGACAACGCAAGGCAAGTCTAAAGGGCAAAGCAAGGCAAGGCAAGGCAAATGGGCAAAGCAAGGCAAGGCAAATGGGGAAAGCAAGGTAATGAAAGGCAAGGGAAAAGGGCAAAGCAGGGCAAGGCAAGGCAAAAGTCTAAAGTAAGGGAAGGCAAAGCAAATTGTTAAAGCAAGGCAAGGCAAGGCAAATGGGCAAAGCAAAGCAAGGTAAGGCAAGGTAAATGGGCAAAGCAAGGCAAGGCAAGGCAAAAGGGCAAAGCATGTCAAGGGAAGAGAAACGGGTAAAGAAGGGCAATGCAAGGCAAAAGGGCAAAGAAAGGCAAGGCAAGGAAAGGCAAGGCAAAATGAAAAAGAAAGGCAAGGCAAAAGGCCAAAGCAAGGCAAGGCAAGGCAAAAGAGCAAAGCAAGGCGAGGCAAGGCAAGGCAAAAGGGCAAAGCAAGGAAAGGCAAGGAAAGGCAAAACGGAGAAGTAAGGAAAGGTAAGGCAAGGTAAAAATGGCAAAGCAAGGCAAGGCAAGGCAAAAGGGCAAAGCATGGTAAGGGAAGAGAAACGGGTAAAGAAAGGCAATGCAAGGCAAAAGGGCAAAGAAAGGCAAGGTAATGCAAAAGAGCAAAGTAAGGCTAGGAAAGGCAAGGCAAAAGGGCAAAGCAAGGCATGGCAAGGCATAAAGGCAAACCAAGGCAAGGCAAGGGAAAAGGGCAAAGCTAAGCAAGGAAAGTCAAAAGGGAAAGCAAGACAAGTCAAGGCAAGGCAAAAGGGCAAAGCAAGGAAAGGCAATGAAAGGGAAAAGGGTAAAGCAAGGTGATGCAAGGCAAAAGGGCAAAGCAAGGCAAGGCAAGGCAAAAGGGTAAAGAAAGGGAAGGCAAAGCAAACGGGTAAAGCAAGGCAAGGAAAGTCAAAAAGGCAAAGAAAGGCAAAGAAAGGAAAGGCAAATGGGCAAAGCAAGGCAAGGCAAGTCAAGGCAAAAAGGCAAAGAAAGGAAAGGCAAGGAAAGGCAAAACGGAAAAGCAAGGAAAGGTAAGGCAAGGTAAATGGGCAAAGCAAGGCAAGGCAAGGCAAAATGGCAAAGCATGGTAAGGGAAGAGAAACGGGTAAAGAAAGGCAATGCAAGGCAAAAGGGCAAAGAAAGGACAGGTAAGGCAAAAGAGCAAAGTAAGGCTAAGGCAAGGCAAGGCAAAAGGGCAAAGCAAGGAAAGGCAAAAGGGCAAAGGAAGACAATGCAAGGCAAGTCTACAGGGCAAAGCAAGGCAAGGCAAGGCAAATGGGCAAAGCAAGGCACGGCAAATGAGGAAAGCAAGGTAATGAAAGGCAAAGAAAAAAGTCAAAGCAAGGCATGGCAATGCATAAAGGCAAACCAAGGCAAGGCAAAGCAAAAGGGCAATGCAAGGCAAGGTAAGGCAAAAACGCAAAGCAAGGCAAGGCAAAATGGCAAAGCAAGGCAAGGCAAAGCAAACGGGTAAAGCAAGGCAATGCAAGGCAAAAGGGCAAAGAAAGGAAAGGGAAGGCAAGGCAAGACAAGGCCAAGTGAAAAAGCAAGGCAAGGCAAAAGACCAAAGCAAGGCAAGGCAAGGCAAGGCAAAAAGGCAAAGCAAGGAAAGGCAAAAGGGCAAAGCAAGACAAGGCACGGCAAGGCAAAAGGGCAAAGAAAGGCAAGGGAATGCAAGGCAAAAGGGCAAAGTAAGGTAAGGCAAAGCAAAAGAGCAAAGCAAGGCAGGGCAACGCAAAAGGGCAAAGCATGGCAAGGCAAGGAAAGGCAAAAGAGAAAAGAAGGGCAAGGCAAGGCAAGGCAAAACGGCAAAGTAAGGCAAGGCAAGGCAAAACGGCAAAGTAAGGCAAGGCAAGGCAAATGGCAAAGCAAGGCAATACAAAGCAAGGCAAAAGAGCAAAGCAAGTGAAGGCAAAGCAAACGGGTAAAGCAAGGCAAGGCAAAAAGGCAAAGAAAGGCAAGGCAAGGAAAGGCAAAATGGAAAAGCATGGCAAAGCAAGGCAAAAGGGCAAAGTTAAGCAAGGCAAGTCAAAAGGGAAAGCAAGACAACGGAAGGCATTGCAAAAAGGCAGAGAAAGGAAAGGCAAAAATGCCAAGCAAGGCAAGGGAAAAGGGCAAAGCAAGGCAAGGGAAGGCAAGGCAAAAGTGCAAACCAAGGCATGCAAAGGCAATACAAAAGTGCAAAGCAAGGCAAGGCAACGCAAAAGGGCAAAGCAAGGCAAGGCAAAAGGGCAAGGCAAGGCAAGGCAAAGCAAAACGGCAAAGCAAGGCAAGGCAAGGCAAAAGGGTAAAGAAAGGGAAGGCAAAGCAAACGGGTAAAGCAAGGCAAGGCAAGGCAAAAAGGCAAAGAAAGGCAAAGAAAGGAAAGGCAAATGGGCAAAGCAAGGCAAGGCAAGTCAAGGCAAAACGGCAAAGAAAGGAAAAACAAGGAAGGGCAAAACGGAGAAGTAAGGAAAGGTAAGGCAAGATAAAAATGGCAAAGCAAGTCAAGGCAAGGCAAAAGGGCAAAGCATGGTAAGGGAAGAGAAACGGGTGAAGAAAGGCAATACAAGGCAAAAGGGCAAAGAAAGGCAAGGTAATGCAAAAGAGCAAAGTAAGGCTAGGAAAGGCAAGGCAAAAGGGCAAAGCAAGGCATGGCAAGGCATAAAGGCAAACCAAGGCAAGGCAAGGGAAAAGGGCAAAGCTAAGCAAGGAAAGTCAAAAGGGAAAGCAAGACAAGGCAAGGCAAGGCAAAAGGGCAATGCAAGGCAAGGCAAGGCAAAAACGCAAAGCAAGGCAAGGCAAAATGGCAAAGCAAGGCAAGGCAAAGCAAATGGGTAAAGCAAGGCAATGCAAGGCAAAAGGGCAAAGAAAGGCAAGGCAAGGAAAGGCAAAAATGAAAAGCAAGGCAAGGCAAAAGGGCAAAGAAAGGCAAGGGAAGGCAAGGCAAAAGTCCAAACCAAGGCATGCAAAGGCAACACAAAAGAGCAAAGCAAGGCAAGGCAACGCAAAAGGGCAAAGCAAGGCAAGGCAAAAGGGCAAAGCAAGGAAAGGCAAGGAAAGGGAAAAGGGTAAAGCAAGGTAATGCAAGGCAAATGGGGAAAGCAAGGCAAAGAAAGGC
The DNA here is from genome assembly GCA_032206185.1 of Columba guinea. Taxonomy (NCBI): domain Eukaryota; kingdom Metazoa; phylum Chordata; class Aves; order Columbiformes; family Columbidae; genus Columba; species Columba guinea. Next base: position 236,447 of record JAVLUU010000222.1, on the reverse strand, counting down.
AAGGCAAAAGGGCAATGCAAGGCAAGGTAAGGAAAAAACGCAAAGCAAGGTAAGGCAAAATGGCAAAGCAAGGCAAGGCAAAGCAAAGGGGTAAAGCAAGGCAATGCAAGGCAAAAGGGCAAAGAAAGGAAAGGCAAGGCAAGGCAAGACAAGGCCAAGTGAAAAAGCAAGGCAAGGCAAAAGACCAAAGCAAGGCAAGGCAAGGCAAGACAAAAAGGCAAAGCAAGGCAAGTCTACAGGGCAAAGCAAGGCAAGGCAAGGCAAGGCAAAGAGGCAAAGCAAGGCAAGGCAAAAGGGCAAAGCAAGGAAAGGCAAGGAAAGGGAAAAGGGTAAAGCAAGGTAATGCAAGGCAAATGGGGAAAGCAAGGCAATGAAAGGCAAGGCAAAAGGGCAATGCAAGGCAAGGCAAAGCAAACGGGTAAAGCAAGGCAATGCAAGGCAAAAGGGCAAAGAAAGGAAAGGCAAGGCAAGGCAAGACAAGGCCAAGTGAAAAAGCAAGGCAAGGCAAAAGACCAAAGCAAGGCAAGGCAAGGCAAGGCAAAAAGGCAAAGCAAGGAAAGGCAAAAGGGCAAAGCAAGACAAGTCAAGACAAGGCAAAAGGGCAAAGAAAGGCAAGGGAATGCAAGGCAAAAGGGCAAAGTAAGGTAAGGCAAAGCAAAAGAGCAAAGCAAGGCAAGGCAAGGCAAAAGGGCAAAGCATGGCAAGGCAAGGAAAGGCAAAAGAGAAAAGAAGGGCAAGGCAAGGCAAGGCAAAACGGCAAAGTAAGGCAAGGCAAGGCAAAACGGCAAAGTAAGGCAAGGCAAGGCAAATGGCAAAGCAAGGCAATACAAAGCAAGGCAAAAGAGCAAAGCAAGTGAAGGCAAAGCAAACGGGTAAAGCAAGGCAAGGCAAAAAGGCAAAGAAAGGCAAGGCAAGGAAAGGCAAAATGGAAAAGCATGGCAAAGCAAGGCAAAAGGGCAAAGTTAAGCAAGGCAAGTCAAAAGGGAAAGCAAGACAACGGAAGGCAAGGCAAAAAGGCAAAGAAAGGAAAGGCAAAAATGCAAAGCAAGGCAAGGCAAAAGGGCAAAGCAAGGCAAGGCAAAAGGGCAAGGCAAGGCAAGGCAAGGCAAGGCAAAGCAAAACGGCAAAGCAAGGCAAGGCAAGGCAAAAGGCTAAAGAAACGGAAGGCAAAGCAAACGGGTAAAGCAAGGCAAGGCAAGGCAAAAAGGCAAAGAAAGGCAAAGAAAGGAAAGGCAAATGGTCAAAGCAAGGCAAGGCAATTCAAGGCAAAACGGCAAAGAAAGGAAAAACAAGGAAGGGCAAAACGGAAAAGCAAGGAAAGTTAAGGCAAGGTAAACGAGCAAAGCAAGGCAAGGCAAGGCAAAAGGGTAAAGCATGGTAAGGGAAGAGAAACGGGTAAAGAAAGGCAATGCAAGGCAAAAGGGCAAAGCAAGGCAAGGCAAGGCAAAAGGGTAAAGCTAAGCAAGGAAAGTCAAAAGGGAAAGCAAGACAAGGCAAGGCAAGGCAAAAGGGCAATGCAAGGCAAGGCAAAGCAAACGGGTAAAAGCAAGGCAATGCAAGGCAAAAGGGCAAAGAAAGGCAAGGCAAGGAAAGGCAAAAATGAAAAGCAAGGCAAGGCAAAAGGGCAAAGAAAGGCAAGGGAAGGCAAGGCAAAAGTGCAAACCAAGGCATGCAAAGGCAACACAAAAGAGGAAAGCAAGGCAAGGCAACGCAAAAGGGCAAAGCAAGGCAAGGCAAAAGGGCAAAGCAAGGAAAGGCAAGGAAAGGGAAAAGGGTAAAGCAAGGTAATGCAAGGCAAAAGGGCAAAGCAAGGCAAGGCAAGGCAAAAGGGTAAAGAAAGGGAAGGCAAAGCAAACGGGTAAAGCAAGGCAAGGCAAGGCAAAAAGGCAAAGAAAGGCAAAGAAAGGAAAGGCAAATGGGAAAAGCAAGGCAAGGCAAGTCAAGGCAAAAAGTCAAAGAAAGGAAAGGCAAGGAAAGGCAAAACGGAAAAGCAAGGAACGGTAAGGCAAGGTAAATGGGCAAAGCAAGGCAAGGCAAGGCAAAAGGGCAAAGCATGGTAAGGGAAGAGAAACGGGTAAAGAAAGGATATGCAAGGCAAAAGGGCAAAGAAATGAAAGGCAAAAGGGCAAAGGAAGACAATGCATGGCAAGTCTAAAGGGCAAAGCAAGGCAAGGCAAGGCAAATGGGCAAAGCAAGGCACGGCAAATGGGGAAAGCAAGGTAATGAAAGGCAAAGGAAAAAGTCAAAGCAAGGCATGGCAATGAATAAAGGCAAACCAAGGCAAGGCAAAGCAAAAGGGCAATGCAAGGCAAGGTAAGGCAAAAACGCAAAGCAAGGCAAGGCAAAATGGCAAAGCAAGGCAAGGCAAAGCAAACGGGTAAAGCAAGGCAATGCAAGGCAAAAGGGCAAAGAAAGGAAAGGCAAGGCAAGGCAAGACAAGGCCAAGTGAAAAAGCAAGGCAAGGCAAAAGACCAAAGCAAGGCAAGGCAAGGCAAGGCAAAAAGGCAAAGCAAGGAAAGGCAAAAGGGCAAAGCAAGACAAGGCACGGCAAGGCAAAAGGGCAAAGAAAGGCAAGGGAATGCAAGGCAAAAGGGCAAAGTAAGGTAAGGCAAAGCAAAAGAGCAAAGCAAGGCAGGGCAACGCAAAAGGGCAAAGCATGGCAAGGCAAGGAAAGGCAAAAGAGAAAAGAAGGGCAAGGCAAGGCAAGGCAAAACGGCAAAGTAAGGCAAGGCAAGGCAAAACGGCAAAGTAAGGCAAGGCAAGGCAAATGGCAAAGCAAGGCAATACAAAGCAAGGCAAAAGAGCAAAGCAAGTGAAGGCAAAGCAAACGGGTAAAGCAAGGCAAGGCAAAAAGGCAAAGAAAGGCAAGGAAAGGAAAGGCAAAATGGAGAAGCATGGCAAAGCAAGGCAAAAGGGCAAAGTTAAGCAAGGCAAGTCAAAAGGGAAAGCAAGACAACGGAAGGCAAGGCAAAAAGGCAGAGAAAGGAAAGGCAAAAATGCCAAGCAAGGCAAGGCAAAAGGGCAAAGCAAGGCAAGGGAAGGCAAGGCAAAAGTGCAAACCAAGGCATGCAAAGGCAATACAAAAGTGCAAAGCAAGGCAAGGCAACGCAAAAGGGCAAAGCAAGGCAAGGCAAAAGGGCAAGGCAAGGCAAGGCAAAGCAAAACGGCAAAGCAAGGCAAGGCAAGGCAAAAGGGTAAAGAAAGGGAAGGCAAAGCAAACGGGTAAAGCAAGGCAAGGCAAGGCAAAAAGGCAAAGAAAGGCAAAGAAAGGAAAGGCAAATGGGCAAAGCAAGGCAAGGCAAGTCAAGGCAAAACGGCAAAGAAAGGAAAAGCAAGGAAGGGCAAAACGGAGAAGTAAGGAAAGGTAAGGCAAGGTAAAAATGGCAAAGCCAGTCAAGACAAGGCAAAAGGGCAAAGCATGGTAAGGGAAGAGAAACGGGTAAAGAAAGGCAATACAAGGCAAAAGGGCAAAGAAAGGCAAGGTAATGCAAAAGAGCAAAGTAAGGCTAGGAAAGGCAAGGCAAAAGGGCAAAGCAAGGCATGGCAAGGCATAAAGGCAAACCAAGGCAAGGCAAGGGAAAAGGGCAAAGCTAAGCAAGGAAAGTCAAAAGGGAAAGCAAGACAAGGCAAGGCAAGGCAAAAGGGCAATGCAAGGCAAGGCAAGGCAAAAACGCAAAGCAAGGCAAGGCAAAATGGCAAAGCAAGGCAAGGCAAAGCAAACGGGTAAAGCAAGGCAATGCAAGGCAAAAGGGCAAAGAAAGGCAAGGCAAGGAAAGGCAAAAATGAAAAGCAAGGCAAGGCAAAAGGGCAAAGAAAGGCAAGGGAAGGCAAGGCAAAAGTCCAAACCAAGGCATGCAAAGGCAACACAAAAGAGCAAAGCAAGGCAAGGCAACGCAAAAGGGCAAAGCAAGGCAAGGCAAAAGGGCAAAGCAAGGAAAGGCAAGGAAAGGGAAAAGGGTAAAGCAAGGTAATGCAAGGCAAATGGGGAAAGCAAGGCAATGAAATGCAAGGCAAAAGGGCAATGCAAGGCAAGGTAAGGAAAAAACGCAAAGCAAGGTAAGGCAAAATGGCAAAGCAAGGCAAGGCAAAGCAAACGGGTAAAGCAAGGCAATGCAAGGCAAAAGGGCAAAGAAAGGAAAGGCAAGGCAAGGCAAGACAAGGCCAAGTGAAAAAGCAAGGCAAGGCAAAAGACCAAAGCAAGGCAAGGCAAGGCAAGACAAAAAGGCAAAGCAAGGCAAGTCTACAGGGCAAAGCAAGGCAAGGCAAGGCAAGGCAAAGAGGCAAAGCAAGGCAAGGCAAAAGGGCAAAGCAAGGAAAGGCAAGGAAAGGGAAAAGGGTAAAGCAAGGTAATGCAAGGCAAATGGGGAAAGCAAGGCAATGAAAGGCAAGGCAAAAGGGCAATGCAAGGCAAGGCAAAGCAAACGGGTAAAGCAAGGCAATGCAAGGCAAAAGGGCAAAGAAAGGAAAGGCAAGGCAAGGCAAGACAAGGCCAAGTGAAAAAGCAAGGCAAGGCAAAAGACCAAAGCAAGGCAAGGCAAGGCAAGGCAAAAAGGCAAAGCAAGGAAAGGCAAAAGGGCAAAGCAAGACAAGTCAAGACAAGGCAAAAGGGCAAAGAAAGGCAAGGGAATGCAAGGCAAAAGGGCAAAGTAAGGTAAGGCAAAGCAAAAGAGCAAAGCAAGGCAAGGCAAGGCAAAAGGGCAAAGCATGGCAAGGCAAGGAAAGGCAAAAGAGAAAAGAAGGGCAAGGCAAGGCAAGGCAAAACGGCAAAGTAAGGCAAGGCAAGGCAAAACGGCAAAGTAAGGCAAGGCAAGGCAAATGGCAATGCAAGGCAATACAAAGCAAGGCAAAAGAGCAAAGCAAGTGAAGGCAAAGCAAAGGGTAAAGCAAGGCAAGGCAAAAAGGCAAAGAAAGGCAAGGCAAGGAAAGGCAAAATGGAAAAGCATGGCAAAGCAAGGCAAAAGGGCAAAGTTAAGCAAGGCAAGTCAAAAGGGAAAGCAAGACAACGGAAGGCAAGGCAAAAAGGCAAAGAAAGGAAAGGCAAAAATGCAAAGCAAGGCAAGGCAAAAGGGCAAAGCAAGGCAAGGCAAAAGGGCAAGGCAAGGCAAGGCAAGGCAAAGCAAAACGGCAAAGCAAGGCAAGGCAAGGCAAAAGGCTAAAGAAACGGAAGGCAAAGCAAACGGGTAAAGCAAGGCAAGGCAAGGCAAAAAGGCAAAGAAAGGCAAAGAAAGGAAAGGCAAATGGTCAAAGCAAGGCAAGGCAATTCAAGGCAAAACGGCAAAGAAAGGAAAAACAAGGAAGGGCAAAACGGAAAAGCAAGGAAAGTTAAGGCAAGGTAAACGAGCAAAGCAAGGCAAGGCAAGGCAAAAGGGTAAAGCATGGTAAGGGAAGAGAAACGGGTAAAGAAAGGCAATGCAAGGCAAAAGGGCAAAGCAAGGCAAGGCAAGGCAAAAGGGTAAAGCTAAGCAAGGAAAGTCAAAAGGGAAAGCAAGACAAGGCAAGGCAAGGCAAAAGGGCAATGCAAGGCAAGGCAAAGCAAACGGGTAAAAGCAAGGCAATGCAAGGCAAAAGGGCAAAGAAAGGCAAGGCAAGGAAAGGCAAAAATGAAAAGCAAGGCAAGGCAAAAGGGCAAAGAAAGGCAAGGGAAGGCAAGGCAAAAGTGCAAACCAAGGCATGCAAAGGCAACACAAAAGAGGAAAGCAAGGCAAGGCAACGCAAAAGGGCAAAGCAAGGCAAGGCAAAAGGGCAAAGCAAGGAAAGGCAAGGAAAGGGAAAAGGGTAAAGCAAGGTAATGCAAGGCAAAAGGGCAAAGCAAGGCAAGGCAAGGCAAAAGGGTAAAGAAAGGGAAGGCAAAGCAAACGGGTAAAGCAAGGCAAGGCAAGGCAAAAAGGCAAAGAAAGGCAAAGAAAGGAAAGGCAAATGGGAAAAGCAAGGCAAGGCAAGTCAAGGCAAAAAGTCAAAGAAAGGAAAGGCAAGGAAAGGCAAAACGGAAAAGCAAGGAACGGTAAGGCAAGGTAAATGGGCAAAGCAAGGCAAGGCAAGGCAAAAGGGCAAAGCATGGTAAGGGAAGAGAAACGGGTAAAGAAAGGATATGCAAGGCAAAAGGGCAAAGAAATGAAAGGCAAAAGGGCAAAGGAAGACAATGCATGGCAAGTCTAAAGGGCAAAGCAAGGCAAGGCAAGGCAAATGGGCAAAGCAAGGCACGGCAAATGGGGAAAATAAGGTAATGAAAGGCAAAGGAAAAAGTCAAAGCAAGGCATGGCAATGAATAAAGGCAAACCAAGGCAAGGCAAAGCAAAAGGGCAATGCAAGGCAAGGTAAGGCAAAAACGCAAAGCAAGGCAAGGCAAAATGGCAAAGCAAGGCAAGGCAAAGCAAACGGGTAAAGCAAGGCAATGCAAGGCAAAAGGGCAAAGAAAGGAAAGGCAAGGCAAGGCAAGACAAGGCCAAGTGAAAAAGCAAGGCAAGGCAAAAGACCAAAGCAAGGCAAGGCAAGGCAAGGCAAAAAGGCAAAGCAAGGAAAGGCAAAAGGGCAAAGCAAGACAAGGCACGGCAAGGCAAAAGGGCAAAGAAAGGCAAGGGAATGCAAGGCAAAAGGGCAAAGTAAGGTAAGGCAAAGCAAAAGAGCAAAGCAAGGCAGGGCAACGCAAAAGGGCAAAGCATGGCAAGGCAAGGAAAGGCAAAAGAGAAAAGAAGGGCAAGGCAAGGCAAGGCAAAACGGCAAAGTAAGGCAAGGCAAGGCAAAACGGCAAAGTAAGGCAAGGCAAGGCAAATGGCAAAGCAAGGCAATACAAAGCAAGGCAAAAGAGCAAAGCAAGTGAAGGCAAAGCAAACGGGTAAAGCAAGGCAAGGCAAAAAGGCAAAGAAAGGCAAGGAAAGGAAAGGCAAAATGGAGAAGCATGGCAAAGCAAGGCAAAAGGGCAAAGTTAAGCAAGGCAAGTCAAAAGGGAAAGCAAGACAACGGAAGGCAAGGCAAAAAGGCAGAGAAAGGAAAGGCAAAAATGCCAAGCAAGGCAAGGCAAAAGGGCAAAGCAAGGCAAGGGAAGGCAAGGCAAAAGTGCAAACCAAGGCATGCAAAGGCAATACAAAAGTGCAAAGCAAGGCAAGGCAACGCAAAAGGGCAAAGCAAGGCAAGGCAAAAGGGCAAGGCAAGGCAAGGCAAAGCAAAACGGCAAAGCAAGGCAAGGCAAGGCAAAAGGGTAAAGAAAGGGAAGGCAAAGCAAACGGGTAAAGCAAGGCAAGGCAAGGCAAAAAGGCAAAGAAAGGCAAAGAAAGGAAAGGCAAATGGGCAAAGCAAGGCAAGGCAAGTCAAGGCAAAACGGCAAAGAAAGGAAAAGCAAGGAAGGGCAAAACGGAGAAGTAAGGAAAGGTAAGGCAAGGTAAAAATGGCAAAGCCAGTCAAGACAAGGCAAAAGGGCAAAGCATGGTAAGGGAAGAGAAACGGGTAAAGAAAGGCAATACAAGGCAAAAGGGCAAAGAAAGGCAAGGTAATGCAAAAGAGCAAAGTAAGGCTAGGAAAGGCAAGGCAAAAGGGCAAAGCAAGGCATGGCAAGGCATAAAGGCAAACCAAGGCAAGGCAAGGGAAAAGGGCAAAGCTAAGCAAGGAAAGTCAAAAGGGAAAGCAAGACAAGGCAAGGCAAGGCAAAAGGGCAATGCAAGGCAAGGCAAGGCAAAAACGCAAAGCAAGGCAAGGCAAAATGGCAAAGCAAGGCAAGGCAAAGCAAACGGGTAAAGCAAGGCAATGCAAGGCAAAAGGGCAAAGAAAGGCAAGGCAAGGAAAGGCAAAAATGAAAAGCAAGGCAAGGCAAAAGGGCAAAGAAAGGCAAGGGAAGGCAAGGCAAAAGTCCAAACCAAGGCATGCAAAGGCAACACAAAAGAGCAAAGCAAGGCAAGGGAACGCAAAAGGGCAAAGCAAGGCAAGGCAAAAGGGCAAAGCAAGGAAAGGCAAGGAAAGGGAAAAGGGTAAAGCAAGGTAATGCAAGGCAAATGGGGAAAGCAAGGCAATGAAAGGCAAGGCAAAAGGGCAATGCAAGGCAAGGTAAGGAAAAAACGCAAAGCAAGGTAAGGCAAAATGGCAAAGCAAGGCAAGGCAAAGCAAACGGGTAAAGCAAGGCAATGCAAGGCAAAAGGGCAAAGAAAGGAAAGGCAAGGCAAGGCAAGACAAGGCCAAGTGAAAAAGCAAGGCAAGGCAAAAGACCAAAGCAAGGCAAGGCAAGGCAAGACAAAAAGGCAAAGCAAGGCAAGTCTACAGGGCAAAGCAAGGCAAGGCAAGGCAAGGCAAAGAGGCAAAGCAAGGCAAGGCAAATGGGGAAAGCAAGACAATGAAAGGCAAGGCAAAATGGCAATGCAAGGCAAGGTAAGGCAAAAACGCAAAGCAAGGCAAGGCAAAATGGCAAAGCAAGGCAAGGCAAAGCAAACGGGTAAAGCAAGGCAATGCAAGGCAAAAGGGCAAAGAAAGGAAAGGCAAGGCAAGGCAAGACAAGGCCAAGTGAAAAAGCAAGGCAAGGCAAAAGACCAAAGCAAGGCAAGGCAAGGCAAGGCAAAAAGGCAAAGCAAGGAAAGGCAAAAGGGCAAAGCAAGACAAGTCAAGACAAGGCAAAAGGGCAAAGAAAGGCAAGGGAATGCAAGGCAAAAGGGCAAAGTAAGGTAAGGCAAAGCAAAAGAGCAAAGCAAGGCAAGGCAAGGCAAAAGGGCAAAGCATGGCAAGGCAAGGAAAGGCAAAAGAGAAAAGAAGGGCAAGGCAAGGCAAGGCAAAACGGCAAAGTAAGGCAAGGCAAGGCAAAACGGCAAAGTAAGGCAAGGCAAGGCAAATGGCAATGCAAGGCAATACAAAGCAAGGCAAAAGAGCAAAGCAAGTGAAGGCAAAGCAAACGGGTAAAGCAAGGCAAGGCAAAAAGGCAAAGAAAGGCAAGGCAAGGAAAGGCAAAATGGAAAAGCATGGCAAAGCAAGGCAAAAGGGCAAAGTTAAGCAAGGCAAGTCAAAAGGGAAAGCAAGACAACGGAAGGCAAGGCAAAAAGGCAAAGAAAGGAAAGGCAAAAATGCAAAGCAAGGCAAGGCAAAAGGGCAAAGCAAGGCAAGGGAAGGCAAGGCAAAAGTGCAAACCAAGGCATGCAAAGGCAATACAAAAGAGCAAAGCAAGGCAAGGCAACGCAAAAGGGCAAAGCAAGGCAAGGCAAAAGGGCAAGGCAAGGCAAGGCAAGGCAAAGCAAAACGGCAAAGCAAGGCAAGGCAAGGCAAAAGGCTAAAGAAAGGGAAGGCAAAGCAAACGGGTAAAGCAAGGCAAGGCAAGGCAAAAAGGCAAAGAAAGGCAAAGAAAGGAAAGGCAAATGGTCAAAGCAAGGCAAGGCAAGTCAAGGCAAAACGGCAAAGAAAGGAAAAACAAGGAAGGGCAAAACGGAAAAGCAAGGAAAGGTAAGGCAAGGTAAACGAGCAAAGCAAGGCAAGGCAAGGCAAAAGGGCAAAGCATGGTAAGGGAAGAGAAACGGGTAAAGAAAGGCAATGCAAGGCAAAAGGGCAAAGCAAGGCAAGGCAAATAAGGAAAGCAAGGTAATGAAAGACAAAGGAAAAGGGCAAAGCAAGGCATGGCAAGGCATAAAGGCAAACCAAGGCAAGGCAAGGCAAAAGGGCAAAGCTAAGCAAGGAAAGTCAAAACGAAAGCAAGACAAGGCAAGGCAAGGCAAAAGGGCAATGCAAGGCAAGGTAAGGCAAAAACGGAAAGCAAGGCAAGGCAAAATGGCAAAGCAAGGCAAGGCAAAGCAAACCGGTAAAGCAAGGCAATGCAAGGCAAAAGGGCAAAGAAAGGCAAGGCAAGGAAAGGCAAAAATGAAAAGCAAGGCAAGGCAAAAGGGCAAAGAAAGGCAAGGGAAGGCAAGGCAAAAGTGCAAACCAAGGCATGCAAAGGCAACACAAAAGAGGAAAGCAAGGCAAGGCAACGCAAAAGGGCAAAGCAAGGGAAGTCAAAAGGGCAAAGCAAGGAAAGGCAAGGCAAAAGGGTAAAGAAAGGGAAGGCAAAGCAAACGGGTAAAGCAAGGCAAGGCAAGGCAAAAAGGCAAAGAAAGGCAAAGAAAGGAAAGGCAAATGGGCAAAGCAGGCAAGGCAAGTCAAGGCAAAAAGTCAAAGAAAGGAAAGGCAAGGAAAGGCAAAACGGAAAAGCAAGGAACGGTAAGGCAAGGTAAATGGGCATAGCAAGGCAAGGCATGGCAAAAGGGCAAAGCATGGTAAGGGAACAGAAACGGGTAAAGAAAGGATATGCAAGGCAAAAGGGCAAAGCAAGGAAAGGCAAAAGGGCAAAGGAAGACAATGCATGGCAAGTCTAAAGGGCAAAGCAAGGCAAGGCAAGGCAAAAGGGCAAAGCAAGGCACGGCAAATGGGGAAAGCAAGGTAATGAAAGGCAAAGGAAAAAGTCAAAGCAAGGCATGGCAATGCATGAAGGCAAACCAAGGCAAGGCAAAGCAAAAGGGCAATGCAAGGCAAGGTAAGGCAGAAACGCAAAGCAAGGCAAGGCAAAATGGCAAAGCAAGGCAAGGCAAAGCAAACGGGTAAAGCAAGGCAATGCAAGGCAAAAGGGCAAAGAAAGGCAAGGCAAAAGGGCAAAGAAAGGCAAGGGAAGGCAAGGCAAAACGGCAAAGAAAGGAAAGGCAAGGAAAGGCAAAAGGGAGAAGTAAGGAAAGGTAAGGCAAGGTAGAAATGGCAAAGCAAAGCAAGGCAAGGTAAAAGGGCAAAGCATGGTAAGGGAAGAGAAACGGGTAAAGAAAGGCAAAGCAAGGCAAAAGGGCAAAGCAAGGAAAGGCAAAATGGAGAAGTAAGGAAAGGTAAGGCAAGGTAGAAATGGCAAAGCAAAGCAAGGCAAGGTAAAAGGGCAAAGCATGGTAAGGGAAGAGAAACGGGTAAAGAAAGGCAAAGCAAGGCAAAAGGGCAAAGCAAGGAAAGGCAAAAGGGCAAAGGACGACAATGCAAGGCAAGTCTAAAGGGCAAAGCAAGGCAAGGCAAGGCAAAAGGGCAAAGCAAGGCAAGGCAAATGGGGAAAGCAAGGTAATGAAAGGCAAGGGAAAAGGGCAAAGCAGGGCAAGGCAAGGCAAAAGGCTAAAGAAAGGGAAGGCAAAGCAAATGGTTAAAGCAAGGCAAGGCAAGGCAAATGGGCAAAGCAAAGCAAGGTAAGGCAAGGTAAATGGGCAAAACAAGGCAAGGCAAGGCAAAAGGGCAAAGCATGTCAAGGGAAGAGAAACGGGTAAAGAAGGGCAATGCAAGGCAAAAGGGCAAAGAAAGGCAAGGCAAGGCAAAAGAGCAAAGCAAGGCGAGGCAAGGCAAGGCAAAAGGGCAAAGCAAGGCAAGGCAAGGAAAGGCAAAACGGAGATGTAAGGAAAGGTAAGGCAAGGTAAAAATGGCAAAGCAAGGCAAGGCAAGGCAAAAGGGCAAAGCATGGTAAGGGAAGAGAAACGGGTAAAGAAAGGCAATACAAGGCAAAAGGGCAAAGAAAGGCAAGGTAATGCAAAAGAGCAAAGTAAGGCTAGGAAAGGCAAGGCAAAAGGGCAAAGCAAGGCATGGCAAGGCATAAAGGCAAACCAAGGCAAGGCAAGGGAAAAGGGCAAAGCTAAGCAAGGAAAGTCAAAAGAAAAAGCAAGACAAGGCAAGGCAAGGCAAAAGGGCAATGCAAGGCAAGGTAAGGCAAAAACGCAAAGCAAGGCAAGGCAAAATGGCAAAGCAAGGCAAGGCAAAGCAAACGGGTAAAGCAAGGCAATGCAAGGCAAAAGGGCAAAGAAAGGCAAGGCAAGGAAAGGCAAAAATGAAAAGCAAGGCAAGGCAAAAGGGCAAAGAAAGGCAAGGGAAGGCAAGGCAAAAGTGCAAACCAAGGCATGCAAAGGCAACACAAAAGAGCAAAGCAAGGCAAGGCAACGGAAAAGGGCAAAGCAAGGCAAGGCAAAAGGGCAAAGCAAGGAAAGGCAAGGAAAGGGAAAAGGGTAAAGCAAGGTAATGCAAGGCAAATGGGGAAAGCAAGGCAATGAAAGGCAAGGCAAAAGGGCAATGCAAGGCAAGGTAAGGCAAAAACGCAAAGCAAGGCAAGGCAAAATGGCAAAGCAAGGCAAGGCAAAGCAAACGGGTAAAGCAAGGCAATGCAAGGCAAAAGGGCAAAGAAAGGAAAGGCAAGGCAAGGCAAGACAAGGCCAAGTGGAAAAGCAAGGCAAGGCAAAAGAGCAAAGCAAGGCAAGGCAAGGCAAGGCAAAAAGGCAAAGCAAGGAAAGGCAAAAGGGCAAAGCAAGACAAGGCACGGCAAGGCAAAAGGGCAAAGAAAGGCAAGGGAATGCAAGGCAAAAGGGCAAAGTAAGGTAAGGCAAAGCAAAAGAGCAAAGCAAGGCAGGGCAAGGCAAAAGGGCAAAGCATGGCAAGGCAAGGAAAGGCAAAAGAGAAAAGAAGGGCAAGGCAAGGCAAAACGGCAAAGTAAGGCAAGGCAAGGCAAAACGGCAAAGTAAGGCAAGGCAAGGCAAATGGCAAAGCAAGGCAATACAAAGCAAGGCAAAAGAGCAAAGCAATTGAAGGCAAAGCAAACGGGTAAAGCAAGGCAAGGCAAAAAGGCAAAGAAAGGCAAGGCAAGGAAAGGCAAAATGGAAAAGCATGGCAAAGCAAGGCAAAAGGGCAAAGTTAAGCAAGGCAAGTCAAAAGGGAAAGCAAGACAACGGAAGGCAAGGCAAAAAGGCAAAGAAAGGAAAGGCAAAAATGCCAAGCAAGGCAAGGCAAAAGGGCAAAGCAAGGCAAGGGAAGGCAAGGCAAAAGTGCAAACCAAGGCATGCAAAGGCAATACAAAAGTGCAAAGCAAGGCAAGGCAACGCAAAAGGGCAAAGCAAGGCAAGGCAAAAGGGCAAGGCAAGGAAAGGCAAGGCAAAGCAAAACGGCAAAGCAAGGCAAGGCAAGGCAAAAGGGTAAAGAAAGGGAAGGCAAAGCAAACGGGTAAAGCAAGGCAAGGCAAGGCAAAAAGGCAAAGAAAGGCAAAGAAAGGAAAGGCAAATGGGCAAAGCAAGGCAAGGCAAGTCAAGGCAAAACGGCAAAGAAAGGAAAAACAAGGAAGGGCAAAACGGAAAAGCAAGGAAAGGTAAGGCAAGGTAAATGAGCAAAGCAAGGCAAGGCAAGGCAAAAGGGTAAAACATGGTAAGGGAAGAGAAACGGGTAAAGAAAGGCAATGCAAGGCAAAAGGGCAAAGAAAGGCAAGGTAAGGCAAAAGAGCAAAGTAAGTCTAGGAAAGGCAAGTCAAAAGGGCAAAGCAAGGAAAGGCAAAAGGGCAAAGGAAAACAACGCAAGGCAAGTCTAAAGGGCAAAGCAAGGGAAGGCAAGGCAAGGCAAAAGGGCAAAGCAAGGCAAGGCAAATAAGGAAAGCAAGGTAATGAAAGGCAAAGGAAAAGGGCAAAGCAAGGCATGGCAAGGCAAAATGGGCAAACCAAGGCAAGGCAAGGCAAAAGGGCAAAGCTAAGCAAGGAAAGTTAAAAGGGAAAGCAAGACAAAGCAAGGAAAGGGAAAAGGGTAAAGCAAGGTAATGCAAAGCAAACGGGTAAAGCAAGGCAATACAAGGCAAAAGGGCAAAGAAAGGCAAGGCAAGGAAAGGCAAAAACGAAAAGCAAGGTAATGCAAGGCAAAAGGGCAAAGCAAGGGAAGGCAAGGCAAAAGTGCAAAGCAAGGCAAGGCAAAGGCAACACAAAAGAGCAAAGCAAGGCAAGGCAACGCAAAAGGGCAAAGCAAGGCAAGGCAAAAGGGCAAAGCAAGGAAAGGCAAGGAAAGGGAAAAGGGTAAAGCAAGGTAATGCAAGGCAAATGGGGAAAGCAAGGCAATGAAAGGCAAGGCAAAAGGGCAATGCAAGGCAAGGTAAGGCAAAAACGCAAAGCAAGGCAAGGCAAAATGGCAAAGCAAGGCAAGGCAAAGCAAACGGGTAAAGCAAGGCAATGCAAGGCAAAAGGGCAAAGAAAGGAAAGGCAAGGCAAGACAAGGCCAAGTGAAAAAGCAAGGCAAGGCAAAAGACCAAAGCAAGGCAAGGCAAGGCAGGACAAAAAGGCAAAGCAAGGCAAGTCTACAGGGCAAAGCAAGGCAAGGCAAGGCAAGGCAAAAGGGCAAAGCAAGGCAAGGCAAATGGGGAAAGCAAGACAATGAAAGGCAAGGCAAAATGGCAATGCAAGGCAAGGTAAGGCAAAAACGCAAAGCAAGGCAAGGCAAAATGGCAAAGCAAGGCAAGGCAAAGCAAACGGGTAAAGCAAGGCAATGCAAGGCAAAAGGGCAAAGAAAGGAAAGGGAAGGCAAGGCAAGACAAGGCCAAGTGAAAAAGCAAGGCAAGGCAAAAGACCAAAGCAAGGCAAGGCAAGGCAAGGCAAAAAGGCAAAGCAAGGAAAGGCAAAAGGGCAAAGCAAGACAATGCAAGGCAAGGCAAAAGGGCAAAGAAAGGCAAGGGAATGCAAGGCAAAAGGGCAAAGTAAGGTAAGGCAACGCAAAAGAGCAAAGCAAGGCAAGGCAAGGCAAAAGGGCAAAGCATGGCAAGGCAAGGAAAGGCAAAAGAGAAAAGAAGGGCAAGGCAAGGCAAGGCAAAACGGCAAAGTAAGGCAAGGCAAGGCAAAACGGCAAAGTAAGGCAAGGCAAGGCAAATGGCAATGCAAGGCAATACAAAGCAAGGCAAAAGAGCAAAGCAAGTGAAGGCAAAGCAAACGGGTAAAGCAAGGCAAGGCAAAAAGGCAAAGAAAGGCAAGGCAAGGAAAGGCAAAATGGAAAAGCATGGCAAAGCAAGGCAAAAGGGCAAAGTTAAGCAAGGCAAGTCAAAAGGGAAAGCAAGACAACGGAAGGCAAGGCAAAAAGGCAAAGAAAGGAAAGGCAAAAATGCAAAGCAAGGCAAGGCAAAAGGGCAAAGCAAGGCAAGGGAAGGCAAGGCAAAAGTGCAAACCAAGGCATGCAAAGGCAATACAAAAGAGCAAAGCAAGGCAAGGCAACGCAAAAGGGCAAAGCAAGGCAAGGCAAAATGGCAAGGCAAGGCAAGGCAAAAGGGTAAAGAAAGGGAAGGCAAAGCAAACGGGTAAAGCAAGGCAAGGCAAGGCAAAAAGGCAAAGAAAGGCAAAGAAAGGAAAGGCAAATGGTCAAAGCAAGGCAAGGCAATTCAAGGCAAAACGGCAAAGAAAGGAAAAACAAGGAAGGGCAAAACGGAAAAGCAAGGAAAGGTAAGGCAAGGTAAACGAGCAAAGCAAGGCAAGGCAAGGCAAAAGGGCAAAGCATGGTAAGGGAAGAGAAACGGGTAAAGAAAGGCAATGCAAGGCAAAAGGGCAAAGCAAGGCAAGGCAAATAAGGAAAGCAAGGTAATGAAAGGCAAAGGAAAAGGGCAAAGCAAGGAAAGGCAAGGCAAAAGGGCAAAGCTAAGCAAGGAAAGTCAAAAGGGAAAGCAAGACAAGGCAAGGCAAGGCAAAAGGGCAATGCAAGGCAAGGCAAAGCAAACGGGTAAAGCAAGGCAATGCAAGGCAAAAGGGCAAAGAAAGGCAAGGCAAGGAAAGGCAAAAATGAAAAGCAAGGCAAGGCAAAAGGGCAAAGAAAGGCAAGGGAAGGCAAGGCAAAAGTGCAAACCAAGGCATGCAAAGGCAACACAAAAGAGGAAAGCAAGGCAAGGCAACGCAAAAGGGCAAAGCAAGGCAAGGCAAAAGGGCAAAGCAAGGAAAGGCAAGGAAAGGGAAAAGGGTAAAGCAAGGTAATGAAAGGCAAAAGGGCAAAGCAAGGCAAGGCAAGGCAAAAGGGTAAAGAAAGGAAAGGCAAGGAAAGGCAAAACGGAAAAGCAAGGAACGGTAAGGCAAGGTAAATGGGCAAAGCAAGGCAAGGCAAGGCAAAAGGGCAAAGCATGGTAAGGGAAGAGAAACGGGTAAAGAAAGGATATGCAAGGCAAAAGGGCAAAGAAAGGCAAGGCAAATGGGGAAAGCAAGGTAATGAAAGGCAAGGGAAAAGGGCAAAGCAGGGCAAGGCAAGGCAAAAGGCTAAAGAAAGGGAAGGCAAAGCAAATGGTTAAAGCAAGGCAAGGCAAGGCAAATGGGCAAAGCAAAGCAAGGTAAGGCAAGGTAAATGGGCAAAACAAGGCAAGGCAAGGCAAAAGGGCAAAGCATGTCAAGGGAAGAGAAACGGGTAAAGAAGGGCAATGCAAGGCAAAAGGGCAAAGAAAGGCAAGGCAAGGCAAAAGAGCAAAGCAAGGCGAGGCAAGGCAAGGCAAAAGGGCAAAGCAAGGCAAGGCAAGGAAAGGCAAAACGGAGATGTAAGGAAAGGTAAGGCAAGGTAAAAATGGCAAAGCAAGGCAAGGCAAGGCAAAAGGGCAAAGCATGGTAAGGGAAGAGAAACGGGTAAAGAAAGGCAATACAAGGCAAAAGGGCAAAGAAAGGCAAGGTAATGCAAAAGAGCAAAGTAAGGCTAGGAAAGGCAAGGCAAAAGGGCAAAGCAAGGCATGGCAAGGCATAAAGGCAAACCAAGGCAAGGCAAGGGAAAAGGGCAAAGCTAAGCAAGGAAAGTCAAAAGAAAAAGCAAGACAAGGCAAGGCAAGGCAAAAGGGCAATGCAAGGCAAGGTAAGGCAAAAACGCAAAGCAAGGCAAGGCAAAATGGCAAAGCAAGGCAAGGCAAAGCAAACGGGTAAAGCAAGGCAATGCAAGGCAAAAGGGCAAAGAAAGGCAAGGCAAGGAAAGGCAAAAATGAAAAGCAAGGCAAGGCAAAAGGGCAAAGAAAGGCAAGGGAAGGCAAGGCAAAAGTGCAAACCAAGGCATGCAAAGGCAACACAAAAGAGCAAAGCAAGGCAAGGCAACGGAAAAGGGCAAAGCAAGGCAAGGCAAAAGGGCAAAGCAAGGAAAGGCAAGGAAAGGGAAAAGGGTAAAGCAAGGTAATGCAAGGCAAATGGGGAAAGCAAGGCAATGAAAGGCAAGGCAAAAGGGCAATGCAAGGCAAGGTAAGGCAAAAACGCAAAGCAAGGCAAGGCAAAATGGCAAAGCAAGGCAAGGCAAAGCAAACGGGTAAAGCAAGGCAATGCAAGGCAAAAGGGCAAAGAAAGGAAAGGCAAGGCAAGGCAAGACAAGGCCAAGTGGAAAAGCAAGGCAAGGCAAAAGAGCAAAGCAAGGCAAGGCAAGGCAAGGCAAAAAGGCAAAGCAAGGAAAGGCAAAAGGGCAAAGCAAGACAAGGCACGGCAAGGCAAAAGGGCAAAGAAAGGCAAGGGAATGCAAGGCAAAAGGGCAAAGTAAGGTAAGGCAAAGCAAAAGAGCAAAGCAAGGCAGGGCAAGGCAAAAGGGCAAAGCATGGCAAGGCAAGGAAAGGCAAAAGAGAAAAGAAGGGCAAGGCAAGGCAAAACGGCAAAGTAAGGCAAGGCAAGGCAAAACGGCAAAGTAAGGCAAGGCAAGGCAAATGGCAAAGCAAGGCAATACAAAGCAAGGCAAAAGAGCAAAGCAATTGAAGGCAAAGCAAACGGGTAAAGCAAGGCAAGGCAAAAAGGCAAAGAAAGGCAAGGCAAGGAAAGGCAAAATGGAAAAGCATGGCAAAGCAAGGCAAAAGGGCAAAGTTAAGCAAGGCAAGTCAAAAGGGAAAGCAAGACAACGGAAGGCAAGGCAAAAAGGCAAAGAAAGGAAAGGCAAAAATGCCAAGCAAGGCAAGGCAAAAGGGCAAAGCAAGGCAAGGGAAGGCAAGGCAAAAGTGCAAACCAAGGCATGCAAAGGCAATACAAAAGTGCAAAGCAAGGCAAGGCAACGCAAAAGGGCAAAGCAAGGCAAGGCAAAAGGGCAAGGCAAGGAAAGGCAAGGCAAAGCAAAACGGCAAAGCAAGGCAAGGCAAGGCAAAAGGGTAAAGAAAGGGAAGGCAAAGCAAACGGGTAAAGCAAGGCAAGGCAAGGCAAAAAGGCAAAGAAAGGCAAAGAAAGGAAAGGCAAATGGGCAAAGCAAGGCAAGGCAAGTCAAGGCAAAACGGCAAAGAAAGGAAAAACAAGGAAGGGCAAAACGGAAAAGCAAGGAAAGGTAAGGCAAGGTAAATGAGCAAAGCAAGGCAAGGCAAGGCAAAAGGGTAAAACATGGTAAGGGAAGAGAAACGGGTAAAGAAAGGCAATGCAAGGCAAAAGGGCAAAGAAAGGCAAGGTAAGGCAAAAGAGCAAAGTAAGTCTAGGAAAGGCAAGTCAAAAGGGCAAAGCAAGGAAAGGCAAAAGGGCAAAGGAAAACAACGCAAGGCAAGTCTAAAGGGCAAAGCAAGGGAAGGCAAGGCAAGGCAAAAGGGCAAAGCAAGGCAAGGCAAATAAGGAAAGCAAGGTAATGAAAGGCAAAGGAAAAGGGCAAAGCAAGGCATGGCAAGGCAAAATGGGCAAACCAAGGCAAGGCAAGGCAAAAGGGCAAAGCTAAGCAAGGAAAGTTAAAAGGGAAAGCAAGACAAAGCAAGGAAAGGGAAAAGGGTAAAGCAAGGTAATGCAAAGCAAACGGGTAAAGCAAGGCAATACAAGGCAAAAGGGCAAAGAAAGGCAAGGCAAGGAAAGGCAAAAACGAAAAGCAAGGTAATGCAAGGCAAAAGGGCAAAGCAAGGGAAGGCAAGGCAAAAGTGCAAAGCAAGGCAAGGCAAAGGCAACACAAAAGAGCAAAGCAAGGCAAGGCAACGCAAAAGGGCAAAGCAAGGCAAGGCAAAAGGGCAAAGCAAGGAAAGGCAAGGAAAGGGAAAAGGGTAAAGCAAGGTAATGCAAGGCAAATGGGGAAAGCAAGGCAATGAAAGGCAAGGCAAAAGGGCAATGCAAGGCAAGGTAAGGCAAAAACGCAAAGCAAGGCAAGGCAAAATGGCAAAGCAAGGCAAGGCAAAGCAAACGGGTAAAGCAAGGCAATGCAAGGCAAAAGGGCAAAGAAAGGAAAGGCAAGGCAAGACAAGGCCAAGTGAAAAAGCAAGGCAAGGCAAAAGACCAAAGCAAGGCAAGGCAAGGCAAGACAAAAAGGCAAAGCAAGGCAAGTCTACAGGGCAAAGCAAGGCAAGGCAAGGCAAGGCAAAAGGGCAAAGCAAGGCAAGGCAAATGGGGAAAGCAAGACAATGAAAGGCAAGGCAAAATGGCAATGCAAGGCAAGGTAAGGCAAAAACGCAAAGCAAGGCAAGGCAAAATGGCAAAGCAAGGCAAGGCAAAGCAAACGGGTAAAGCAAGGCAATGCAAGGCAAAAGGGCAAAGAAAGGAAAGGGAAGGCAAGGCAAGACAAGGCCAAGTGAAAAAGCAAGGCAAGGCAAAAGACCAAAGCAAGGCAAGGCAAGGCAAGGCAAAAAGGCAAAGCAAGGAAAGGCAAAAGGGCAAAGCAAGACAATGCAAGGCAAGGCAAAAGGGCAAAGAAAGGCAAGGGAATGCAAGGCAAAAGGGCAAAGTAAGGTAAGGCAACGCAAAAGAGCAAAGCAAGGCAAGGCAAGGCAAAAGGGCAAAGCATGGCAAGGCAAGGAAAGGCAAAAGAGAAAAGAAGGGCAAGGCAAGGCAAGGCAAAACGGCAAAGTAAGGCAAGGCAAGGCAAAACGGCAAAGTAAGGCAAGGCAAGGCAAATGGCAATGCAAGGCAATACAAAGCAAGGCAAAAGAGCAAAGCAAGTGAAGGCAAAGCAAACGGGTAAAGCAAGGCAAGGCAAAAAGGCAAAGAAAGGCAAGGCAAGGAAAGGCAAAATGGAAAAGCATGGCAAAGCAAGGCAAAAGGGCAAAGTTAAGCAAGGCAAGTCAAAAGGGAAAGCAAGACAACGGAAGGCAAGGCAAAAAGGCAAAGAAAGGAAAGGCAAAAATGCAAAGCAAGGCAAGGCAAAAGGGCAAAGCAAGGCAAGGGAAGGCAAGGCAAAAGTGCAAACCAAGGCATGCAAAGGCAATACAAAAGAGCAAAGCAAGGCAAGGCAACGCAAAAGGGCAAAGCAAGGCAAGGCAAAATGGCAAGGCAAGGCAAGGCAAAAGGGTAAAGAAAGGGAAGGCAAAGCAAACGGGTAAAGCAAGGCAAGGCAAGGCAAAAAGGCAAAGAAAGGCAAAGAAAGGAAAGGCAAATGGTCAAAGCAAGGCAAGGCAATTCAAGGCAAAACGGCAAAGAAAGGAAAAACAAGGAAGGGCAAAACGGAAAAGCAAGGAAAGGTAAGGCAAGGTAAACGAGCAAAGCAAGGCAAGGCAAGGCAAAAGGGCAAAGCATGGTAAGGGAAGAGAAACGGGTAAAGAAAGGCAATGCAAGGCAAAAGGGCAAAGCAAGGCAAGGCAAATAAGGAAAGCAAGGTAATGAAAGGCAAAGGAAAAGGGCAAAGCAAGGAAAGGCAAGGCAAAAGGGCAAAGCTAAGCAAGGAAAGTCAAAAGGGAAAGCAAGACAAGGCAAGGCAAGGCAAAAGGGCAATGCAAGGCAAGGCAAAGCAAACGGGTAAAGCAAGGCAATGCAAGGCAAAAGGGCAAAGAAAGGCAAGGCAAGGAAAGGCAAAAATGAAAAGCAAGGCAAGGCAAAAGGGCAAAGAAAGGCAAGGGAAGGCAAGGCAAAAGTGCAAACCAAGGCATGCAAAGGCAACACAAAAGAGGAAAGCAAGGCAAGGCAACGCAAAAGGGCAAAGCAAGGCAAGGCAAAAGGGCAAAGCAAGGAAAGGCAAGGAAAGGGAAAAGGGTAAAGCAAGGTAATGCAAGGCAAAAGGGCAAAGCAAGGCAAGGCAAGGCAAAAGGGTAAAGAAAGGAAAGGCAAGGAAAGGCAAAACGGAAAAGCAAGGAACGGTAAGGCAAGGTAAATGGGCAAAGCAAGGCAAGGCAAGGCAAAAGGGCAAAGCATGGTAAGGGAAGAGAAACGGGTAAAGAAAGGATATGCAAGGCAAAAGGGCAAAGAAAGGAAAGGCAAAAGGGCAAAGGAAGACAATGCATGGCAAGTCTAAAAGTCAAAGCAAGGAATGGCAATGCATAAAGGCAAACCAAGGCAAGGCAAAGCAAAAGGGCAGTGCAAGGCAAGGTAAGGCAAAAACGAAAAGCAAGGCAAGGCAAAATGGCAAAGCAAGGCAAGGCAAAGCAAACGGGTAAAGCAAGGCAATGCAAGGCAAAAGGGCAAAGAAGGGCAAGGCAAGGAAAGGCAAAAAGGCAAAGCAAGGCAAGGCAAAAGGGCAAAGAAAGGCAAGGGAAGGCAAGGCAAAACGGCAAAGAAAGGAAAGGCAAGGAAAGGCAAAAGGGAGAAGTAAGGAAAGGTAAGGCAAGGTAGAAATGGCAAAGCAAAGCAAGGCAAGGCAAAAGGGAAAGCATGGCAAGGGAAGAGAGACGGGTAAAGAATGGCAATGCAAGGCAAAAGGGCAAAGAAAGGCAAGTCAAGGAAAGGCAAGGCAAAATGAAAAAGAAAGGCAAGGCAAAAGGCCAAAGAAAGGCAAGACAAGGCAAAAGAGCAAAGCAAGGCGAGGCAAGGCAAGGCAAAAGGGCAAAGCAAGGAAAGGCAAAAGGGCAAAGCAAGACAATGCAAGGCAAGTCTAAATAGCAAAGCAAGGCAATGCAAGAGAAGGCAAAGGGCAAACCAAGGCAAGGCAAATGGGGAAAGCAAGGTAATGAAAGGCAAGGGAAAAGGGCAAAGCTAAGCAAGGCAAGTCAAAAGGGAAAGCAAGACAAGGCATGGCAAGGCAAAAGGGCAATGCAAGGCAAGGTAAGGCAAAAACTCAAAGCAAGGCAAGGAAAAAGGGCAAAGAAAGGCAAGGGAAGGCAAGGCAAAAGTGCAAACCAAGGCATGCAAAGGCAACACAAAAGAGCAAAGCAAGGCAAGGCAACGCAAAAGGGCAAAGCAAGGCAAGGCAAAAGGGCAAAGCAAGGCAAGGCAAGGAAAGGGAAAAGGGTAAAAAAAAGTAATGCAAGGCAAAAGGGCAAAGCAAGACAAGGCAAGGCAAGGCAAAAGGGAATAGCAAGGCAAGGCAACTCAAAGGTAAACGGCAAAGTAAGGCAGGGCAAGGCAAAAGGGTAAAGAAAGGGAAGGCAAAGCAAACGGGCAAAGCAAGGCATGGCAAGGCATAAAGGCAAACCAAGGCAAGGCAAGGGAAAAGGGCAAAGCTAAGCAAGGAAAGTCAAAAGGGAAAGCAAGACAAGTCAAGGCAAGGCAAAAGGGCAAAGCAAGGAAAGGCAATGAAAGGGAAAAGGGTAAAGCAAGGTGATGCAAGGCAAAAGGGCAAAGCAAGGCAAGGCAAGGCAAAAGGGTAAAGAAAGGGAAGGCAAAGCAAACGGGTAAAGCAAGGCAAGGAAAGTCAAAAAGGCAAAGAAAGGCAAAGAAAGGAAAGGCAAATGGGCAAAGCAAGGCAAGGCAAGTCAAGGCAAAAAGGCAAAGAAAGGAAAGGCAAGGAAAGGCAAAACGGAAAAGCAAGGAAAGGTAAGGCAAGGTAAATGGGCAAAGCAAGGCAAGGCAAGGCAAAATGGCAAAGCATGGTAAGGGAAGAGAAACGGGTAAAGAAAGGCAATGCAAGGCAAAAGGGCAAAGAAAGGACAGGTAAGGCAAAAGAGCAAAGTAAGGCTAAGGCAAGGCAAGGCAAAAGGGCAAAGCAAGGAAAGGCAAAAGGGCAAAGGAAGACAATGCAAGGCAAGTCTACAGGGCAAAGCAAGGCAAGGCAAGGCAAATGGGCAAAGCAAGGCACGGCAAATGGGGAAAGCAAGGTAATGAAAGGCAAAGGAAAAAGTCAAAGCAAGGCATGGCAATGAATAAAGGCAAACCAAGGCAAGGCAAAGCAAAAGGGCAATGCAAGGCAAGGTAAGGCAAAAACGCAAAGCAAGGCAAGGCAAAATGGCAAAGCAAGGCAAGGCAAAGCAAACGGGTAAAGCAAGGCAATGCAAGGCAAAAGGGCAAAGAAAGGAAAGGGAAGGCAAGGCAAGACAAGGCCAAGTGAAAAAGCAAGGCAAGGCAAAAGACCAAAGCAAGGCAAGGCAAGGCAAGGCAAAAAGGCAAAGCAAGGAAAGACAAAAGGGCAAAGCAAGACAAGGCACGGCAAGGCAAAAGGGCAAAGAAAGGCAAGGGAATGCAAGGCAAAAGGGCAAAGTAAGGTAAGGCAAAGCAAAAGAGCAAAGCAAGGCAGGGCAAGGCAAAAGGGCAAAGCATGGCAAGGCAAGGAAAGGCAAAAGAGAAAAGAAGGGCAAGGCAAGGCAAAACGGCAAAGCAAGGCAAGGCAAGGCAAAAGGGTAAAGAAAGGGAAGGCAAAGCAAACGGGTAAAGCAAGGCAAGGCAAGGCAAAAAGGCAAAGAAAGGCAAAGAAAGGAAAGGCAAATGGGCAAAGCAAGGCAAGGCAAGTCAAGGCAAAACGGCAAAGAAAGGAAAAACAAGGAAGGGCAAAACGGAGAAGTAAGGAAAGGTAAGGCAAGATAAAAATGGCAAAGCAAGTCAAGGCAAGGCAAAAGGGCAAAGCATGGTAAGGGAAGAGAAACGGGTGAAGAAAGGCAATACAAGGCAAAAGGGCAAAGAAAGGCAAGGTAATGCAAAAGAGCAAAGTAAGGCTAGGAAAGGCAAGGCAAAAGGGCAAAGCAAGGCATGGCAAGGCATAAAGGCAAACCAAGGCAAGGCAAGGGAAAAGGGCAAAGCTAAGCAAGGAAAGTCAAAAGGGAAAGCAAGACAAGGCAAGGCAAGGCAAAAGGGCAATGCAAGGCAAGGCAAGGCAAAAACGCAAAGCAAGGCAAGGCAAAATGGCAAAGCAAGGCAAGGCAAAGCAAACGGGTAAAGCAAGGCAATGCAAGGCAAAAGGGCAAAGAAAGGCAAGGCAAGGAAAGGCAAAAATGAAAAGCAAGGCAAGGCAAAAGGGCAAAGAAAGGCAAGGGAAGGCAAGGCAAAAGTCCAAACCAAGGCATGCAAAGGCAACACAAAAGAGCAAAGCAAGGCAAGGCAACGCAAAAGGGCAAAGCAAGGCAAGGCAAAAGGGCAAAGCAAGGAAAGGCAAGGAAAGGGAAAAGGGTAAAGCAAGGTAATGCAAGGCAAATGGGGAAAGCAAGGCAAAGAAAGGCAAGGCAAAAGGGCAATGCAAGGCAAGGTAAGGAAAAAACGCAAAGCAAGGTAAGGCAAAATGGCAAAGCAAGGCAAGGCAAAGCAAAGGGGTAAAGCAAGGCAATGCAAGGCAAAAGGGCAAAGAAAGGAAAGGCAAGGCAAGGCAAGACAAGGCCAAGTGAAAAAGCAAGGCAAGGCAAAAGACCAAAGCAAGGCAAGGCAAGGCAAGACAAAAAGGCAAAGCAAGGCAAGTCTACAGGGCAAAGCAAGGCAAGGCAAGGCAAGGCAAAGAGGCAAAGCAAGGCAAGGCAAAAGGGCAAAGCAAGGAAAGGCAAGGAAAGGGAAAAGGGTAAAGCAAGGTAATGCAAGGCAAATGGGGAAAGCAAGGCAATGAAAGGCAAGGCAAAAGGGCAATGCAAGGCAAGGCAAAGCAAACGGGTAAAGCAAGGCAATGCAAGGCAAAAGGGCAAAGAAAGGAAAGGCAAGGCAAGGCAAGACAAGGCCAAGTGAAAAAGCAAGGCAAGGCAAAAGACCAAAGCAAGGCAAGGCAAGGCAAGGCAAAAAGGCAAAGCAAGGAAAGGCAAAAGGGCAAAGCAAGACAAGTCAAGACAAGGCAAAAGGGCAAAGAAAGGCAAGGGAATGCAAGGCAAAAGGGCAAAGTAAGGTAAGGCAAAGCAAAAGAGCAAAGCAAGGCAAGGCAAGGCAAAAGGGCAAAGCATGGCAAGGCAAGGAAAGGCAAAAGAGAAAAGAAGGGCAAGGCAAGGCAAGGCAAAACGGCAAAGTAAGGCAAGGCAAGGCAAAACGGCAAAGTAAGGCAAGGCAAGGCAAATGGCAATGCAAGGCAATACAAAGCAAGGCAAAAGAGCAAAGCAAGTGAAGGCAAAGCAAAGGGTAAAGCAAGGCAAGGCAAAAAGGCAAAGAAAGGCAAGGCAAGGAAAGGCAAAATGGAAAAGCATGGCAAAGCAAGGCAAAAGGGCAAAGTTAAGCAAGGCAAGTCAAAAGGGAAAGCAAGACAACGGAAGGCAAGGCAAAAAGGCAAAGAAAGGAAAGGCAAAAATGCAAAGCAAGGCAAGGCAAAAGGGCAAAGCAAGGCAAGGCAAAAGGGCAAGGCAAGGCAAGGCAAGGCAAAGCAAAACGGCAAAGCAAGGCAAGGCAAGGCAAAAGGCTAAAGAAACGGAAGGCAAAGCAAACGGGTAAAGCAAGGCAAGGCAAGGCAAAAAGGCAAAGAAAGGCAAAGAAAGGAAAGGCAAATGGTCAAAGCAAGGCAAGGCAATTCAAGGCAAAACGGCAAAGAAAGGAAAAACAAGGAAGGGCAAAACGGAAAAGCAAGGAAAGTTAAGGCAAGGTAAACGAGCAAAGCAAGGCAAGGCAAGGCAAAAGGGTAAAGCATGGTAAGGGAAGAGAAACGGGTAAAGAAAGGCAATGCAAGGCAAAAGGGCAAAGCAAGGCAAGGCAAGGCAAAAGGGTAAAGCTAAGCAAGGAAAGTCAAAAGGGAAAGCAAGACAAGGCAAGGCAAGGCAAAAGGGCAATGCAAGGCAAGGCAAAGCAAACGGGTAAAAGCAAGGCAATGCAAGGCAAAAGGGCAAAGAAAGGCAAGGCAAGGAAAGGCAAAAATGAAAAGCAAGGCAAGGCAAAAGGGCAAAGAAAGGCAAGGGAAGGCAAGGCAAAAGTGCAAACCAAGGCATGCAAAGGCAACACAAAAGAGGAAAGCAAGGCAAGGCAACGCAAAAGGGCAAAGCAAGGCAAGGCAAAAGGGCAAAGCAAGGAAAGGCAAGGAAAGGGAAAAGGGTAAAGCAAGGTAATGCAAGGCAAAAGGGCAAAGCAAGGCAAGGCAAGGCAAAAGGGTAAAGAAAGGGAAGGCAAAGCAAACGGGTAAAGCAAGGCAAGGCAAGGCAAAAAGGCAAAGAAAGGCAAAGAAAGGAAAGGCAAATGGGAAAAGCAAGGCAAGGCAAGTCAAGGCAAAAAGTCAAAGAAAGGAAAGGCAAGGAAAGGCAAAACGGAAAAGCAAGGAACGGTAAGGCAAGGTAAATGGGCAAAGCAAGGCAAGGCAAGGCAAAAGGGCAAAGCATGGTAAGGGAAGAGAAACGGGTAAAGAAAGGATATGCAAGGCAAAAGGGCAAAGAAATGAAAGGCAAAAGGGCAAAGGAAGACAATGCATGGCAAGTCTAAAGGGCAAAGCAAGGCAAGGCAAGGCAAATGGGCAAAGCAAGGCACGGCAAATGGGGAAAGCAAGGTAATGAAAGGCAAAGGAAAAAGTCAAAGCAAGGCATGGCAATGAATAAAGGCAAACCAAGGCAAGGCAAAGCAAAAGGGCAATGCAAGGCAAGGTAAGGCAAAAACGCAAAGCAAGGCAAGGCAAAATGGCAAAGCAAGGCAAGGCAAAGCAAACGGGTAAAGCAAGGCAATGCAAGGCAAAAGGGCAAAGAAAGGAAAGGCAAGGCAAGGCAAGACAAGGCCAAGTGAAAAAGCAAGGCAAGGCAAAAGACCAAAGCAAGGCAAGGCAAGGCAAGGCAAAAAGGCAAAGCAAGGAAAGGCAAAAGGGCAAAGCAAGACAAGGCACGGCAAGGCAAAAGGGCAAAGAAAGGCAAGGGAATGCAAGGCAAAAGGGCAAAGTAAGGTAAGGCAAAGCAAAAGAGCAAAGCAAGGCAGGGCAACGCAAAAGGGCAAAGCATGGCAAGGCAAGGAAAGGCAAAAGAGAAAAGAAGGGCAAGGCAAGGCAAGGCAAAACGGCAAAGTAAGGCAAGGCAAGGCAAAACGGCAAAGTAAGGCAAGGCAAGGCAAATGGCAAAGCAAGGCAATACAAAGCAAGGCAAAAGAGCAAAGCAAGTGAAGGCAAAGCAAACGGGTAAAGCAAGGCAAGGCAAAAAGGCAAAGAAAGGCAAGGAAAGGAAAGGCAAAATGGAGAAGCATGGCAAAGCAAGGCAAAAGGGCAAAGTTAAGCAAGGCAAGTCAAAAGGGAAAGCAAGACAACGGAAGGCAAGGCAAAAAGGCAGAGAAAGGAAAGGCAAAAATGCCAAGCAAGGCAAGGCAAAAGGGCAAAGCAAGGCAAGGGAAGGCAAGGCAAAAGTGCAAACCAAGGCATGCAAAGGCAATACAAAAGTGCAAAGCAAGGCAAGGCAACGCAAAAGGGCAAAGCAAGGCAAGGCAAAAGGGCAAGGCAAGGCAAGGCAAAGCAAAACGGCAAAGCAAGGCAAGGCAAGGCAAAAGGGTAAAGAAAGGGAAGGCAAAGCAAACGGGTAAAGCAAGGCAAGGCAAGGCAAAAAGGCAAAGAAAGGCAAAGAAAGGAAAGGCAAATGGGCAAAGCAAGGCAAGGCAAGTCAAGGCAAAACGGCAAAGAAAGGAAAAGCAAGGAAGGGCAAAACGGAGAAGTAAGGAAAGGTAAGGCAAGGTAAAAATGGCAAAGCCAGTCAAGACAAGGCAAAAGGGCAAAGCATGGTAAGGGAAGAGAAACGGGTAAAGAAAGGCAATACAAGGCAAAAGGGCAAAGAAAGGCAAGGTAATGCAAAAGAGCAAAGTAAGGCTAGGAAAGGCAAGGCAAAAGGGCAAAGCAAGGCATGGCAAGGCATAAAGGCAAACCAAGGCAAGGCAAGGGAAAAGGGCAAAGCTAAGCAAGGAAAGTCAAAAGGGAAAGCAAGACAAGGCAAGGCAAGGCAAAAGGGCAATGCAAGGCAAGGCAAGGCAAAAACGCAAAGCAAGGCAAGGCAAAATGGCAAAGCAAGGCAAGGCAAAGCAAACGGGTAAAGCAAGGCAATGCAAGGCAAAAGGGCAAAGAAAGGCAAGGCAAGGAAAGGCAAAAATGAAAAGCAAGGCAAGGCAAAAGGGCAAAGAAAGGCAAGGGAAGGCAAGGCAAAAGTCCAAACCAAGGCATGCAAAGGCAACACAAAAGAGCAAAGCAAGGCAAGGCAACGCAAAAGGGCAAAGCAAGGCAAGGCAAAAGGGCAAAGCAAGGAAAGGCAAGGAAAGGGAAAAGGGTAAAGCAAGGTAATGCAAGGCAAATGGGGAAAGCAAGGCAATGAAAGGCAAGGCAAAAGGGCAATGCAAGGCAAGGTAAGGAAAAAACGCAAAGCAAGGTAAGGCAAAATGGCAAAGCAAGGTAAGGCAAAGCAAACGGGTAAAGCAAGGCAATGCAAGGCAAAAGGGCAAAGAAAGGAAAGGCAAGGCAAGGCAAGACAAGGCCAAGTGAAAAAGCAAGGCAAGGCAAAAGACCAAAGCAAGGCAAGGCAAGGCAAGACAAAAAGGCAAAGCAAGGCAAGTCTACAGGGCAAAGCAAGGCAAGGCAAGGCAAGGCAAAGAGGCAAAGCAAGGCAAGGCAAATGGGGAAAGCAAGACAATGAAAGGCAAGGCAAAATGGCAATGCAAGGCAAGGTAAGGCAAAAACGCAAAGCAAGGCAAGACAAAATGGCAAAGCAAGGCAAGGCAAAGCAAACAGGTAAAGCAAGGCAATGCAAGGCAAAAGGGCAAAGAAAGGAAAGGCAAGGCAAGGCAAGACAAGGCCAAGTGAAAAAGCAAGGCAAGGCAAAAGACCAAAGCAAGGCAAGGCAAGGCAAGGCAAAAAGGCAAAGCAAGGAAAGGCAAAAGGGCAAAGCAAGACAAGTCAAGACAAGGCAAAAGGGCAAAGAAAGGCAAGGGAATGCAAGGCAAAAGGGCAAAGTAAGGTAAGGCAAAGCAAAAGAGCAAAGCAAGGCAAGGCAAGGCAAAAGGGCAAAGCATGGCAAGGCAAGGAAAGGCAAAAGAGAAAAGAAGGGCAAGGCAAGGCAAGGCAAAACGGCAAAGTAAGGCAAGGCAAGGCAAAACGGCAAAGTAAGGCAAGGCAAGGCAAATGGCAATGCAAGGCAATACAAAGCAAGGCAAAAGAGCAAAGCAAGTGAAGGCAAAGCAAACGGGTAAAGCAAGGCAAGGCAAAAAGGCAAAGAAAGGCAAGGCAAGGAAAGGCAAAATGGAAAAGCATGGCAAAGCAAGGCAAAAGGGCAAAGTTAAGCAAGGCAAGTCAAAAGGGAAAGCAAGACAACGGAAGGCAAGGCAAAAAGGCAAAGAAAGGAAAGGCAAAAATGCAAAGCAAGGCAAGGCAAAAGGGCAAAGCAAGGCAAGGGAAGGCAAGGCAAAAGTGCAAACCAAGGCATGCAAAGGCAATACAAAAGAGCAAAGCAAGGCAAGGCAACGCAAAAGGGCAAAGCAAGGCAAGGCAAAAGGGCAAGGCAAGGCAAGGCAAGGCAAAGCAAAACGGCAAAGCAAGGCAAGGCAAGGCAAAAGGCTAAAGAAAGGGAAGGCAAAGCAAACGGGTAAAGCAAGGCAAGGCAAGGCAAAAAGGCAAAGAAAGGCAAAGAAAGGAAAGGCAAATGGTCAAAGCAAGGCAAGGCAAGTCAAGGCAAAACGGCAAAGAAAGGAAAAACAAGGAAGGGCAAAACGGAAAAGCAAGGAAAGGTAAGGCAAGGTAAACGAGCAAAGCAAGGCAAGGCAAGGCAAAAGGGCAAAGCATGGTAAGGGAAGAGAAACGGGTAAAGAAAGGCAATGCAAGGCAAAAGGGCAAAGCAAGGCAAGGCAAATAAGGAAAGCAAGGTAATGAAAGACAAAGGAAAAGGGCAAAGCAAGGCATGGCAAGGCATAAAGGCAAACCAAGGCAAGGCAAGGCAAAAGGGCAAAGCTAAGCAAGGAAAGTCAAAACGAAAGCAAGACAAGGCAAGGCAAGGCAAAAGGGCAATGCAAGGCAAGGTAAGGCAAAAACGGAAAGCAAGGCAAGGCAAAATGGCAAAGCAAGGCAAGGCAAAGCAAACCGGTAAAGCAAGGCAATGCAAGGCAAAAGGGCAAAGAAAGGCAAGGCAAGGAAAGGCAAAAATGAAAAGCAAGGCAAGGCAAAAGGGCAAAGAAAGGCAAGGGAAGGCAAGGCAAAAGTGCAAACCAAGGCATGCAAAGGCAACACAAAAGAGGAAAGCAAGGCAAGGCAACGCAAAAGGGCAAAGCAAGGGAAGTCAAAAGGGCAAAGCAAGGAAAGGCAAGGCAAAAGGGTAAAGAAAGGGAAGGCAAAGCAAACGGGTAAAGCAAGGCAAGGCAAGGCAAAAAGGCAAAGAAAGGCAAAGAAAGGAAAGGCAAATGGGCAAAGCAAGGCAAGGCAAGTCAAGGCAAAAAGTCAAAGAAAGGAAAGGCAAGGAAAGGCAAAACGGAAAAGCAAGGAACGGTAAGGCAAGGTAAATGGGCATAGCAAGGCAAGGCATGGCAAAAGGGCAAAGCATGGTAAGGGAACAGAAACGGGTAAAGAAAGGATATGCAAGGCAAAAGGGCAAAGCAAGGAAAGGCAAAAGGGCAAAGGAAGACAATGCATGGCAAGTCTAAAGGGCAAAGCAAGGCAAGGCAAGGCAAAAGGGCAAAGCAAGGCACGGCAAATGGGGAAAGCAAGGTAATGAAAGGCAAAGGAAAAAGTCAAAGCAAGGCATGGCAATGCATGAAGGCAAACCAAGGCAAGGCAAAGCAAAAGGGCAATGCAAGGCAAGGTAAGGCAGAAACGCAAAGCAAGGCAAGGCAAAATGGCAAAGCAAGGCAAGGCAAAGCAAACGGGTAAAGCAAGGCAATGCAAGGCAAAAGGGCAAAGAAAGGCAAGGCAAGGAAAGGCAAAAAGGCAAAGCAAGGCAAGGCAAAAGGGCAAAGAAAGGCAAGGGAAGGCAAGGCAAAACGGCAAAGAAAGGAAAGGCAAGGAAAGGCAAAAGGGAGAAGTAAGGAAAGGTAAGGCAAGGTAGAAATGGCAAAGCAAAGCAAGGCAAGGTAAAAGGGCAAAGCATGGTAAGGGAAGAGAAACGGGTAAAGAAAGGCAAAGCAAGGCAAAAGGGCAAAGCAAGGAAAGGCAAAATGGAGAAGTAAGGAAAGGTAAGGCAAGGTAGAAATGGCAAAGCAAAGCAAGGCAAGGTAAAAGGGCAAAGCATGGTAAGGGAAGAGAAACGGGTAAAGAAAGGCAAAGCAAGGCAAAAGGGCAAAGCAAGGAAAGGCAAAAGGGCAAAGGACGACAATGCAAGGCAAGTCTAAAGGGCAAAGCAAGGCAAGGCAAGGCAAAAGGGCAAAGCAAGGCAAGGCAAATGGGGAAAGCAAGGTAATGAAAGGCAAGGGAAAAGGGCAAAGCAGGGCAAGGCAAGGCAAAAGGCTAAAGAAAGGGAAGGCAAAGCAAATGGTTAAAGCAAGGCAAGGCAAGGCAAATGGGCAAAGCAAAGCAAGGTAAGGCAAGGTAAATGGGCAAAACAAGGCAAGGCAAGGCAAAAGGGCAAAGCATGTCAAGGTAAGAGAAACGGGTAAAGAAGGGCAATGCAAGGCAAAAGGGCAAAGAAAGGCAAGGCAAGGCAAAAGAGCAAAGCAAGGCGAGGCAAGGCAAGGCAAAAGGGCAAAGCAAGGCAAGGCAAGGAAAGGCAAAACGGAGATGTAAGGAAAGGTAAGGCAAGGTAAAAATGGCAAAGCAAGGCAAGGCAAGGCAAAAGGGCAAAGCATGGTAAGGGAAGAGAAACGGGTAAAGAAAGGCAATACAAGGCAAAAGGGCAAAGAAAGGCAAGGTAATGCAAAAGAGCAAAGTAAGGCTAGGAAAGGCAAGGCAAAAGGGCAAAGCAAGGCATGGCAAGGCATAAAGGCAAACCAAGGCAAGGCAAGGGAAAAGGGCAAAGCTAAGCAAGGAAAGTCAAAAGAAAAAGCAAGACAAGGCAAGGCAAGGCAAAAGGGCAATGCAAGGCAAGGTAAGGCAAAAACGCAAAGCAAGGCAAGGCAAAATGGCAAAGCAAGGCAAGGCAAAGCAAACGGGTAAAGCAAGGCAATGCAAGGCAAAAGGGCAAAGAAAGGCAAGGCAAGGAAAGGCAAAAATGAAAAGCAAGGCAAGGCAAAAGGGCAAAGAAAGGCAAGGGAAGGCAAGGCAAAAGTGCAAACCAAGGCATGCAAAGGCAACACAAAAGAGCAAAGCAAGGCAAGGCAACGGAAAAGGGCAAAGCAAGGCAAGGCAAAAGGGCAAAGCAAGGAAAGGCAAGGAAAGGGAAAAGGGTAAAGCAAGGTAATGCAAGGCAAATGGGGAAAGCAAGGCAATGAAAGGCAAGGCAAAAGGGCAATGCAAGGCAAGGTAAGGCAAAAACGCAAAGCAAGGCAAGGCAAAATGGCAAAGCAAGGCAAGGCAAAGCAAACGGGTAAAGCAAGGCAATGCAAGGCAAAAGGGCAAAGAAAGGAAAGGCAAGGCAAGGCAAGACAAGGCCAAGTGGAAAAGCAAGGCAAGGCAAAAGAGCAAAGCAAGGCAAGGCAAGGCAAGGCAAAAAGGCAAAGCAAGGAAAGGCAAAAGGGCAAAGCAAGACAAGGCACGGCAAGGCAAAAGGGCAAAGAAAGGCAAGGGAATGCAAGGCAAAAGGGCAAAGTAAGGTAAGGCAAAGCAAAAGAGCAAAGCAAGGCAGGGCAAGGCAAAAGGGCAAAGCATGGCAAGGCAAGGAAAGGCAAAAGAGAAAAGAAGGGCAAGGCAAGGCAAAACGGCAAAGTAAGGCAAGGCAAGGCAAAACGGCAAAGTAAGGCAAGGCAAGGCAAATGGCAAAGCAAGGCAATACAAAGCAAGGCAAAAGAGCAAAGCAATTGAAGGCAAAGCAAACGGGTAAAGCAAGGCAAGGCAAAAAGGCAAAGAAAGGCAAGGCAAGGAAAGGCAAAATGGAAAAGCATGGCAAAGCAAGGCAAAAGGGCAAAGTTAAGCAAGGCAAGTCAAAAGGGAAAGCAAGACAACGGAAGGCAAGGCAAAAAGGCAAAGAAAGGAAAGGCAAAAATGCCAAGCAAGGCAAGGCAAAAGGGCAAAGCAAGGCAAGGGAAGGCAAGGCAAAAGTGCAAACCAAGGCATGCAAAGGCAATACAAAAGTGCAAAGCAAGGCAAGGCAACGCAAAAGGGCAAAGCAAGGCAAGGCAAAAGGGCAAGGCAAGGAAAGGCAAGGCAAAGCAAAACGGCAAAGCAAGGCAAGGCAAGGCAAAAGGGTAAAGAAAGGGAAGGCAAAGCAAACGGGTAAAGCAAGGCAAGGCAAGGCAAAAAGGCAAAGAAAGGCAAAGAAAGGAAAGGCAAATGGGCAAAGCAAGGCAAGGCAAGTCAAGGCAAAACGGCAAAGAAAGGAAAAACAAGGAAGGGCAAAACGGAAAAGCAAGGAAAGGTAAGGCAAGGTAAATGAGCAAAGCAAGGCAAGGCAAGGCAAAAGGGTAAAACATGGTAAGGGAAGAGAAACGGGTAAAGAAAGGCAATGCAAGGCAAAAGGGCAAAGAAAGGCAAGGTAAGGCAAAAGAGCAAAGTAAGTCTAGGAAAGGCAAGTCAAAAGGGCAAAGCAAGGAAAGGCAAAAGGGCAAAGGAAAACAACGCAAGGCAAGTCTAAAGGGCAAAGCAAGGGAAGGCAAGGCAAGGCAAAAGGGCAAAGCAAGGCAAGGCAAATAAGGAAAGCAAGGTAATGAAAGGCAAAGGAAAAGGGCAAAGCAAGGCATGGCAAGGCAAAATGGGCAAACCAAGGCAAGGCAAGGCAAAAGGGCAAAGCTAAGCAAGGAAAGTTAAAAGGGAAAGCAAGACAAAGCAAGGAAAGGGAAAAGGGTAAAGCAAGGTAATGCAAAGCAAACGGGTAAAGCAAGGCAATACAAGGCAAAAGGGCAAAGAAAGGCAAGGCAAGGAAAGGCAAAAACGAAAAGCAAGGTAATGCAAGGCAAAAGGGCAAAGCAAGGGAAGGCAAGGCAAAAGTGCAAAGCAAGGCAAGGCAAAGGCAACACAAAAGAGCAAAGCAAGGCAAGGCAACGCAAAAGGGCAAAGCAAGGCAAGGCAAAAGGGCAAAGCAAGGAAAGGCAAGGAAAGGGAAAAGGGTAAAGCAAGGTAATGCAAGGC
This sequence comes from Columba guinea, assembly GCA_032206185.1. NCBI lineage: Eukaryota > Metazoa > Chordata > Aves > Columbiformes > Columbidae > Columba > Columba guinea. The sequence continues at coordinate 202,721 of JAVLUU010000222.1, read as the reverse complement.
AAATGGGGAAAGCAAGGCAATGAAAGGCAAGGCAAAAGGGCAATGCAAGGCAAGGTAAGGCAAAAACGCAAAGCAAGGCAAGGCAAAATGGCAAAGCAAGGCAAGGCAAAGCAAACGGGTAAAGCAAGGCAATGCAAGGCAAAAGGGCAAAGAAAGGAAAGGCAAGGCAAGACAAGGCCAAGTGAAAAAGCAAGGCAAGGCAAAAGACCAAAGCAAGGCAAGGCAAGGCAAGACAAAAAGGCAAAGCAAGGCAAGTCTACAGGGCAAAGCAAGGCAAGGCAAGGCAAGGCAAAGAGGCAAAGCAAGGCAAGGCAAATGGGGAAAGCAAGACAATGAAAGGCAAGGCAAAATGGCAATGCAAGGCAAGGTAAGGCAAAAACGCAAAGCAAGGCAAGGCAAAATGGCAAAGCAAGGCAAGGCAAAGCAAACGGGTAAAGCAAGGCAATGCAAGGCAAAAGGGCAAAGAAAGGAAAGGGAAGGCAAGGCAAGACAAGGCCAAGTGAAAAAGCAAGGCAAGGCAAAAGACCAAAGCAAGGCAAGGCAAGGCAAGGCAAAAAGGCAAAGCAAGGAAAGGCAAAAGGGCAAAGCAAGACAATGCAAGGCAAGGCAAAAGGGCAAAGAAAGGCAAGGGAATGCAAGGCAAAAGGGCAAAGTAAGGTAAGGCAACGCAAAAGAGCAAAGCAAGGCAAGGCAAGGCAAAAGGGCAAAGCATGGCAAGGCAAGGAAAGGCAAAAGAGAAAAGAAGGGCAAGGCAAGGCAAGGCAAAACGGCAAAGTAAGGCAAGGCAAGGCAAAACGGCAAAGTAAGGCAAGGCAAGGCAAATGGCAATGCAAGGCAATACAAAGCAAGGCAAAAGAGCAAAGCAAGTGAAGGCAAAGCAAACGGGTAAAGCAAGGCAAGGCAAAAAGGCAAAGAAAGGCAAGGCAAGGAAAGGCAAAATGGAAAAGCATGGCAAAGCAAGGCAAAAGGGCAAAGTTAAGCAAGGCAAGTCAAAAGGGAAAGCAAGACAACGGAAGGCAAGGCAAAAAGGCAAAGAAAGGAAAGGCAAAAATGCAAAGCAAGGCAAGGCAAAAGGGCAAAGCAAGGCAAGGGAAGGCAAGGCAAAAGTGCAAACCAAGGCATGCAAAGGCAATACAAAAGAGCAAAGCAAGGCAAGGCAACGCAAAAGGGCAAAGCAAGGCAAGGCAAAATGGCAAGGCAAGGCAAGGCAAAAGGGTAAAGAAAGGGAAGGCAAAGCAAACGGGTAAAGCAAGGCAAGGCAAGGCAAAAAGGCAAAGAAAGGCAAAGAAAGGAAAGGCAAATGGTCAAAGCAAGGCAAGGCAATTCAAGGCAAAACGGCAAAGAAAGGAAAAACAAGGAAGGGCAAAACGGAAAAGCAAGGAAAGGTAAGGCAAGGTAAACGAGCAAAGCAAGGCAAGGCAAGGCAAAAGGGCAAAGCATGGTAAGGGAAGAGAAACGGGTAAAGAAAGGCAATGCAAGGCAAAAGGGCAAAGCAAGGCAAGGCAAATAAGGAAAGCAAGGTAATGAAAGGCAAAGGAAAAGGGCAAAGCAAGGAAAGGCAAGGCAAAAGGGCAAAGCTAAGCAAGGAAAGTCAAAAGGGAAAGCAAGACAAGGCAAGGCAAGGCAAAAGGGCAATGCAAGGCAAGGCAAAGCAAACGGGTAAAGCAAGGCAATGCAAGGCAAAAGGGCAAAGAAAGGCAAGGCAAGGAAAGGCAAAAATGAAAAGCAAGGCAAGGCAAAAGGGCAAAGAAAGGCAAGGGAAGGCAAGGCAAAAGTGCAAACCAAGGCATGCAAAGGCAACACAAAAGAGGAAAGCAAGGCAAGGCAACGCAAAAGGGCAAAGCAAGGCAAGGCAAAAGGGCAAAGCAAGGAAAGGCAAGGAAAGGGAAAAGGGTAAAGCAAGGTAATGCAAGGCAAAAGGGCAAAGCAAGGCAAGGCAAGGCAAAAGGGTAAAGAAAGGAAAGGCAAGGAAAGGCAAAACGGAAAAGCAAGGAACGGTAAGGCAAGGTAAATGGGCAAAGCAAGGCAAGGCAAGGCAAAAGGGCAAAGCATGGTAAGGGAAGAGAAACGGGTAAAGAAAGGATATGCAAGGCAAAAGGGCAAAGAAAGGAAAGGCAAAAGGGCAAAGGAAGACAATGCATGGCAAGTCTAAAAGTCAAAGCAAGGAATGGCAATGCATAAAGGCAAACCAAGGCAAGGCAAAGCAAAAGGGCAGTGCAAGGCAAGGTAAGGCAAAAACGAAAAGCAAGGCAAGGCAAAATGGCAAAGCAAGGCAAGGCAAAGCAAACGGGTAAAGCAAGGCAATGCAAGGCAAAAGGGCAAAGAAGGGCAAGGCAAGGAAAGGCAAAAAGGCAAAGCAAGGCAAGGCAAAAGGGCAAAGAAAGGCAAGGGAAGGCAAGGCAAAACGGCAAAGAAAGGAAAGGCAAGGAAAGGCAAAAGGGAGAAGTAAGGAAAGGTAAGGCAAGGTAGAAATGGCAAAGCAAAGCAAGGCAAGGCAAAAGGGAAAGCATGGCAAGGGAAGAGAGACGGGTAAAGAATGGCAATGCAAGGCAAAAGGGCAAAGAAAGGCAAGTCAAGGAAAGGCAAGGCAAAATGAAAAAGAAAGGCAAGGCAAAAGGCCAAAGAAAGGCAAGACAAGGCAAAAGAGCAAAGCAAGGCGAGGCAAGGCAAGGCAAAAGGGCAAAGCAAGGAAAGGCAAAAGGGCAAAGCAAGACAATGCAAGGCAAGTCTAAATAGCAAAGCAAGGCAATGCAAGAGAAGGCAAAGGGCAAACCAAGGCAAGGCAAATGGGGAAAGCAAGGTAATGAAAGGCAAGGGAAAAGGGCAAAGCTAAGCAAGGCAAGTCAAAAGGGAAAGCAAGACAAGGCATGGCAAGGCAAAAGGGCAATGCAAGGCAAGGTAAGGCAAAAACTCAAAGCAAGGCAAGGAAAAAGGGCAAAGAAAGGCAAGGGAAGGCAAGGCAAAAGTGCAAACCAAGGCATGCAAAGGCAACACAAAAGAGCAAAGCAAGGCAAGGCAACGCAAAAGGGCAAAGCAAGGCAAGGCAAAAGGGCAAAGCAAGGCAAGGCAAGGAAAGGGAAAAGGGTAAAAAAAAGTAATGCAAGGCAAAAGGGCAAAGCAAGACAAGGCAAGGCAAGGCAAAAGGGAATAGCAAGGCAAGGCAACTCAAAGGTAAACGGCAAAGTAAGGCAGGGCAAGGCAAAAGGGTAAAGAAAGGGAAGGCAAAGCAAACGGGCAAAGCAAGGCATGGCAAGGCATAAAGGCAAACCAAGGCAAGGCAAGGGAAAAGGGCAAAGCTAAGCAAGGAAAGTCAAAAGGGAAAGCAAGACAAGTCAAGGCAAGGCAAAAGGGCAAAGCAAGGAAAGGCAATGAAAGGGAAAAGGGTAAAGCAAGGTGATGCAAGGCAAAAGGGCAAAGCAAGGCAAGGCAAGGCAAAAGGGTAAAGAAAGGGAAGGCAAAGCAAACGGGTAAAGCAAGGCAAGGAAAGTCAAAAAGGCAAAGAAAGGCAAAGAAAGGAAAGGCAAATGGGCAAAGCAAGGCAAGGCAAGTCAAGGCAAAAAGGCAAAGAAAGGAAAGGCAAGGAAAGGCAAAACGGAAAAGCAAGGAAAGGTAAGGCAAGGTAAATGGGCAAAGCAAGGCAAGGCAAGGCAAAATGGCAAAGCATGGTAAGGGAAGAGAAACGGGTAAAGAAAGGCAATGCAAGGCAAAAGGGCAAAGAAAGGACAGGTAAGGCAAAAGAGCAAAGTAAGGCTAAGGCAAGGCAAGGCAAAAGGGCAAAGCAAGGAAAGGCAAAAGGGCAAAGGAAGACAATGCAAGGCAAGTCTACAGGGCAAAGCAAGGCAAGGCAAGGCAAATGGGCAAAGCAAGGCACGGCAAATGGGGAAAGCAAGGTAATGAAAGGCAAAGGAAAAAGTCAAAGCAAGGCATGGCAATGAATAAAGGCAAACCAAGGCAAGGCAAAGCAAAAGGGCAATGCAAGGCAAGGTAAGGCAAAAACGCAAAGCAAGGCAAGGCAAAATGGCAAAGCAAGGCAAGGCAAAGCAAACGGGTAAAGCAAGGCAATGCAAGGCAAAAGGGCAAAGAAAGGAAAGGGAAGGCAAGGCAAGACAAGGCCAAGTGAAAAAGCAAGGCAAGGCAAAAGACCAAAGCAAGGCAAGGCAAGGCAAGGCAAAAAGGCAAAGCAAGGAAAGACAAAAGGGCAAAGCAAGACAAGGCACGGCAAGGCAAAAGGGCAAAGAAAGGCAAGGGAATGCAAGGCAAAAGGGCAAAGTAAGGTAAGGCAAAGCAAAAGAGCAAAGCAAGGCAGGGCAAGGCAAAAGGGCAAAGCATGGCAAGGCAAGGAAAGGCAAAAGAGAAAAGAAGGGCAAGGCAAGGCAAAACGGCAAAGCAAGGCAAGGCAAGGCAAAAGGGTAAAGAAAGGGAAGGCAAAGCAAACGGGTAAAGCAAGGCAAGGCAAGGCAAAAAGGCAAAGAAAGGCAAAGAAAGGAAAGGCAAATGGGCAAAGCAAGGCAAGGCAAGTCAAGGCAAAACGGCAAAGAAAGGAAAAACAAGGAAGGGCAAAACGGAGAAGTAAGGAAAGGTAAGGCAAGATAAAAATGGCAAAGCAAGTCAAGGCAAGGCAAAAGGGCAAAGCATGGTAAGGGAAGAGAAACGGGTGAAGAAAGGCAATACAAGGCAAAAGGGCAAAGAAAGGCAAGGTAATGCAAAAGAGCAAAGTAAGGCTAGGAAAGGCAAGGCAAAAGGGCAAAGCAAGGCATGGCAAGGCATAAAGGCAAACCAAGGCAAGGCAAGGGAAAAGGGCAAAGCTAAGCAAGGAAAGTCAAAAGGGAAAGCAAGACAAGGCAAGGCAAGGCAAAAGGGCAATGCAAGGCAAGGCAAGGCAAAAACGCAAAGCAAGGCAAGGCAAAATGGCAAAGCAAGGCAAGGCAAAGCAAACGGGTAAAGCAAGGCAATGCAAGGCAAAAGGGCAAAGAAAGGCAAGGCAAGGAAAGGCAAAAATGAAAAGCAAGGCAAGGCAAAAGGGCAAAGAAAGGCAAGGGAAGGCAAGGCAAAAGTCCAAACCAAGGCATGCAAAGGCAACACAAAAGAGCAAAGCAAGGCAAGGCAACGCAAAAGGGCAAAGCAAGGCAAGGCAAAAGGGCAAAGCAAGGAAAGGCAAGGAAAGGGAAAAGGGTAAAGCAAGGTAATGCAAGGCAAATGGGGAAAGCAAGGCAAAGAAAGGCAAGGCAAAAGGGCAATGCAAGGCAAGGTAAGGAAAAAACGCAAAGCAAGGTAAGGCAAAATGGCAAAGCAAGGCAAGGCAAAGCAAAGGGGTAAAGCAAGGCAATGCAAGGCAAAAGGGCAAAGAAAGGAAAGGCAAGGCAAGGCAAGACAAGGCCAAGTGAAAAAGCAAGGCAAGGCAAAAGACCAAAGCAAGGCAAGGCAAGGCAAGACAAAAAGGCAAAGCAAGGCAAGTCTACAGGGCAAAGCAAGGCAAGGCAAGGCAAGGCAAAGAGGCAAAGCAAGGCAAGGCAAAAGGGCAAAGCAAGGAAAGGCAAGGAAAGGGAAAAGGGTAAAGCAAGGTAATGCAAGGCAAATGGGGAAAGCAAGGCAATGAAAGGCAAGGCAAAAGGGCAATGCAAGGCAAGGCAAAGCAAACGGGTAAAGCAAGGCAATGCAAGGCAAAAGGGCAAAGAAAGGAAAGGCAAGGCAAGGCAAGACAAGGCCAAGTGAAAAAGCAAGGCAAGGCAAAAGACCAAAGCAAGGCAAGGCAAGGCAAGGCAAAAAGGCAAAGCAAGGAAAGGCAAAAGGGCAAAGCAAGACAAGTCAAGACAAGGCAAAAGGGCAAAGAAAGGCAAGGGAATGCAAGGCAAAAGGGCAAAGTAAGGTAAGGCAAAGCAAAAGAGCAAAGCAAGGCAAGGCAAGGCAAAAGGGCAAAGCATGGCAAGGCAAGGAAAGGCAAAAGAGAAAAGAAGGGCAAGGCAAGGCAAGGCAAAACGGCAAAGTAAGGCAAGGCAAGGCAAAACGGCAAAGTAAGGCAAGGCAAGGCAAATGGCAATGCAAGGCAATACAAAGCAAGGCAAAAGAGCAAAGCAAGTGAAGGCAAAGCAAAGGGTAAAGCAAGGCAAGGCAAAAAGGCAAAGAAAGGCAAGGCAAGGAAAGGCAAAATGGAAAAGCATGGCAAAGCAAGGCAAAAGGGCAAAGTTAAGCAAGGCAAGTCAAAAGGGAAAGCAAGACAACGGAAGGCAAGGCAAAAAGGCAAAGAAAGGAAAGGCAAAAATGCAAAGCAAGGCAAGGCAAAAGGGCAAAGCAAGGCAAGGCAAAAGGGCAAGGCAAGGCAAGGCAAGGCAAAGCAAAACGGCAAAGCAAGGCAAGGCAAGGCAAAAGGCTAAAGAAACGGAAGGCAAAGCAAACGGGTAAAGCAAGGCAAGGCAAGGCAAAAAGGCAAAGAAAGGCAAAGAAAGGAAAGGCAAATGGTCAAAGCAAGGCAAGGCAATTCAAGGCAAAACGGCAAAGAAAGGAAAAACAAGGAAGGGCAAAACGGAAAAGCAAGGAAAGTTAAGGCAAGGTAAACGAGCAAAGCAAGGCAAGGCAAGGCAAAAGGGTAAAGCATGGTAAGGGAAGAGAAACGGGTAAAGAAAGGCAATGCAAGGCAAAAGGGCAAAGCAAGGCAAGGCAAGGCAAAAGGGTAAAGCTAAGCAAGGAAAGTCAAAAGGGAAAGCAAGACAAGGCAAGGCAAGGCAAAAGGGCAATGCAAGGCAAGGCAAAGCAAACGGGTAAAAGCAAGGCAATGCAAGGCAAAAGGGCAAAGAAAGGCAAGGCAAGGAAAGGCAAAAATGAAAAGCAAGGCAAGGCAAAAGGGCAAAGAAAGGCAAGGGAAGGCAAGGCAAAAGTGCAAACCAAGGCATGCAAAGGCAACACAAAAGAGGAAAGCAAGGCAAGGCAACGCAAAAGGGCAAAGCAAGGCAAGGCAAAAGGGCAAAGCAAGGAAAGGCAAGGAAAGGGAAAAGGGTAAAGCAAGGTAATGCAAGGCAAAAGGGCAAAGCAAGGCAAGGCAAGGCAAAAGGGTAAAGAAAGGGAAGGCAAAGCAAACGGGTAAAGCAAGGCAAGGCAAGGCAAAAAGGCAAAGAAAGGCAAAGAAAGGAAAGGCAAATGGGAAAAGCAAGGCAAGGCAAGTCAAGGCAAAAAGTCAAAGAAAGGAAAGGCAAGGAAAGGCAAAACGGAAAAGCAAGGAACGGTAAGGCAAGGTAAATGGGCAAAGCAAGGCAAGGCAAGGCAAAAGGGCAAAGCATGGTAAGGGAAGAGAAACGGGTAAAGAAAGGATATGCAAGGCAAAAGGGCAAAGAAATGAAAGGCAAAAGGGCAAAGGAAGACAATGCATGGCAAGTCTAAAGGGCAAAGCAAGGCAAGGCAAGGCAAATGGGCAAAGCAAGGCACGGCAAATGGGGAAAGCAAGGTAATGAAAGGCAAAGGAAAAAGTCAAAGCAAGGCATGGCAATGAATAAAGGCAAACCAAGGCAAGGCAAAGCAAAAGGGCAATGCAAGGCAAGGTAAGGCAAAAACGCAAAGCAAGGCAAGGCAAAATGGCAAAGCAAGGCAAGGCAAAGCAAACGGGTAAAGCAAGGCAATGCAAGGCAAAAGGGCAAAGAAAGGAAAGGCAAGGCAAGGCAAGACAAGGCCAAGTGAAAAAGCAAGGCAAGGCAAAAGACCAAAGCAAGGCAAGGCAAGGCAAGGCAAAAAGGCAAAGCAAGGAAAGGCAAAAGGGCAAAGCAAGACAAGGCACGGCAAGGCAAAAGGGCAAAGAAAGGCAAGGGAATGCAAGGCAAAAGGGCAAAGTAAGGTAAGGCAAAGCAAAAGAGCAAAGCAAGGCAGGGCAACGCAAAAGGGCAAAGCATGGCAAGGCAAGGAAAGGCAAAAGAGAAAAGAAGGGCAAGGCAAGGCAAGGCAAAACGGCAAAGTAAGGCAAGGCAAGGCAAAACGGCAAAGTAAGGCAAGGCAAGGCAAATGGCAAAGCAAGGCAATACAAAGCAAGGCAAAAGAGCAAAGCAAGTGAAGGCAAAGCAAACGGGTAAAGCAAGGCAAGGCAAAAAGGCAAAGAAAGGCAAGGAAAGGAAAGGCAAAATGGAGAAGCATGGCAAAGCAAGGCAAAAGGGCAAAGTTAAGCAAGGCAAGTCAAAAGGGAAAGCAAGACAACGGAAGGCAAGGCAAAAAGGCAGAGAAAGGAAAGGCAAAAATGCCAAGCAAGGCAAGGCAAAAGGGCAAAGCAAGGCAAGGGAAGGCAAGGCAAAAGTGCAAACCAAGGCATGCAAAGGCAATACAAAAGTGCAAAGCAAGGCAAGGCAACGCAAAAGGGCAAAGCAAGGCAAGGCAAAAGGGCAAGGCAAGGCAAGGCAAAGCAAAACGGCAAAGCAAGGCAAGGCAAGGCAAAAGGGTAAAGAAAGGGAAGGCAAAGCAAACGGGTAAAGCAAGGCAAGGCAAGGCAAAAAGGCAAAGAAAGGCAAAGAAAGGAAAGGCAAATGGGCAAAGCAAGGCAAGGCAAGTCAAGGCAAAACGGCAAAGAAAGGAAAAGCAAGGAAGGGCAAAACGGAGAAGTAAGGAAAGGTAAGGCAAGGTAAAAATGGCAAAGCCAGTCAAGACAAGGCAAAAGGGCAAAGCATGGTAAGGGAAGAGAAACGGGTAAAGAAAGGCAATACAAGGCAAAAGGGCAAAGAAAGGCAAGGTAATGCAAAAGAGCAAAGTAAGGCTAGGAAAGGCAAGGCAAAAGGGCAAAGCAAGGCATGGCAAGGCATAAAGGCAAACCAAGGCAAGGCAAGGGAAAAGGGCAAAGCTAAGCAAGGAAAGTCAAAAGGGAAAGCAAGACAAGGCAAGGCAAGGCAAAAGGGCAATGCAAGGCAAGGCAAGGCAAAAACGCAAAGCAAGGCAAGGCAAAATGGCAAAGCAAGGCAAGGCAAAGCAAACGGGTAAAGCAAGGCAATGCAAGGCAAAAGGGCAAAGAAAGGCAAGGCAAGGAAAGGCAAAAATGAAAAGCAAGGCAAGGCAAAAGGGCAAAGAAAGGCAAGGGAAGGCAAGGCAAAAGTCCAAACCAAGGCATGCAAAGGCAACACAAAAGAGCAAAGCAAGGCAAGGCAACGCAAAAGGGCAAAGCAAGGCAAGGCAAAAGGGCAAAGCAAGGAAAGGCAAGGAAAGGGAAAAGGGTAAAGCAAGGTAATGCAAGGCAAATGGGGAAAGCAAGGCAATGAAATGCAAGGCAAAAGGGCAATGCAAGGCAAGGTAAGGAAAAAACGCAAAGCAAGGTAAGGCAAAATGGCAAAGCAAGGCAAGGCAAAGCAAACGGGTAAAGCAAGGCAATGCAAGGCAAAAGGGCAAAGAAAGGAAAGGCAAGGCAAGGCAAGACAAGGCCAAGTGAAAAAGCAAGGCAAGGCAAAAGACCAAAGCAAGGCAAGGCAAGGCAAGACAAAAAGGCAAAGCAAGGCAAGTCTACAGGGCAAAGCAAGGCAAGGCAAGGCAAGGCAAAGAGGCAAAGCAAGGCAAGGCAAAAGGGCAAAGCAAGGAAAGGCAAGGAAAGGGAAAAGGGTAAAGCAAGGTAATGCAAGGCAAATGGGGAAAGCAAGGCAATGAAAGGCAAGGCAAAAGGGCAATGCAAGGCAAGGCAAAGCAAACGGGTAAAGCAAGGCAATGCAAGGCAAAAGGGCAAAGAAAGGAAAGGCAAGGCAAGGCAAGACAAGGCCAAGTGAAAAAGCAAGGCAAGGCAAAAGACCAAAGCAAGGCAAGGCAAGGCAAGGCAAAAAGGCAAAGCAAGGAAAGGCAAAAGGGCAAAGCAAGACAAGTCAAGACAAGGCAAAAGGGCAAAGAAAGGCAAGGGAATGCAAGGCAAAAGGGCAAAGTAAGGTAAGGCAAAGCAAAAGAGCAAAGCAAGGCAAGGCAAGGCAAAAGGGCAAAGCATGGCAAGGCAAGGAAAGGCAAAAGAGAAAAGAAGGGCAAGGCAAGGCAAGGCAAAACGGCAAAGTAAGGCAAGGCAAGGCAAAACGGCAAAGTAAGGCAAGGCAAGGCAAATGGCAATGCAAGGCAATACAAAGCAAGGCAAAAGAGCAAAGCAAGTGAAGGCAAAGCAAAGGGTAAAGCAAGGCAAGGCAAAAAGGCAAAGAAAGGCAAGGCAAGGAAAGGCAAAATGGAAAAGCATGGCAAAGCAAGGCAAAAGGGCAAAGTTAAGCAAGGCAAGTCAAAAGGGAAAGCAAGACAACGGAAGGCAAGGCAAAAAGGCAAAGAAAGGAAAGGCAAAAATGCAAAGCAAGGCAAGGCAAAAGGGCAAAGCAAGGCAAGGCAAAAGGGCAAGGCAAGGCAAGGCAAGGCAAAGCAAAACGGCAAAGCAAGGCAAGGCAAGGCAAAAGGCTAAAGAAACGGAAGGCAAAGCAAACGGGTAAAGCAAGGCAAGGCAAGGCAAAAAGGCAAAGAAAGGCAAAGAAAGGAAAGGCAAATGGTCAAAGCAAGGCAAGGCAATTCAAGGCAAAACGGCAAAGAAAGGAAAAACAAGGAAGGGCAAAACGGAAAAGCAAGGAAAGTTAAGGCAAGGTAAACGAGCAAAGCAAGGCAAGGCAAGGCAAAAGGGTAAAGCATGGTAAGGGAAGAGAAACGGGTAAAGAAAGGCAATGCAAGGCAAAAGGGCAAAGCAAGGCAAGGCAAGGCAAAAGGGTAAAGCTAAGCAAGGAAAGTCAAAAGGGAAAGCAAGACAAGGCAAGGCAAGGCAAAAGGGCAATGCAAGGCAAGGCAAAGCAAACGGGTAAAAGCAAGGCAATGCAAGGCAAAAGGGCAAAGAAAGGCAAGGCAAGGAAAGGCAAAAATGAAAAGCAAGGCAAGGCAAAAGGGCAAAGAAAGGCAAGGGAAGGCAAGGCAAAAGTGCAAACCAAGGCATGCAAAGGCAACACAAAAGAGGAAAGCAAGGCAAGGCAACGCAAAAGGGCAAAGCAAGGCAAGGCAAAAGGGCAAAGCAAGGAAAGGCAAGGAAAGGGAAAAGGGTAAAGCAAGGTAATGCAAGGCAAAAGGGCAAAGCAAGGCAAGGCAAGGCAAAAGGGTAAAGAAAGGGAAGGCAAAGCAAACGGGTAAAGCAAGGCAAGGCAAGGCAAAAAGGCAAAGAAAGGCAAAGAAAGGAAAGGCAAATGGGAAAAGCAAGGCAAGGCAAGTCAAGGCAAAAAGTCAAAGAAAGGAAAGGCAAGGAAAGGCAAAACGGAAAAGCAAGGAACGGTAAGGCAAGGTAAATGGGCAAAGCAAGGCAAGGCAAGGCAAAAGGGCAAAGCATGGTAAGGGAAGAGAAACGGGTAAAGAAAGGATATGCAAGGCAAAAGGGCAAAGAAATGAAAGGCAAAAGGGCAAAGGAAGACAATGCATGGCAAGTCTAAAGGGCAAAGCAAGGCAAGGCAAGGCAAATGGGCAAAGCAAGGCACGGCAAATGGGGAAAGCAAGGTAATGAAAGGCAAAGGAAAAAGTCAAAGCAAGGCATGGCAATGAATAAAGGCAAACCAAGGCAAGGCAAAGCAAAAGGGCAATGCAAGGCAAGGTAAGGCAAAAACGCAAAGCAAGGCAAGGCAAAATGGCAAAGCAAGGCAAGGCAAAGCAAACGGGTAAAGCAAGGCAATGCAAGGCAAAAGGGCAAAGAAAGGAAAGGCAAGGCAAGGCAAGACAAGGCCAAGTGAAAAAGCAAGGCAAGGCAAAAGACCAAAGCAAGGCAAGGCAAGGCAAGGCAAAAAGGCAAAGCAAGGAAAGGCAAAAGGGCAAAGCAAGACAAGGCACGGCAAGGCAAAAGGGCAAAGAAAGGCAAGGGAATGCAAGGCAAAAGGGCAAAGTAAGGTAAGGCAAAGCAAAAGAGCAAAGCAAGGCAGGGCAACGCAAAAGGGCAAAGCATGGCAAGGCAAGGAAAGGCAAAAGAGAAAAGAAGGGCAAGGCAAGGCAAGGCAAAACGGCAAAGTAAGGCAAGGCAAGGCAAAACGGCAAAGTAAGGCAAGGCAAGGCAAATGGCAAAGCAAGGCAATACAAAGCAAGGCAAAAGAGCAAAGCAAGTGAAGGCAAAGCAAACGGGTAAAGCAAGGCAAGGCAAAAAGGCAAAGAAAGGCAAGGAAAGGAAAGGCAAAATGGAGAAGCATGGCAAAGCAAGGCAAAAGGGCAAAGTTAAGCAAGGCAAGTCAAAAGGGAAAGCAAGACAACGGAAGGCAAGGCAAAAAGGCAGAGAAAGGAAAGGCAAAAATGCCAAGCAAGGCAAGGCAAAAGGGCAAAGCAAGGCAAGGGAAGGCAAGGCAAAAGTGCAAACCAAGGCATGCAAAGGCAATACAAAAGTGCAAAGCAAGGCAAGGCAACGCAAAAGGGCAAAGCAAGGCAAGGCAAAAGGGCAAGGCAAGGCAAGGCAAAGCAAAACGGCAAAGCAAGGCAAGGCAAGGCAAAAGGGTAAAGAAAGGGAAGGCAAAGCAAACGGGTAAAGCAAGGCAAGGCAAGGCAAAAAGGCAAAGAAAGGCAAAGAAAGGAAAGGCAAATGGGCAAAGCAAGGCAAGGCAAGTCAAGGCAAAACGGCAAAGAAAGGAAAAGCAAGGAAGGGCAAAACGGAGAAGTAAGGAAAGGTAAGGCAAGGTAAAAATGGCAAAGCCAGTCAAGACAAGGCAAAAGGGCAAAGCATGGTAAGGGAAGAGAAACGGGTAAAGAAAGGCAATACAAGGCAAAAGGGCAAAGAAAGGCAAGGTAATGCAAAAGAGCAAAGTAAGGCTAGGAAAGGCAAGGCAAAAGGGCAAAGCAAGGCATGGCAAGGCATAAAGGCAAACCAAGGCAAGGCAAGGGAAAAGGGCAAAGCTAAGCAAGGAAAGTCAAAAGGGAAAGCAAGACAAGGCAAGGCAAGGCAAAAGGGCAATGCAAGGCAAGGCAAGGCAAAAACGCAAAGCAAGGCAAGGCAAAATGGCAAAGCAAGGCAAGGCAAAGCAAACGGGTAAAGCAAGGCAATGCAAGGCAAAAGGGCAAAGAAAGGCAAGGCAAGGAAAGGCAAAAATGAAAAGCAAGGCAAGGCAAAAGGGCAAAGAAAGGCAAGGGAAGGCAAGGCAAAAGTCCAAACCAAGGCATGCAAAGGCAACACAAAAGAGCAAAGCAAGGCAAGGCAACGCAAAAGGGCAAAGCAAGGCAAGGCAAAAGGGCAAAGCAAGGAAAGGCAAGGAAAGGGAAAAGGGTAAAGCAAGGTAATGCAAGGCAAATGGGGAAAGCAAGGCAATGAAATGCAAGGCAAAAGGGCAATGCAAGGCAAGGTAAGGAAAAAACGCAAAGCAAGGTAAGGCAAAATGGCAAAGCAAGGCAAGGCAAAGCAAACGGGTAAAGCAAGGCAATGCAAGGCAAAAGGGCAAAGAAAGGAAAGGCAAGGCAAGGCAAGACAAGGCCAAGTGAAAAAGCAAGGCAAGGCAAAAGACCAAAGCAAGGCAAGGCAAGGCAAGACAAAAAGGCAAAGCAAGGCAAGTCTACAGGGCAAAGCAAGGCAAGGCAAGGCAAGGCAAAGAGGCAAAGCAAGGCAAGGCAAAAGGGCAAAGCAAGGAAAGGCAAGGAAAGGGAAAAGGGTAAAGCAAGGTAATGCAAGGCAAATGGGGAAAGCAAGGCAATGAAAGGCAAGGCAAAAGGGCAATGCAAGGCAAGGCAAAGCAAACGGGTAAAGCAAGGCAATGCAAGGCAAAAGGGCAAAGAAAGGAAAGGCAAGGCAAGGCAAGACAAGGCCAAGTGAAAAAGCAAGGCAAGGCAAAAGACCAAAGCAAGGCAAGGCAAGGCAAGGCAAAAAGGCAAAGCAAGGAAAGGCAAAAGGGCAAAGCAAGACAAGTCAAGACAAGGCAAAAGGGCAAAGAAAGGCAAGGGAATGCAAGGCAAAAGGGCAAAGTAAGGTAAGGCAAAGCAAAAGAGCAAAGCAAGGCAAGGCAAGGCAAAAGGGCAAAGCATGGCAAGGCAAGGAAAGGCAAAAGAGAAAAGAAGGGCAAGGCAAGGCAAGGCAAAACGGCAAAGTAAGGCAAGGCAAGGCAAAACGGCAAAGTAAGGCAAGGCAAGGCAAATGGCAATGCAAGGCAATACAAAGCAAGGCAAAAGAGCAAAGCAAGTGAAGGCAAAGCAAAGGGTAAAGCAAGGCAAGGCAAAAAGGCAAAGAAAGGCAAGGCAAGGAAAGGCAAAATGGAAAAGCATGGCAAAGCAAGGCAAAAGGGCAAAGTTAAGCAAGGCAAGTCAAAAGGGAAAGCAAGACAACGGAAGGCAAGGCAAAAAGGCAAAGAAAGGAAAGGCAAAAATGCAAAGCAAGGCAAGGCAAAAGGGCAAAGCAAGGCAAGGCAAAAGGGCAAGGCAAGGCAAGGCAAGGCAAAGCAAAACGGCAAAGCAAGGCAAGGCAAGGCAAAAGGCTAAAGAAACGGAAGGCAAAGCAAACGGGTAAAGCAAGGCAAGGCAAGGCAAAAAGGCAAAGAAAGGCAAAGAAAGGAAAGGCAAATGGTCAAAGCAAGGCAAGGCAATTCAAGGCAAAACGGCAAAGAAAGGAAAAACAAGGAAGGGCAAAACGGAAAAGCAAGGAAAGTTAAGGCAAGGTAAACGAGCAAAGCAAGGCAAGGCAAGGCAAAAGGGTAAAGCATGGTAAGGGAAGAGAAACGGGTAAAGAAAGGCAATGCAAGGCAAAAGGGCAAAGCAAGGCAAGGCAAGGCAAAAGGGTAAAGCTAAGCAAGGAAAGTCAAAAGGGAAAGCAAGACAAGGCAAGGCAAGGCAAAAGGGCAATGCAAGGCAAGGCAAAGCAAACGGGTAAAAGCAAGGCAATGCAAGGCAAAAGGGCAAAGAAAGGCAAGGCAAGGAAAGGCAAAAATGAAAAGCAAGGCAAGGCAAAAGGGCAAAGAAAGGCAAGGGAAGGCAAGGCAAAAGTGCAAACCAAGGCATGCAAAGGCAACACAAAAGAGGAAAGCAAGGCAAGGCAACGCAAAAGGGCAAAGCAAGGCAAGGCAAAAGGGCAAAGCAAGGAAAGGCAAGGAAAGGGAAAAGGGTAAAGCAAGGTAATGCAAGGCAAAAGGGCAAAGCAAGGCAAGGCAAGGCAAAAGGGTAAAGAAAGGGAAGGCAAAGCAAACGGGTAAAGCAAGGCAAGGCAAGGCAAAAAGGCAAAGAAAGGCAAAGAAAGGAAAGGCAAATGGGAAAAGCAAGGCAAGGCAAGTCAAGGCAAAAAGTCAAAGAAAGGAAAGGCAAGGAAAGGCAAAACGGAAAAGCAAGGAACGGTAAGGCAAGGTAAATGGGCAAAGCAAGGCAAGGCAAGGCAAAAGGGCAAAGCATGGTAAGGGAAGAGAAACGGGTAAAGAAAGGATATGCAAGGCAAAAGGGCAAAGAAATGAAAGGCAAAAGGGCAAAGGAAGACAATGCATGGCAAGTCTAAAGGGCAAAGCAAGGCAAGGCAAGGCAAATGGGCAAAGCAAGGCACGGCAAATGGGGAAAGCAAGGTAATGAAAGGCAAAGGAAAAAGTCAAAGCAAGGCATGGCAATGAATAAAGGCAAACCAAGGCAAGGCAAAGCAAAAGGGCAATGCAAGGCAAGGTAAGGCAAAAACGCAAAGCAAGGCAAGGCAAAATGGCAAAGCAAGGCAAGGCAAAGCAAACGGGTAAAGCAAGGCAATGCAAGGCAAAAGGGCAAAGAAAGGAAAGGCAAGGCAAGGCAAGACAAGGCCAAGTGAAAAAGCAAGGCAAGGCAAAAGACCAAAGCAAGGCAAGGCAAGGCAAGGCAAAAAGGCAAAGCAAGGAAAGGCAAAAGGGCAAAGCAAGACAAGGCACGGCAAGGCAAAAGGGCAAAGAAAGGCAAGGGAATGCAAGGCAAAAGGGCAAAGTAAGGTAAGGCAAAGCAAAAGAGCAAAGCAAGGCAGGGCAACGCAAAAGGGCAAAGCATGGCAAGGCAAGGAAAGGCAAAAGAGAAAAGAAGGGCAAGGCAAGGCAAGGCAAAACGGCAAAGTAAGGCAAGGCAAGGCAAAACGGCAAAGTAAGGCAAGGCAAGGCAAATGGCAAAGCAAGGCAATACAAAGCAAGGCAAAAGAGCAAAGCAAGTGAAGGCAAAGCAAACGGGTAAAGCAAGGCAAGGCAAAAAGGCAAAGAAAGGCAAGGAAAGGAAAGGCAAAATGGAGAAGCATGGCAAAGCAAGGCAAAAGGGCAAAGTTAAGCAAGGCAAGTCAAAAGGGAAAGCAAGACAACGGAAGGCAAGGCAAAAAGGCAGAGAAAGGAAAGGCAAAAATGCCAAGCAAGGCAAGGCAAAAGGGCAAAGCAAGGCAAGGGAAGGCAAGGCAAAAGTGCAAACCAAGGCATGCAAAGGCAATACAAAAGTGCAAAGCAAGGCAAGGCAACGCAAAAGGGCAAAGCAAGGCAAGGCAAAAGGGCAAGGCAAGGCAAGGCAAAGCAAAACGGCAAAGCAAGGCAAGGCAAGGCAAAAGGGTAAAGAAAGGGAAGGCAAAGCAAACGGGTAAAGCAAGGCAAGGCAAGGCAAAAAGGCAAAGAAAGGCAAAGAAAGGAAAGGCAAATGGGCAAAGCAAGGCAAGGCAAGTCAAGGCAAAACGGCAAAGAAAGGAAAAGCAAGGAAGGGCAAAACGGAGAAGTAAGGAAAGGTAAGGCAAGGTAAAAATGGCAAAGCCAGTCAAGACAAGGCAAAAGGGCAAAGCATGGTAAGGGAAGAGAAACGGGTAAAGAAAGGCAATACAAGGCAAAAGGGCAAAGAAAGGCAAGGTAATGCAAAAGAGCAAAGTAAGGCTAGGAAAGGCAAGGCAAAAGGGCAAAGCAAGGCATGGCAAGGCATAAAGGCAAACCAAGGCAAGGCAAGGGAAAAGGGCAAAGCTAAGCAAGGAAAGTCAAAAGGGAAAGCAAGACAAGGCAAGGCAAGGCAAAAGGGCAATGCAAGGCAAGGCAAGGCAAAAACGCAAAGCAAGGCAAGGCAAAATGGCAAAGCAAGGCAAGGCAAAGCAAACGGGTAAAGCAAGGCAATGCAAGGCAAAAGGGCAAAGAAAGGCAAGGCAAGGAAAGGCAAAAATGAAAAGCAAGGCAAGGCAAAAGGGCAAAGAAAGGCAAGGGAAGGCAAGGCAAAAGTCCAAACCAAGGCATGCAAAGGCAACACAAAAGAGCAAAGCAAGGCAAGGGAACGCAAAAGGGCAAAGCAAGGCAAGGCAAAAGGGCAAAGAAAGGCAAGGTAAGGCAAAAGAGCAAAGTAAGGCTAAGGCAAGGCAAGGCAAATGGCAAAGCAAGGAAAGGCAAAAGGGCAAAGGAAGACAATGCAAGGCAAGTCTACAGGGCAAAGCAAGACAAGGCAAGGCAAGGCAAAAGGGCAAAGCAAGGCAAGGCAAATGGAGAAAGCAAGGCAATGAAAGGCAGGGCAAAAGGGCAATGCAAGGCAAGGTAAGGCAAAAACGCAAAGCAAGGCAAGGCAAAATGGCAAAGCAAGGCAAGGCAAAGCAAACGGGTAAAGCAAGGCAATGCAAGGCAAAAGGGCAAAGAAAGGAAAGGCAAGGCAAGGCAAGACAAGGCCAAGTGAAAAAGCAAGGCAAAGCAAAAGACCAAAGCAAGGCAAGGCAAGGCAAGGCAAAAAGGCAAAGCAAGGCAAGTCTACAGGGCAAAGCAAGGCAAGGCAAGGCAAGGCAAAAGGGCAAAGCAAGGCAAGGCAAATGGGGAAAGCAAGGCAATGAAAGGCAAGGCAAAAGGGCAATGCAAGGCAAGGTAAGGCAAAAACGCAAAGCAAGGCAAGGCAAATTGGCAAAGCAAGGCAAGGCAAAGCAAACGGGTAAAGCAAGGCAATGCAAGGCAAAAGGGCAAAGAAAGGAAAGGGAAGGCAAGGCAAGACAAGGCCAAGTGAAAAAGCAAGGCAAGGCAAAAGACCAAAGCAAGGCAAGGCAAGGCAAGGCAAAAAGGCAAAGCAAGGAAAGGCAAAAGGGCAAAGCAAGACAATGCAAGGCAAGGCAAAAGGGCAAAGAAAGTCAAGGGAATGCAAGGCAAAATGGCAAAGTAAGGTAAGGCAAAGCAAAAGAGCAAAGCAAGGCAAGGCAAGGCAAAAGGGCAAAGCATGGCAAGGCAAGGAAAGGCAAAAGAGAAAAGAAGGGCAAGGAAAGGCAAGGCAAAACGGCAAAGTAAGGCAAGGCAAGGCAAATGGCAAAGCAAGGCAATACAAAGCAAGGCAAAAGAGCAAAGCAAAAGGGTAAAGCAAGGCAAGGCAAAAAGGCAAAGAAAGGCAAGGCAAGGAAAGGCAAAATGGAAAAGCATGGCAAAGCAAGGCAAAAGGGCAAAGTTAAGCAAGGCAAGTCAAAAGGGAAAGCAAGACAACGGAAGGCAAGGCAAAAAGGCAAAGAAAGGAAAGGCAAAAATGCAAAGCAAGGCAAGGCAAAAGGGCAAAGCAAGGCAAGGCAAAAGGGCAAGTCAAGGCAAGGCAAGGCAAAGCAAAACGGCAAAGCAAGGCAAGGCAAGGCAAAAGGCTAAAGAAAGGGAAGGCAAAGCAAACGGGTAAAGCAAGGCAAGGCATGTCAAGGCAAAAAGGCAAAGAAAGGAAAGGCAAAGAAAGGCAAAACGGAAAAGCAAGGAAATGTAAGGCAAGGTAAATGGGCAAAGCAAGGCAAGGCAAGGCAAAAGGGCAAAGCATGGTAAGGGAAGAGAAACGGGTAAAGAAAGTCAATGCAAGGCAAAAGGGCAAAGAAAGGCAAGGTAAGGCAAAAGAGCAAAGTAAGGCTAAGGCAAGGCAAGGCAAAAGGGCAAAGCAAGGCAAGACAAATGGGGAAAGCAAGGCAATGAAAGGCAAGGCAAAAGGGCAATGAAAGGCAAGGTAAGGCAAAAACGCAAAGGAAGGCAAGGCAAAATGGCAAAGCAAGGCAAGGCAAAGCAAACGGGTAAAGCAAGGCAATGCAAAGCAAAAGGGCAAAGAAAGGCAAAGGACGGCAAGGCAAAAGGGCAAAGCAAGACAAGGCAAGGAAAGGCAAAAGAGAAAAGAAGGGCAAGGCAAGGCAAGGCAAAACGGCAAAGTAAGGCAAGGCAAGGCAAAAGGGCAAGGCAAGGCAAGGCAAAAGAGCAAAGCAAGGCAAGACAAGTCAAAAGGGCAAAGCAAGACAATGCAAGAGAAGGCAAAAGGGCAAACCAAGGCAAGGCAAATGGGGAAACCAAGGTAATGAAAGGCAAGGGAAAAGGGAAAGCAGGGCAAGGCAAGGCAAAAGGCTAAAGAAAGGGAAGGCAAAGCAAATGGTTAAAGCAAGGCAAGGCAAGGCAAAAAGGCAAAGAAAGGCAAGGCAAGGCAAGGCAAATGGGCAAAGCAAAGCAAGGTAAGGCAAGGTAAATGGGCAAAGCAAGGCAAGGCAAGGCAAAAGGGCAAAGCATGTGAAGGGAAGAGAAACGGGTAAAGAAGGGCAATGCAAGGCAAAAGGGTAAAGAAAGGCAAGGCAAGGAAAGGCAAGGCAAAATGAAAAAGAAAGGCAAGGCAAAAGGCCAAAGCAAGGCAAGGCAAGGCAAAAGAGCCAAGCAAGGAAAGGCAAAAGGGCAAAGCAAGACAATGCAAGGCAAGTCTAAATAGCAAAGCAAGGCAATGCAAGAGAAGGCAAAAGGGCAATGCAAGGCAAGGTAAGGCAAAAACGCAAAGCAAGGCAAGGAAAAAGGGCAAAGAAAGGCAAGGGAAGACAAGGCAAAAGTGCTAACCAAGGCATGCAAAGGCAACAAAAAAGAGCAAAGCAAGGCAAGGCAACGCAAAAGGGCAAAGCAAGGCAAGGCAAAAGGGCAAAGCAAGGCAAGGCAAGGCAAGGTAAATGGGAAAAGCAAGGAAAGGCAAGGCAAAAGGGCAAAGCATTGCAAGGGAAGAGAAACGGGTAAAGAAGGGCAATGCAAGGTAAAAGGGAAAAGAAAGGCAAGGCAAGGCAAAAGAGTAAGGTAGGGCTAGGCAAGCCAAGGCAAAAGGGCAAAATAAGGAAAGGCAAAAGGGCAAATCAAGGCAAGGCAGAAGGGCAATACAAGGCAACGCAAAAGCGCTGATCCAGTCAAGGCGAGGCAAGGGAAAAAGGCAAAGAAAGGCAAGGCAAAAAGGCAAAGAAAGGCAAGGCAAGGAAAGGCAAATGGGCAAAGCAAGGCAAGGCAAGGCAAGGGAAAAGGGCAAAGCAAGGCATGGCAAGGTAAATGGGCAAACCAAGGCAAGGCAAGGCAAAAGGCCAAAGCTAAGCAAGGAAAGTCAAAATGGAAAGCAAGACAAGGCATGGCAAGGCAAAAGGGCAATGCAAGGCAAGGCAAGGCAAAAAGGCAAAGCATGGCAAGGGAAGAGAAACGGGTAAAGAAGGGCAATGCAAGGCAAAAGGGCAAAGAAAGGCAAGGCAAGGCAAAAGAGCAAAGTAAGGCTAGGCAAGGCAAGTCTAAAGGGCAAAGCAAGGCAAGGCAAGGAAAGGCAAAAGGACAAAGCAAGGCAAGGCAAGGCAAAAGGTTAAAGAAAGGGAAGGCAAAGCAAACGGGTAAAGAAAGGCAAGGCAAGGCAAAAAGGCAAAGAAAGGCAAAGAAAGGAAAGGCAAATGGGCAAAACAAGGCAAGGCAAGTCAAGGCAAAAAGGCAAAGCAAGGAAAGGCAAAAGGGCAAAGCAAGACAATGCAAGGCAAGGCAAAAGGGCAAAGAAAGGCAAGGGAAGGCAAGGCAAAAGGGCAAAGTAAAGTAAGGCAACGCAAAAGAGAAAAGCAAGGCAAGGCGAGGTAAAACGGCAAAGTAAGGCAAGGCAAGGCAAAAGGGCAAAGCAGGGCAAGGCAAGGCAAGGCAAAAAGGCAAAGAAAAGAAAGGCAAGGAAAGGCAAAACGGAAAAGCAAGGAAAGGTAAGGCAAGGTAAATAGGCAAAGCAAGGCAAGGCAAGGCAAAAGGGCAAAGCATGGTAAGGGAACAGAAACGGTTAAAGAAAGGCAATGGAAGGCAAAAGGGCAAAGAAAGGCAAGGTAAGGCAAAAGAGCAAAGTAAGGCTAGGCAAGTCAAGGCAAAAGGGCAAAGCAAGGCAAGGCAAATTGGGAAAGCAAGGCAATGAAAGACAAGGGAAAAGGGCAAAGCAAGGCATGGCAAGGCATAAAGGCAAACCAAGGGAAGGCAAGGCAAAAGGACAAAGCTAAGTAAGGAAAGTCAAAAGGGAAAGTAAGACAAGGCAAGGCAAGGCAAAAGGGCAAAGCAAGGCAAGGTAAGGCAAAAACGCAAAGCAAGGAAAAGCAAAATGGCAAAGCAAGTCAAGGCAAAGCAAACCGGTAAAGCAACGCAATGCAAGGCAAAAGGGCAAAGTAAGGCAAGGCAAGGCAAGGCAAAAAGGCAAAGCAAGGAAAGGCAAAAGGGCAAAGCAAGACAATGCAAGGCAAGGCAAAAGGGCAAAGAAAGGGAAGGGAAGGCAAGGCAAAAGGGCAAAGTAAAGTAAGGCTACGCAAAAGAGCAAAGCAAGGCAAGGCAAGGCAAAAGGGCAAAGCAAGGCAATGCAAAAGGGCAAAGCAAGGCAAGGCAACGAAAGGCAAAAGAGAAAAGAAGGGCAAGGCAAGGCAAGGCAAAACGGCAAAGTAAGGCAAGGCAAGGCAAAAGAGCAAAGCAAGGCAAGACAAGTCAAAAGGGCAAAGCAGGGCAAGGAAAGGCAAAAGGGCAAAGAAAGGCAAGGCAAGGCAAGTCTAAAGGGCAAAGCAAGGCAAGGAAAGGCAACACAAAAGGGCAAAGCAAGGCAAGGCAAAAGGGCAAAGCAAGGCAAGGCAAGGCAAGGTAAATGGGCAAAGCAAGACAAGGCAAGGCAAAAGGGCAAAGCATGGCAAGGGAAGAGAAACGGGTAAAGAAGGGCAATGCAAGGCAAAAGGGCAAAGCAAGGCAAGGCAAAAGGGCAAAGCAAGGCAAGGCAAGGAAAGGGAAAAGGGTAAAGCAAGGTAATGCAAGGCAAAAGGGCAAAGCAAGGCAAGGCAAAAGGGCAAAGCAAGGCAAGGCAAGGCAAGGTAAATGGGCAAAGCAAGGCAAGGCAAGGCAAAAGGGCAAAGCATTGCAAGGGAAGAGAAACGGGTAAAGAAGGGCAATGCAAGGCAAAAGGGCAAAGCAAGGCAAGGCAAAAGGGCAAAGCAAGGCAAGGCAAGGAAAGGGAAAAGGGTAAAGCAAGGTAATGCAAGGCAAAAGGGCAAAGCAAGGCAAGGCAAGGCAAGGTAAATGGGCAAAGCAATGCAAGGGAAGTCTAAAGGGCAAAGCAAGGCAAGGCAAGGCAAGGCAAGGCAAAAGGGAATAGCAAGGCAAGGCAAGGGAAAGCAAAACGGCAAAGCAAGGCAAGGCAAGGCAAAAAGGCAAAGAAAGGCAAAGAAAGGAAAGGCAAATGGGCAAAGCAAGGTAAGGCAAGTCAAGGCAAAAAGGCAAAGAAAGGAAAGGCAAGGAAAGGCAAAACGGAAAAGCAAGGAAAGGTAAGGCAAGGTAAATGGGCAAAGCAAGGCAAGGCAAGGCAAAAGGGCACAGCATGGTAAGGGAAGAGAAAGGGGGAAAGAAAGGCAATGCAAGGCAAAAGGGCAAAGAAAGGCAAGGTAAGGCAAAAGAGCAAAGTAAGGCTAGGCAAGGCAAGGCAAAAGGGCAAAGCAAGGAAAGGCAAAAGGGCAAAGGAAGACAATGCAAGGCAAGTCTAAAGGGCAAAGCAAGGCAAGGCAAGGCAAGGCAAGGCAAGGCAAAAGGGCAAAGCAAGGCAAGGCAAATGGGGAAAGAAAGGCAATGAAAGGCAAGGGAAAAGGGCAAAGCAAGGCATGGCAAGGCATAAAGGCAAACCAAGGCAAGGCAAGGCAAAAGGCCAAAGCTAAGCAAGGAAAGTCAAAAGGGAAAGCAAGACAAGGCAAGGCAAGGCAAAAGGGCAATGCAAGGCAAGGCAAAGCAAACGGGTAAAAGCAAGGCAATGCAAGGCAAAAGGGCAAAGAAAGGCAAGGCAAGGAAAGGCAAAAATGAAAAGCAAGGCACGGCAAAAGGACAAAGCAAGGCAAGGTAAGGCAAAAACGCAAAGCAAGGAAAGGCAAATTGCAAAGCAAGGCAAGGCAAAGCAAATGGGTAAAGCAACGCAATGCAAGGCAAAAGGGCAAAGTAAGGCAAGGCAAGTCAAGGCAAAAAGGCAAAGCAAGGAAAGGCAAAAGGGCAAAGTAAGACAATGCAAGGCAAGGCAAAAGGGCAAAGAAAGGGAAGGGAAGGCAAGGCAAAAGGGCAAAGTAAAGTAAGGCAACGCAAAAGAGCAAAGCAAGGCAAGGCAAGGCAAGGCAAAACGGCAAAGTAAGGCAAGGCAAGGCAAAAGGGCAAAGCAAGGCAGGACAAGGAAAGGCAAAAGGGCAAAGCAAGGGCAAAGCAAGGCAGGACAAGGAAAGGCAAAAGGGCAAAGCAAGGCAAGGCAAAAGAGCAATACAAGGCAACGCAAAAGGGCAGATCCAGTCAAGGCAAGGCAAGGCAAAAAGGCTAAGTAATGCAAGGCAAGTACAAAAGGGAAAGAAAGACAAGGAAAGGCAAGGCAAAAGGGCAATGCAATGCAAGGTAAGGCAAGGGAAAAGTGAAAGTAAGACAATGCAAGGGAAGGCAAAAGGGCAAAGCAAGGCAAGGGAAGAGAAGGCAAACGGGCAAACCAAGGCATGCAAAGGCAACACAAAAGAGCAAAGCAAGGCAAGACAAGGCAAAAGGGCAAAGCAAGGCAATGCAAAAAGGCAAAGCAAGGCAAGGCAACGTAAGGCAAAAGAGAAAAGAAGGGCAAGGCAAGGCAAGGCAAAACGGCAAAGTAAGGCAAGGCAAGGCAAAAGAGCAAAGCAAGGCAAGGCAAGGCAAAAGAGCAAAGCAAGGCAAGACAAGTCAAAAGGGCAAAGCAAGGCAAGGAAAGGCAAACGGGTAAAGCAAGGCAAGACAAGTCAAAAGGGCAAAGCAAAGCAAGGAAAGGCAAAAGGGCAAAGCAAGGCAAGGCAAAAGGTCAATACAAGGCAATGCAAAAGGGCAGATCCAGTCAAGGCAACGCAAGGCAAAAGGGCAAAGTAAGGCAAGGTAAGGCAAGGTAAATGGGCAAAGCAAGGCAAGGCAAGGCAAAAAGGCAAAGCATGGCAAGGGAAGAGGAACGGGTAAAGAAGGGCAATGCAAGGCAAAAGGGCAAAGAAAGGCAAGGCAAGGCAAGTCTAAAGGGCAAAGCAAGGCAAGGCAAGGCAAGACAAAAAGGCAAAGCAAGGCACGGCAAATGGGGAAGGCAAAAGGGCAATGCAAGGCAAGGTAAGGCAAAAACGCAAAGCAAGGCAAGGAAAAAGGGCAATAAAAGGCAATGCAAAAGGGCAGATCCAGTCAAGGCAACGCAAGGCAAAAGGGCAAAGTAAGGCAAGGAAAGGCAAGACAAAAGGACAAAGCAAGGCAAGGCAAATGGGGAAAGCAAGGTAATGAAAGGCAAGGGAAAAGGGCAAAGCAAGGCATTGCAAGGTAAAAAGGCAAACCAAGGCAAGGGAAGGGAAAAGGGCAAAGCTAAGCAAGGCAAGTCAAAAGGGAAAGCAAGACGAGGCATGGCAAGGCAAAAGGGCAATGCAAGGCAAGGTAAGGCAAAAACGCAAAGCAAGGCAAGGAAAAAGGGCAAAGAAAGGCAAGGGAAGGCAAGGCAAAAGTGCAAACCAAGGCATAAAAGGCAACACAAAAGAGCAAAGCAAGGCAAGGCAACGCAAAAGGGCAAAGCAAGGCAAGGCAAGGCAAAAGGGTAAAGAAAGGGAAGGCAAAGCAAACGGGTAAAGCAAGGCAAGGCAAGGCAAAAAGGCAAAGAAAGGAAAGGCAAGGAAAGGCAAAACGGAAAAGCATGGTAAGGGAAGAGAAACGGGTAAAGAAAGGCAATGCAAGTCAAAAGGGCAAAGCAAGGCAAGGCAAGGCAAGGCAAAAAGGCAAAGCAAGGAAAGGCAAAAGGGCAAAGCAAGACAATGCAAGGCAAGGCAAAAGGGCAAAGTAAAGTAAGGCAACGCAAAAGAGCAAAGCAAGGCAAGGCAAGGCAAAAGGGCAAAGCAAGGCAAGGCAAGGAAAGGCAAAAGTGAAAAGAAGGGCAAGGCAAGGCAAGGCAAAACGGCAAAGTAAGGCAAGGCAAGGCAAAAGGGCAAAGCAAGGCAAGGCAAGGAAAGGCAAAAGGGCAAAGGAAGGCAAGGCAAAAGGGCAATACAAGGCAACGCAAAAGGGCAGATCTAGTCAAGGCAACGCAAGGCAAAAGGGCAAAGTAAGGCAAGGTAAGGCAAGGTAAATGGGCAAAGCAAGGCAAGGCAAGGCAAAAGGGCAAAGCATGGCAAGGGAAGAGAAACGGGTAAAGAAGGGCAATGCAAGGTAAAAAGGGCAAAGAAAGGCAAGGCAAGGCAAGTCTAAAGGGCAAAGCAAGGCAAGGCAAGGCAAGACAAAAAGGAAAAGCAAGGCAAGGCAAATGGGGAAAGCAAGGTAATGAAAGGCAAGGGAAAAGGGCAAAGCTAAGCAAGGCAAGTCAAAAGGGAAAACAAGATAAGGCATGGCAAGGCAAAAGGGCAATGCAAGGCAAGGTAAGGCAAAAACGCAAAGCAAGGCAAGGAAAAAGAGCAAAGAAAGGCAAGGGAAGGCAAAGCAAAAGTGCAAACCAAGGCATGCAAAGGCAACACAAAAGAGCAAAGCAAGGCAAGGCAAGGCAAGGAAAGGGAAAAGGGTAAAGCAAGGTAAGGCAAGGCAAAAGGGCAAAGCAAGGCAAGGCAAGGCAAGGTAAATGGGCAAAGCAAGGCAAGGCAAGGCAAAAGGGCAAAGCATGGCAAGGGAAGAGAAACGGGTAAAGAAGGGCAATGCAAGGCAAAAGGGCAAAGCAAGGCAAGGCAAGGCAAGGCAAGGTAAGGCAAAAGGGCAAAGCAAGGCAAGGTAAGGCAAAAACGCAAAGCAAGGCAAGGAAAAAGAGCAAAGAAAGGCAAGGGAAGGCAAAGCAAAAGTGCAAACCAAGGCATGCAAAGGCAACACAAAAGAGCAAAGCAAGGCAAGGCAAGGCAAAAGGGCAAAGCAAGGCAAGGCAAGGAAAGGGAAAAGGGTAAAGCAAGGTAAGGCAAGGCAAAAGGGCAAAGCAAGGCAAGGCAAGGCAAGGTAAATGGGCAAAGCAAGGCAAGGCAAGGCAAAAGGGCAAAGCATGGCAAGGGAAGAGAAACGGGTAAAGAAGGGCAATGCAAGGCAAAAGGGCAAAGCAAGGCAAGGCAAATGGGGAAAGCAAGGCAATGAAAGGCAAGGGAAAAGGGCAAAGCAAGGCATGGCAAGGCATAAAGGCAAACCAAGGCAAGGCAAGGCAAAAGGGCAAAGCTAAGCAAGGAAAGTCAAAAGGGAAAGCAAGACAAGGCAAGGCAAGGCAAAAAGGCAAAGCAAGGCAGGGCAAAAGGGCAAAGCAAGACAATGCAAGGCAAGGCCAAAGGGCAAAGAAAGGCAAGGGAAGGCAAGGCAAAACGGCAAAGTAATTCAAGGCAAGGCAAAAGGGAATAGCAAGGCTACGCAAGGAAAGGCAAAAAGGGCAAAGCAAGGAAAGGCAAAAGGGCAAAGGAAGACAATGCAAGGCAAGTCTAAAGGGCAAAGCAAGGCAAGGCAAGGCAAGACAAAAGGGCAAAGCAAGGCAAGGCAAAATGGAAAGCAAGGTAATGAAAGGCAAGGGAAAAGGGCAAAGCAAGGCATTGCAAGGTAAAAAGGCAAGCCAAGGCAAGGCAAGGGAAAAGGGCAAAGCTAAGCAAGGCAAGTCAAAAGGGAAAGCAAGACAAGGCATGGCAAGGTAAAAGGGCAATGCAAGGCAAGGTAAGGCAAAAACTCAAAGCAAGGCAAGGAAAAAGGGCAAAGAAAGGCAAGGGAAGGCAAGGCAAAAGTGCAAACCAAGGCATGCAAAGGCAACACAAAAGAGCAAAGCAAGGCAAGGCAACGCAGAAGGGCAAAGCAAGGCAAGGCAAAAGGGCAAAGCAAGGCAAGGCAAGGAAAGGGAAAAGGGTAAAGCAAGGTAATGCAAGGCAAAAGGGCAAAGCAAGGCAAGGCAAGGCAAAAGGGAATAGCAAGGCAAGGGAAGGCAAAGCAAAACGGCAAAGCAAGGCAAGGCAAGGCAAAAGGATAAAGAAAGGGAAGGCAAAGCAAACGGGTAAAGCAAGGCAAGGCAAGGCAGAAAGGCAAAGAAAGGCAAAGAAAGGAAAGGCAAATGGGCAAAGCAAGGCAAGGCAAGTCAAGGGAAAAAGGCAAAGAAAGGAAAGGGAAGGAAAGGCAAAACGGAAAAGCAAGGAAAGGTAAGGCAAGGTAAATGGGCAAAGCAAGGCAAGGCAAGGCAAAAGGGCAAAGCATGGTAAGGGAAGAGAAACGGGTAAAGAAAGGCAATGCAAGGCAAAAGGGCAAAGAAAGGCAAGGTAAGGCAAAAGAGCAAAGTAAGGCTAGGCAAGGCAAGGCAAAATGGCAAAGCAAGGAAAGGCAAAAGGGTAAAGGAAGAGAATGCAAGGCAAGTCTAAAGGGCAAAGCAAGGCAAGGCAAGGCAAGGCAAAAGGGCAAAGAAAGGCATGGCAAGGAAAGGCAAATGGGCAAAGCAAGGCAAGGCAAGACAAGGCAAAAAGGCAAAGAAAGGAAAGGCAAGGAAAGGCAAAAGGGAAAAGCAAGGCAAGGTAAGGCAAGGTAAATGGGCAAAGCAAGGCAAGGCAAGGCAAAAGGGGAAAGCATGGAAATGAAAAGAAACGGGTAAAGAAGGGCAATGCAAGGCAAAAGGGCAAAGAAAGGCAAGGCAAGGAAAAGCAAGGCAAAATGAAAAAGCAAGGCAAGGCAAAAGGGCAAAGCAAGGCAAGGCAAATGAGGAAAGCAAGGCAATGAAAGGAAAGGTAAAAGGGCAAAGCAAGGCATGGCAAGGCATAAAGGCAAACCAAGGCAAGGCAAGGCAAAAGGGCAAAGCTAAGCAAGGAAAGTCAAAAGGGAAAGCAAGACAAGGCAAGGCATGGCAAAACGGCAATGCAAGGCAAGGTAAGGCAAAACCGCAAAGCAAGGCAAGGCAAAATGGCAACGCAAAGCAAGGCAAAGCAAACGGGTAAAGCAAGGCAATGCAAGGCAAAAGGGCAAAGAAAGGCAAGGAAAGGAAAAGCAAGACAAGGCCAAGTGAAAAAGCAAGGCA
The DNA here is from genome assembly GCA_032206185.1 of Columba guinea. Lineage (NCBI taxonomy): Eukaryota > Metazoa > Chordata > Aves > Columbiformes > Columbidae > Columba > Columba guinea. Next base: position 174,686 of record JAVLUU010000222.1, on the reverse strand, counting down.
AGGCAAAAGAGCAAGGCAAGGCAATGCAAGGCAAAAAGGCAAAGCAAGGAAAGGCAAAAGGGCAAAGCAAGACAATGCAAGGCAAGGTAAAAGGGCAAAGAAAGGCAAGGGAAGGAAAGGCAAAAGGGCAAAGTAAGGTAAGGCAACGCAAAAGGGCAAAGCAAGGCAAGGCAAGGCAAAAGGGCAAAGCAGGCAAGGCAAGGAAAGGCAAAAGAGAAAAGAAGGGCAAGGAAAGGCAAGGCAAAACGGCAAAGTAAGGCAAGGCAAGGCAAAAGGGCAAAGAAAGGCAAGGCAAGGCAAGGCAAAAGGACAAAGCAAGGCAATGCAAGAGAAGGCAAAATGGCAAACCAAGGCAAGGCAAATGGGGTAAGCAAGGTAATGAAAGGCAAGGCAAAAGGGCAAAGCAAGGCATTGCAAGGTAAAAAGGCAAACCAATGCAAGGCAAGGTAAAAGGGCAAAGCTGAGCAAGACATGTCAAAAGGGAAAGCAAGACAAGGCATGGCAAGGCAAAAGGGCAAAGCAAGGCAAGGCAAGGAAAGGGAAACGGGTAAAGCAAGGTAATGCAAGGCAAAAGGGCAAAGCAAGGCAAGGCAAGGAAAGGCAAAAGGGAATAGCAAGGCAAGGCAAGGCAAAGCAAATCGGCAAAGCAAGGCAAGGCAAGGCAAAAGGGTAAAGAAAGGGAAGGGAAAGCAAACGGGTAAAGCAAGGCAAGGCAAGGCAAAAAGGCAAAGAAAGGCAAAGAAAGGAAAGGCAAATGGGGAAAGCAAGGCAAGGTAAATCAAGGCAAAAAGGCAAAGAAAGGAAAGGCAAGGAAAGGCAAACCGGAAAAGCAAGGAAAGGTAAGGCAAGGTAAATGGGCAAAGCAAGGCAAGGAAAGGCAAAAGGGTAAAGAAAGGGAAGGCAAAGCAAACGGTTAAAGCAAGGCAAGGCAAGGCAAAAAGGCAAAGAAAGGCAAGGCAAGGAAAGGCAAATGGGCAAAGCAAGGCAAGGCAAGTCAAGGCAAAAAGGCAAAGAAATGAAAGGCAAGGAAAGGCAAAAGGGAATAGCAAGGCAAGGCAAGGCAAAGCAAATCGGCAAAGCAAGGCAAGGCAAGGCAAAAGGGTAAAGAAAGGGAAGGGAAAGCAAACGGGTAAAGCAAGGCAAGGCAAGGCAAAAAGGCAAAGAAAGGCAAAGAAAGGAAAGGCAAATGGGGAAAGCAAGGCAAGGTAAATCAAGGCAAAAAGGCAAAGAAAGGAAAGGCAAGGAAAGGCAAACCGGAAAAGCAAGGAAAGGTAAGGCAAGGTAAATGGGCAAAGCAAGGCAAGGAAAGGCAAAAGGGTAAAGAAAGGGAAGGCAAAGCAAACGGTTAAAGCAAGGCAAGGCAAGGCAAAAAGGCAAAGAAAGGCAAGGCAAGGAAAGGCAAATGGGCAAAGCAAGGCAAGGCAAGTCAAGGCAAAAAGGCAAAGAAATGAAAGGCAAGGAAAGGCAAAAGGGAAAAGCAAGGCAAGGTAAGGCAAGGTAAAGAAAGGCAAAGAAAGGAAAGGCAAGGGAAGGCAAAAGGGCAAAGCATGGCAAGGGAAGAGAAACGGGTAAAGAAGGGCAATGCAAGGCAAAAGGGCAAAGAAAGGCAAGGCAAGGCAAAAGAGTAAAGTAAGGCTAGGCAATGCAAGGGAAAAGGGCAAAGAAAGGCAAGGAAAGGAAAAGCAAGATTAGGCCAAGTGAAAAAGCAAGGCAAGGCATAAGAGCAAAGCAAGGCAAGGCAAGGCAAGGCAAAAAGGCAAAGCAAGGAAAGGCAAAAGGGCAAAGCTAGACAATGCAAGGCAAGGCAAAAGGGCAAAGAAAGGCAAGGCAAGGCAAGGCAAGAGAGAAAAGAAGGGCAAGGAAAGGCAAGGCAAAACGGCAAAGTAAGGCAAGGCAAGGCAAAACGGCAAAGCAAGGCAAGGCAAATGGGGAAAGCAAGGTAATGAAAGGCAAGGGAAAAGGGCAAAGCAAGGCATTGCAAGGTAAAATGGAAAACCAAGGCAAGGAAAGGGAAAAGGGCAAAGCTGAGCAAGACAAGTCAAACGGGAAAGCAAGACAAGGCATGGCAAGGCAAAAGGGCAATGCAAGGCAATGTAAGGCAAAAACACAAAGCAAAGGCAAGAAAAAGGGCAAAGAAATGCAAGGGAAGGCAAGGCAAAAGTGCAAACCAAGGCATGCAAAGGCAACACAAAAGAGCAAAGCAAGGCAAGGCAACGCAAAAGGGCAACGCAAGGCAAGGCAAAAGGGCAAAGCAAGGCAAGGCAAGGAAAGGGAAAAGGGTAAAGCAAGGTAATGCAAGGCAAAAGGGCAAAGCAAGGCAAGGCAAGGCAAGGGAAAAGGGAATAGCAAGGAAAGGCAAGGCAAAGCAAAACGGCAAAGCAAGGCAAGGCAAGGCAAACGGGTAAAGAAAGGGAAGGCACAGCAAACGGGTAAAGCAAGGCAAGTCAAGGCAAAAAGGCAAAGAAAGGCAAAGAAAGGAAAGGCAAATGGGCAAAGCAAGGCAAGGCAAATCAAGGCAAAAAGGCAAAGAAGGGAAAGGCAAGGAAAGGCAAAACGGAAAAACAAGGAAAGGTAAGGCAAGGTAAATGGGCAAAGCAAGGCAAGGCAAGGCAAAAGTGCAATACAAGGCAACGCAAAAGGGCAGATCCAGTCAAGGCAAGGCAAGGCAAAAAGGCAAAGAAAGGCAAGGCAAAAAGGCAAAGAAAGGCAAGGAAAGGAAAGGCAAATGGGCAAAGCAAGGCAAGGCAAGTCAAGGCAAAAAGGCAAAGAAAGGAAAGGCAAGGAAAGGCAAAACGGAAAAGCAAGGCAAGGTAAGGCAAAGTAAATGGGCAAAGCAAGGCAAGGCAAGGCAAAAGGGCAAAGGAAGGCAAGGCAAGGAAATGCAAGAGAGAAAAGAAGGGCAAGGAAAGGCAAGGCAAAACGGCAAAGTAAGACAAGGCATGGCAAAAGGGCAAAGCAAGGCAAGGCAAATGGGGAAAGCAAGGTAATGAAAGGCAAGGGAAAAGGGCAAAGCAAGGCATTGCAAGGTAAAATGGAAAACCAAGGCAAGGCAAGGGAAACGAGAAAGCAAGACAAGGCATGGCAAGGCAAAACAGCAATGCAAGGCAAGGTAAGGCAAAAACACAAAGCAAAGTCAAGAAAAAGGGCAAAGAAAGGCAAGGGAAGGCAAGGCAAAAGTGCAAACCAAGGCATGCAAAGGCAACACAAAAGAGCAAAGCAAGGCAAGGCAACGCAAAAGGGCAAAGCAAGGCAAGGCAAAAGGGCAAAGCAAGGCAAGGGAAGGAAAGGGAAAAGTGTAAAGCAAGGTAATGCAAGGCAAAAGGGCAAAGCAAGGCAAGGCAAGGCAAGGGAAAAGGGAATAGCAAGGCAAGGCAAGGCAAAGCAAAACGGCAAAGCAAGGCAAGGCAAGGCAAAAGGGTAAAGAAAGGGAAGGCAAAGCAAACGGGTAAAGCAAGGCAAGTCAAGGCAAAAAGGCAAAGAAGGGAAAGGCAAGGAAAGGCAAAACGGAAAAACAAGGAAAGGTAAGGCAAGGTAAATGGGCAAAGCAAGGCAAGGCAAGGCAAAAGGGCAAAGCAAGGCAAGGCAAAAGGGCAATACAAGGCAACGCAAAAGGGCAGATCCAGTCAAGGCAAGGCAAGGCAAAAAAGCAAAGAAAGGCAAGGCAAAAAGGCAAAGAAAGGCAAGGCAAGGAAAGGCAAATGGGCAAAGCAAGGCAAGGCAAGTCAAGGCAAAAAGGCAAAGAAAGGAAAGGCAAGGAAAGGTAAAAGGGAAAAGCAAGGTAAGGCAAGGCAAAAGGGCAAAGCAAGGCAAGGCAAGGAAAGGGAAAAGTGTAAAGTAAGGTAATGCAAGGTAAATGGGCAAAGCAATGCAAGGCAAGGCAAAAGAGAAAGCATGGCAAGGGAAGAGAAACGGGTAAAGAAGGGCAATGCAAGGCAAAATGGCAAAGAAAGGCAAGGCAAGGAAAGGCAAGGCAAAATGAAAAAGCAAGGCAAGGCAAAAGGGCAAAGCAAGGCAAGGCAAGGCAAAAGAGCAAAGCAAGGCGAGGCAAGGCAAGGCAAAAGGGCAAAGAAAGGAAAGGCAAAAGGGCAAAGCAAGACAATGCTAGGCAAGTCAAAAGGTCAAAGCAAAGCAATGCAAGAGAAGGCAAAATGGCAAAGCAAGGCAAGGCAAATGGGGAAAGCAAGGCAAGGCAAGGCAAGGGAAAAGGGAATAGCAAGGCAAGGCAAGGCAAAGCAAAACGGCAAAGCAAGGCAAGGCAAGGCAAAAGGGTAAAGAAAGGGAAGGCAAAGCAAACGGGTAAAGCAAGGCAAGGCAAGGCAAAAAGGCAAAGAAAGGCAAAGAAAAGAAAGGCAAATAGGCAAAGCTAGGCAAGGCAAGTCAAGGCAAAAGGCAAAGAAAGGAAAGGCAAGGAAAGGCAAAACGGAAAAGCAAGGAAAGGTAAGGCAAGGCAAATGGGCAAAGAAAGGAAAGGCAAAAGGGCAAAGGAAGACAATGCAAGGCAAGTCTAAAGGGCAAAGCAAGGCAAGGCAATGCAAGGCAAAAGGGCAAAGAAAGGCAAGGAAAGGGAAAGCAAGACAAGGCCAAGTGAAAAAGCAAGGCAAGGCAAAAGAGCAAAGCAAGGCAAGGCAAGGCAAGGCAAAAAGGCAAAGCAAGGAAAGGCAAAAGGGCAAAGCAAGACAATGCAAGGCAAGGCAAAAAGGCAAAGCAAGGAAAGGCAAAAGGGCAAAGCAAGACAATGCAAATGGGGAAAGCAAGGTAATGAAAGGCAAGGGAAAAGGGCAAAGCAAGGCATTGCAAGGTAAAATGGAAAACCAAGGCAAGGCAAGGGAAAAGGGCAAAGCTGAGCAAGGCAAGTCAAACGGGAAAGCAAGACAAGGCATGGCAAGGAAAAAGGGCAATGCAAGGCAAGGTAAGGCAAAAACACAAAGCAAAGGCAAGAAAAAGGGCAAAGAAAGGCAAGGGAAGGCAAGGCAAAAGTGCAAACCAAGGCATGCAAAGGCAACACAAAAGAGCAAAGCAAGGCAAGGCAACGCAAAAGGGCAAAGCAAGGCAAGGCAAAAGGGCAAAGCAAGGCAAGGCAAGGAAAGGGAAAAGGGTAAAGCAAGGTAATGCAAGGCAAAAGGGCAAAGCAAGGCAAGGCAAGGCAAGGGAAAAGGGAATAGCAAGGCAAGGCAAGGCAAAGCAAAACGGCAAAGCAAGGCAAGGCAAGGCAAAAGGGTAAAGAAAGGGAAGGCACAGCAAACGGGTAAAGCAAGGCAAGTCAAGGCAAAAAGGCAAAGGAAGGCAAAGAAAGGAAAGGCAAATGGGCAAAGCAAGGCAAGGCAAATCAAGGCAAAAAGGCAAAGAAGGGAAAGGCAAGGAAAGGCAAAATGGAAAAACAAGGAAAGGTAAGGCAAGGTAAATGGGTAAAGCAAGGCAAGGCAACGCAAAAGGGCAAAGCAAGGGAAGGCAAAAGTGCAATACAAGGCAACGCAAAAGGGCAGATCCAGTCAAGGCAAGGCAAGGCAAAAAGGCAAAGAAAGGCAAGGCAAAACGGCAAAGAAAGGCAAGGCAAGGAAAGGCAAATGGGCAAAGCAAGGCAAGGCAAGTCAAGGCAAAAAGGCAAAGAAAGGAAAGGCAAGGAAAGGCAAAAGGGAAAAGCAAGGCAAGGTAAGGCAAAGTAAATGGGCAAAGCAAGGCAAGGCAAGGCAAAAGGGCAAAGCAAGGCAAGGCAAGGAAAGGCAAGAGATAAAAGAAGGGCAAGGAAAGGCAAGGAAAAACGGCAAAGTAAGGCAAGGCAAGGCAAAAGGGCAAAGCAAGGCAAGGCAAATGGGGAAAGCAAGGTAATGAAAGGCAAGGGAAACGGGCAAAGCAAGGCATTGCAAGGTAAAATGGAAAACCAAGGCAAGGCAAGGGAAAAGGGCAAAGCTGAGCAAGGCAAGTCAAACGGGAAAGCAAGACAAGGCATGGCAAGGCAAAAGGGCAATGCAAGGCAAGGTAAGGCAAAAACACAAAGCAAAGGCAAGGAAAAAGGGCAAAGAAAGGCAAGGCAAGGAAAGGCAAATGGGCAAAGCAAGGGAAGGCAAGTCAAGGCAAATAGGCAAAGAAAGGAAAGGCAAGGAAAGGCAGAAGGGAAAAGCAAGGTAATGCAAGGCAAAAGGGCAAAGCAAGGCAAGGCAAGGAAAGGGAAAAGGGTAAAGCAAGGTAATGCAAGGTAAATGGGCAAAGCAACGCAAGGCAAGGCAAAAGGGCAAAGCATGGCAAGGGAAGAGAAACGGGTAAAGAAGGGCAGTGCAAGGCAAAATGGCAAAGAAAGGCAAGGCAAGGAAAGGCAAGGCAAAATGAAAAAGCAAGGCAAGGCAAAAGGGCAAAGCAAGGCAAGGCAAGTCAAAAGGTCAAAGCAAGGCAATGCAAGGCAAGGCAAAAGGGCAAAGAAAGGAAAGGCAAAAGGGCAAAGCAAGACAATGCTAGGCAAGTCAAAAGGTCAAAGCAAGGCAATGCAAGAGAGGGCAAAAGGGCAAAGCAAGGCAAGGCAAATGGGGAAAGCAAGGCAAGGCAAGGCAAGGGAAAAGGGAATAGCAAGGCAAGGCAAGGCAAAGCAAAACGGCAAAGCAAGGCAAGGCAAGGCAAAAGGGTAAAGAAAGGGAAGGCAAAGCAAACGGGTAAAGCAAGGCAAGGCAAGGCAAAAAGGCAAAGAAAGGCAAAGAAAAGAAAGGCAAATAGGCAAAGCTAGGCAAGGCAAGTCAAGGCAAAAGGCAAAGAAAGGAAAGGCAAGGAAAGGCAAAACGGAAAAGCAAGGAAAGGTAAGGCAAGGCAAATGGGCAAAGAAAGGCAAGGCAAGGCAAAAGGGCAAAGCATGGTAAGGGAAGAGAAACGGGTAAAGAAGGGCAATGCAAGGCAAGTCTAAAGGGCAAAGCAAGGCAAGGCAAGGCAAGGCAAAAGGGCAAAGCTAAGCAAGGAAAGTCAAAAGGGAAAGCAAGACAAGGCAAGGCATCGCAAAAGGGCAATGCAAGGCAAGGTAAGGCAAAAACGCAAAGCAAGGCAAGGCAAAATGGCAAAGCAAGGCAAGGCAAAGCAAAACGGCAAAGCAAGGCAAGGCAAGGCAAAAGGGTAAAGAAAGGGAAGGCAAAGCAAACGGGTAAAGCAAGGCAAGGCAAGGCAAAAAGGCAAAGAAAGGCAAGGCAAGGAAAGGCAAATGGGCAAAGCAAGGCAAGGCAAGTCAAGGCAAAAAGGCAAAGAAAGGAAAGGCAAGGAAAGGCAAAAGGGAAAAGCAAGGCAAGGTAAGGCAAGGTAAATGGGCAAAGCAAGGCAAGGCAAGGCAAAAGGGGAAAGCATGGAAATGAAAAGAAACGGGTAAAGAAGGGCAATGCAAGGCAAAAGGGCAAAGAAAGGCAAGGCAAGGAAAAGCAAGGCAAAATGAAAAAGCAAGGCAAGGCAAAAGGGCAAAGCAAGGCAAGGCAAATGAGGAAAGCAAGGCAATGAAAGGAAAGGTAAAAGGGCAAAGCAAGGCATGGCAAGGCATAAAGGCAAACCAAGGCAAGGCAAGGCAAAAGGGCAAAGCTAAGCAAGGAAAGTCAAAAGGGAAAGCAAGACAAGGCAAGGCATGGCAAAACGGCAATGCAAGGCAAGGTAAGGCAAAACCGCAAAGCAAGGCAAGGCAAAATGGCAACGCAAAGCAAGGCAAAGCAAACGGGTAAAGCAAGGCAATGCAAGGCAAAAGGGCAAAGAAAGGCAAGGAAAGGAAAAGCAAGACAAGGCCAAGTGAAAAAGCAAGGCAAGGCAAAAGAGCAAGGCAAGGCAATGCAAGGCAAAAAGGCAAAGCAAGGAAAGGCAAAAGGGCAAAGCAAGACAATGCAAGGCAAGGTAAAAGGGCAAAGAAAGGCAAGGGAAGGAAAGGCAAAAGGGCAAAGTAAGGTAAGGCAACGCAAAAGGGCAAAGCAAGGCAAGGCAAGGCAAAAGGGCAAAGCAGGCAAGGCAAGGAAAGGCAAAAGATAAAAGAAGGGCAAGGAAAGGCAAGGCAAAACGGCAAAGTAAGGCAAGGCAAGGCAAAAGGGCAAAGAAAGGCAAGGCAAGGCAAGGCAAAAGGACAAAGCAAGGCAATGCAAGAGAAGGCAAAATGGCAAACCAAGGCAAGGCAAATGGGGTAAGCAAGGTAATGAAAGGCAAGGCAAAAGGGCAAAGCAAGGCATTGCAAGGTAAAAAGGCAAACCAAGGCAAGGCAAGGTAAAAGGGCAAAGCTGAGCAAGACATGTCAAAAGGGAAAGCAAGACAAGGCATGGCAAGGCAAAAGGGCAAAGCAAGGCAAGGCAAGGAAAGGGAAACGGGTAAAGCAAGGTAATGCAAGGCAAAAGGGCAAAGCAAGGCAAGGCAAGGAAAGGCAAAAGGGAATAGCAAGGCAAGGCAAGGCAAAGCAAATCGGCAAAGCAAGGCAAGGCAAGGCAAAAGGGTAAAGAAAGGGAAGGGAAAGCAAACGGGTAAAGCAAGGCAAGGCAAGGCAAAAAGGCAAAGAAAGGCAAAGAAAGGAAAGGCAAATGGGGAAAGCAAGGCAAGGTAAATCAAGGCAAAAAGGCAAAGAAAGGAAAGGCAAGGAAAGGCAAACCGGAAAAGCAAGGAAAGGTAAGGCAAGGTAAATGGGCAAAGCAAGGCAAGGAAAGGCAAAAGGGTAAAGAAAGGGAAGGCAAAGCAAACGGTTAAAGCAAGGCAAGGCAAGGCAAAAAGGCAAAGAAAGGCAAGGCAAGGAAAGGCAAATGGGCAAAGCAAGGCAAGGCAAGTCAAGGCAAAAAGGCAAAGAAATGAAAGGCAAGGAAAGGCAAAAGGGAAAAGCAAGGCAAGGTAATGCAAGGTAAAGAAAGGCAAAGAAAGGAAAGGCAAGGGAAGGCAAAAGGGCAAAGCATGGCAAGGGAAGAGAAACGGGTAAAGAAGGGCAATGCAAGGCAAAAGGGCAAAGAAAGGCAAGGCAAGGCAAAAGAGTAAAGTAAGGCTAGGCAATGCAAGGGAAAAGGGCAAAGAAAGGCAAGGAAAGGAAAAGCAAGATTAGGCCAAGTGAAAAAGCAAGGCAAGGCATAAGAGCAAAGCAAGGCAAGGCAAGGCAAGGCAAAAAGGCAAAGCAAGGAAAGGCAAAAGGGCAAAGCTAGACAATGCAAGGCAAGGCAAAAGGGCAAAGAAAGGCAAGGCAAGGCAAGGCAAGAGAGAAAAGAAGGGCAAGGAAAGGCAAGGCAAAACGGCAAAGTAAGGCAAGGCAAGGCAAAACGGCAAAGCAAGGCAAGGCAAATGGGGAAAGCAAGGTAATGAAAGGCAAGGGAAAAGGGCAAAGCAAGGCATTGCAAGGTAAAATGGAAAACCAAGGCAAGGAAAGGGAAAAGGGCAAAGCTGAGCAAGACAAGTCAAACGGGAAAGCAAGACAAGGCATGGCAAGGCAAAAGGGCAATGCAAGGCAATGTAAGGCAAAAACACAAAGCAAAGGCAAGAAAAAGGGCAAAGAAATGCAAGGGAAGGCAAGGCAAAAGTGCAAACCAAGGCATGCAAAGGCAACACAAAAGAGCAAAGCAAGGCAAGGCAACGCAAAAGGGCAACGCAAGGCAAGGCAAAAGGGCAAAGCAAGGCAAGGCAAGGAAAGGGAAAAGGGTAAAGCAAGGTAATGCAAGGCAAAAGGGCAAAGCAAGGCAAGGCAAGGCAAGGGAAAAGGGAATAGCAAGGAAAGGCAAGGCAAAGCAAAACGGCAAAGCAAGGCAAGGCAAGGCAAACGGGTAAAGAAAGGGAAGGCACAGCAAACGGGTAAAGCAAGGCAAGTCAAGGCAAAAAGGCAAAGAAAGGCAAAGAAAGGAAAGGCAAATGGGCAAAGCAAGGCAAGGCAAATCAAGGCAAAAAGGCAAAGAAGGGAAAGGCAAGGAAAGGCAAAACGGAAAAACAAGGAAAGGTAAGGCAAGGTAAATGGGCAAAGCAAGGCAAGGCAAGGCAAAAGTGCAATACAAGGCAACGCAAAAGGGCAGATCCAGTCAAGGCAAGGCAAGGCAAAAAGGCAAAGAAAGGCAAGGCAAAAAGGCAAAGAAAGGCAAGGAAAGGAAAGGCAAATGGGCAAAGCAAGGCAAGGCAAGTCAAGGCAAAAAGGCAAAGAAAGGAAAGGCAAGGAAAGGCAAAACGGAAAAGCAAGGCAAGGTAAGGCAAAGTAAATGGGCAAAGCAAGGCAAGGCAAGGCAAAAGGGCAAAGGAAGGCAAGGCAAGGAAATGCAAGAGAGAAAAGAAGGGCAAGGAAAGGCAAGGCAAAACGGCAAAGTAAGACAAGGCATGGCAAAAGGGCAAAGCAAGGCAAGGCAAATGGGGAAAGCAAGGTAATGAAAGGCAAGGGAAAAGGGCAAAGCAAGGCATTGCAAGGTAAAATGGAAAACCAAGGCAAGGCAAGGGAAACGAGAAAGCAAGACAAGGCATGGCAAGGCAAAACAGCAATGCAAGGCAAGGTAAGGCAAAAACACAAAGCAAAGTCAAGAAAAAGGGCAAAGAAAGGCAAGGGAAGGCAAGGCAAAAGTGCAAACCAAGGCATGCAAAGGCAAGACAAAAGAGCAAAGCAAGGCAAGGCAACGCAAAAGGGCAAAGCAAGGCAAGGCAAAAGGGCAAAGCAAGGCAAGGGAAGGAAAGGGAAAAGTGTAAAGCAAGGTAATGCAAGGCAAAAGGGCAAAGCAAGGCAAGGCAAGGCAAGGGAAAAGGGAATAGCAAGGCAAGGCAAGGCAAAGCAAAACGGCAAAGCAAGGCAAGGCAAGGCAAAAGGGTAAAGAAAGGGAAGGCAAAGCAAACGGGTAAAGCAAGGCAAGTCAAGGCAAAAAGGCAAAGAAGGGAAAGGCAAGGAAAGGCAAAACGGAAAAACAAGGAAAGGTAAGGCAAGGTAAATGGGCAAAGCAAGGCAAGGCAAGGCAAAAGGGCAAAGCAAGGCAAGGCAAAAGGGCAATACAAGGCAACGCAAAAGGGCAGATCCAGTCAAGGCAAGGCAAGGCAAAAAAGCAAAGAAAGGCAAGGCAAAAAGGCAAAGAAAGGCAAGGCAAGGAAAGGCAAATGGGCAAAGCAAGGCAAGGCAAGTCAAGGCAAAAAGGCAAAGAAAGGAAAGGCAAGGAAAGGTAAAAGGGAAAAGCAAGGTAAGGCAAGGCAAAAGGGCAAAGCAAGGCAAGGCAAGGAAAGGGAAAAGTGTAAAGTAAGGTAATGCAAGGTAAATGGGCAAAGCAATGCAAGGCAAGGCAAAAGAGAAAGCATGGCAAGGGAAGAGAAACGGGTAAAGAAGGGCAATGCAAGGCAAAATGGCAAAGAAAGGCAAGGCAAGGAAAGGCAAGGCAAAATGAAAAAGCAAGGCAAGGCAAAAGGGCAAAGCAAGGCAAGGCAAGGCAAAAGAGCAAAGCAAGGCGAGGCAAGGCAAGGCAAAAGGGCAAAGAAAGGAAAGGCAAAAGGGCAAAGCAAGACAATGCTAGGCAAGTCAAAAGGTCAAAGCAAAGCAATGCAAGAGAAGGCAAAATGGCAAAGCAAGGCAAGGCAAATGGGGAAAGCAAGGCAAGGCAAGGCAAGGGAAAAGGGAATAGCAAGGCAAGGCAAGGCAAAGCAAAACGGCAAAGCAAGGCAAGGCAAGGCAAAAGGGTAAAGAAAGGGAAGGCAAAGCAAACGGGTAAAGCAAGGCAAGGCAAGGCAAAAAGGCAAAGAAAGGCAAAGAAAAGAAAGGCAAATAGGCAAAGCTAGGCAAGGCAAGTCAAGGCAAAAGGCAAAGAAAGGAAAGGCAAGGAAAGGCAAAACGGAAAAGCAAGGAAAGGTAAGGCAAGGCAAATGGGCAAAGAAAGGCAAGGCAAGGCAAAAGGGCAAAGCATGGTAAGGGAAGAGAAACGGGTAAAGAAGGGCAATGCAAGGCAAGTCTAAAGGGCAAAGCAAGGCAAGGCAAGGCAAGGCAAAAGGGCAAAGCTAAGCAAGGAAAGTCAAAAGGGAAAGCAAGACAAGGCAAGGCATCGCAAAAGGGCAATGCAAGGCAAGGTAAGGCAAAAACGCAAAGCAAGGCAAGGCAAAATGGCAAAGCAAGGCAAGGCAAAGCAAAACGGCAAAGCAAGGCAAGGCAAGGCAAAAGGGTAAAGAAAGGGAAGGCAAAGCAAACGGGTAAAGCAAGGCAAGGCAAGGCAAAAAGGCAAAGAAAGGCAAGGCAAGGAAAGGCAAATGGGCAAAGCAAGGCAAGGCAAGTCAAGGCAAAAAGGCAAAGAAAGGAAAGGCAAGGAAAGGCAAAAGGGAAAAGCAAGGCAAGGTAAGGCAAGGTAAAGAAAGGCAAAGAAAGGAAAGGCCAGGGAAGGCAAAAGGGCAAAGCATGGCAAGGGAAGAGAAACGGGTAAAGAAGGGCAATGCAAGGCAAAAGGGCAAAGAAAGGCAAGGCAAGGCATAAGAGCAAAGTAAGGCTAGGCAAGGCAAGGCGAAAGGGCAAAGCAAGGAAAGGCAAAAGGGCAAAGCAAGACAATGCAAGGCAAGTTTAAAGGGCAAGGCAAGGCAAGGCAAGGCAAGACAAAGGGCAAAGTAAGGCAAGGCAAATGGGGAAAGCAAGGTAATGAAAGGCAAGGGAAAAGGGCAAAGCAAGGCAAGACAAGTCAAAAGGGCAAAGCAAGGCAAGGCAAGGAAAGGCAAAAGGGCAAAGAAAGGCAAGGGAAAAGGGCAATACAAGGCAACGCAAAAGGGCAGATCCAATCAAGGCAAGGCTAGGGAAAAGGGCTAAGTAAGGCAAGGCAAGTAGAAAAGGGAAAGGAAGACAAGGAAGGCAAGGCAAAAGGGCAACGCAATGCAAGGGAAGGCAAGGGAAAAGTGAAAGTAAGACAATGCAAGGGAAGGCAAAAGGGCAAAGCTAGGCAAGAGAAGACAAAAACGCAAAGAATGGCAAGGTAAAAGGGCAAAGAAAGGCAATGGAAGACAAGACAAACGGGGAAACCAAGGCATGCAAAGGCAACACAAAAGAGCAAAGCAAGGCAAAAGGGCAAAGCAAAAGGGCAAAGCAAGGCAAGGCAAAAGGGCAAAGCAAGGCAAGGCAACGAAAGGCAAAAGATAAAAGAAGGGCAAGGCAAGGCAAGGCAAAACGGCAAAGTAAGGCAAGGCAGGGCAAAAGGGCAAAGCAAGGCAAGGCAAGGCAAGGCAAAAGAGCAAAGCAAGGCAAGACAAGTCAAAAGGGCAAAGCAAGGAACGGCAAAAGGGCAAAGAAAGGAAAGGCAAAAGTGCAAAGGAAGACAATGCAAGGCAAGTCTAAAGGGCAAAGCAAGGCAAGGCAAAAGGGCAATACAAGGCAACGCAAAAGGGCAGATCCAGTCAAGGCAACGCAAGGCAAAAGGGCAAAGTAAGGCAAGGTAAGGCAAGGTAAATGGGCAAAGCAAGGCAAGACAAGGCGAAAGTGCAAAGCATGGTAAGGGAAGAGAAACGGGTAAAGAAGGGCAATGCAAGGCAAAAGGGCAAAGAAAGGCAAGGCAAGGCAAAAGAGTAAAGTAAGGCTAGGCAAGGCAAGGCAAAAGGGCAAAGCAAGGAAAGGCAAAAGGGCAAAGAAAGGAAAGGCAAAAGGGCAAAGGAAGACAATGCAAGGCAAGTCTAAAGGGCAAAGCAAGGCAAAAGGGCAAAGAAAGGCAAGGAAAGGGAAAGCAAGACAAGGCCAAGTGAAAAAGCAAGGCAAGGCAAAAGAGCAAAGCAAGGCAAGGCAAGGCAAGGCAAAAAGGCAAAGCAAGGAAAGGCAAAAGGGCAAAGCAAGACAATGCAAGGCAAGGCAAAAAGGCAAAGCAAGGAAAGGCAAAAGGGCAAAGCAAGACAATGCAAATGGGGAAAGCAAGGTAATGAAAGGCAAGGGAAAAGGGCAAAGCAAGGCATTGCAAGGTAAAATGGAAAACCAAGGCAAGGCAAGGGAAAAGGGCAAAGCTGAGCAAGGCAAGTCAAACGGGAAAGCAAGACAAGGCATGGCAAGGAAAAAGGGCAATGCAAGGCAAGGTAAGGCAAAAACACAAAGCAAAGGCAAGAAAAAGGGCAAAGAAAGGCAAGGGAAGGCAAGGCAAAAGTGCAAACCAAGGCATGCAAAGGCAACACAAAAGAGCAAAGCAAGGCAAGGCAACGCAAAAGGGCAAAGCAAGGCAAGGCAAAAGGGCAAAGCAAGGCAAGGCAAGGAAAGGGAAAAGGGTAAAGCAAGGTAATGCAAGGCAAAAGGGCAAAGCAAGGCAAGGCAAGGCAAGGGAAAAGGGAATAGCAAGGCAAGGCAAGGCAAAGCAAAACGGCAAAGCAAGGCAAGGCAAGGCAAAAGGGTAAAGAAAGGCAAAGAAAGGAAAGGCAAATGGGCAAAGCAAGGCAAGGCAAATCAAGGCAAAAAGGCAAAGAAGGGAAAGGCAAGGAAAGGCAAAACGGAAAAACAAGGAAAGGTAAGGCAAGGTAAATGGGCAAAGCAAGGCAAGGCAAGGCAAAAGGGCAAAGCAAGGGAAGGCAAAAGTGCAATACAAGGCAACGCAAAAGGGCAGATCCAGTCAAGGCAAGGCAAGGCAAAAAGGCAAAGAAAGGCAAGGCAAAACGGCAAAGAAAGGCAAGGCAAGGAAAGGCAAATGGGCAAAGCAAGGCAAGGCAAGTTAAGGCAAAAAGGCAAAGAAAGGAAAGGCAAGGAAAGGCAAAAGGGAAAAGCAAGGCAAGGTAAGGCAAAGTAAATGGGCAAAGCAAGGCAAGGCAAGGCAAAAGGGCAAAGCAAGGCAAGGCAAGGAAAGGGAAGAGATAAAAGAAGGGCAAGGAAAGGCAAGGAAAAACGGCAAAGTAAGGCAAGGCAAGGCAAAAGGGCAAAGCAAGGCAAGGCAAATGGGGAAAGCAAGGTAATGAAAGGCAAGGGAAAAGGGCAAAGCAAGGCATTGCAAGGTAAAATGGAAAACCAAGGCAAGGCAAGGGAAACGGGAAAGCAAGACAAGGCATGGCAAGGCAAAACGGCAATGCAAGGCAAGGTAAGGCAAAAACACAAAGCAAAGGCAAGAAAAAAGGCAAAGAAAGGCAAGGGAAGGCAAGGCAAAAGTGCAAACCAAGGCATGCAAAGGCAACACAAAAGAGCAAAGCAAGGCAAGGCAACGCAAAAGGGCAAAGCAAGGGAAGGCAAAAGGGCAAAGCAAGGCAAGGGAAGGAAAGGGAAAAGTGTAAAGCAAGGTAATGCAAGGCAAAAGGGCAAAGCAAGGCAAGGCAAGGCAAGGGAAAAAGGCAAAGAAAGGAAAGGCAAGGAAAGGTAAAAGGGAAAAGCAAGGTAAGGCAAGGCAAAAGGGCAAAGCAAGGCAAGGCAAGGAAAGGGAAAATTGTAAAGCAAGGTAATGCAAGGTAAATGGGCAAAGCAATGCAAGGCAAGGCAAAAGAGAAAGCATGGCAAGGGAAGAGAAACGGGTAAAGAAGGGCAATGCAAGGCAAAATGGCAAAGAAAGGCAAGGCAAGGAAAGGCAAGGCAAAATGAAAAAGCAAGGCAAGGCAAAAGGGCAAAGCAAGGCAAGGCAAGGCAAAAGAGCAAAGCAAGGCGAGGCAAGGCAAGGCAAAAGGGCAAAGAAAGGAAAGGCAAAAGGGCAAAGCAAGACAATGCTAGGCAAGTCAAAAGGTCAAAGCAAAGCAATGCAAGAGAAGGCAAAATGGCAAAGCAAGGCAAGGCAAATGGGGAAAGCAAGGCAAGGCAAGGCAAGGGAAAAGGGAATAGCAAGGCAAGGCAAGGCAAAGCAAAACGGCAAAGCAAGGCAAGGCAAGGCAAAAGGGTAAAGAAAGGGAAGGCAAAGCAAACGGGTAAAGCAAGGCAAGGCAAGGCAAAAAGGCAAAGAAAGGCAAAGAAAAGAAAGGCAAATAGGCAAAGCTAGGCAAGGCAAGTCAAGGCAAAAGGCAAAGAAAGGAAAGGCAAGGAAAGGCAAAACGGAAAAGCAAGGAAAGGTAAGGCAAGGCAAATGGGCAAAGCAAGGCAAGGCAAGGCAAAAGGGCAAAGCATGGTAAGGGAAGAGAAACGGGTAAAGAAGGGCAATGCAAGGCAAGTCTAAAGGGCAAAGCAAGGCAAGGCAAGGCAAAAGGGCAAAGCTAAGCAAGGAAAGTCAAAAGGGAAAGCAAGACAAGGCAAGGCATCGCAAAAGGGCAATGCAAGGCAAGGTAAGGCAAAAACGCAAAGCAAGGCAAGGCAAAATGGCAAAGCAAGGCAAGGCAAAGCAAACGGGTAAAGCAAGGCATGGCAAGGCAAAAGGGCAAAGCAAGGCAAGGCAAGGAAAGGCAAGGCAAGGCCAAGTGAAAAAGCAAGACAAGGCAAAAGAGCATAGAAAGGCAAGGCAAGGCATGGCAAAAAGGCAAAGCAAGGAAAGGCAAAAGGGCAAAGCAAGACAATGCAAGGCAAGGCAAAAGAGCAAAGCAAGGCAAGGCAAGGCAAAAGGGCAAAGCAAGGCAAGGCAAGGAAAGCCAAAAGAGAAAAGAAGGGCAAGGCAAGGCAAAAGGGCAAAGAAAGTGAAGGCAAAGCAAGCGGGTAAAGCAAGGCAAGGCAAGGCAAAAAAGGCGAAGAAAGGCAAGGCAAGGAAAGGCAAAAGGGAAAAGCAAGGCAAAGCAAGGCAAAAGGGCAAAGTTAAGCAAGGCAAGTCAAAAGGGAAAGCAAGAGTACGGAAGGCAAGGCAAAATGGCAAAGCAATGAAAGGCAAAAATGCAAAAGCAAGGCAAGGCAAAAGGGCAAAGAAAGGCAAGGGAAGGCAAGGCAAAAGTGCAAACCAAGGCATGCAAAGGCAACACAAAACAGCAAAGCAAGGCAAGGCAACGCAAAAGGGCAAAGCAAGGCAAGGCAAAAGGGCAAGGCAAGGCAAGGAAAGGGAAAAGGGTAAAGCAAGGAAATGCAAGGCAAAAGAGCAAAACAAGGCAAGGCAAGGCAAAAGGGAATAGCAAGGCAAGGCAAGGCAAAGCAAAACGGCAAAGCAAGGCAAGGCAAGGCAAAAGGGTAAAGAAAGGGAAGGCAAAGCAAACGGGTAAAGCAAGGCAAGGCAAGGCAAAAAGGCAAAGAAAGGCAAGGCAAGGAAAGGCAAATGGGCAAAGCAAGGCAAGGCAAGTCAAGGCAAAAAGGCAAAGAAAGGAAAGGCGAGGAAAGGCATAAGGGAAAAGCAAGGCAAGGTAAGGCAAGGTAAAGAAAGGCAAAGAAAGGAAAGGCCAGGGAAGGCAAAAGGGCAAAGCATGGCAAGGGAAGAGAAACGGGTAAAGAAGGGCAATGCAAGGCAAAAGGGCAAAGAAAGGCAAGGCAAGGCATAAGAGCAAAGTAAGGCTAGGCAAGGCAAGGTGAAAGGGCAAAGCAAGGAAAGGCAAAAGGGCAAAGCAAGACAATGCAAGGCAAGTTTAAAGGGCAAGGCAAGGCAAGGCAAGGCAAGACAAAAGGGCAAAGTAAGGCAAGGCAAATGGGGAAAGCAAGGTAATGAAAGGCAAGGGAAAAGGGCAAAGCAAGGCAAGACAAGTCAAAAGGGCAAAGCAAGGCAAGGCAAGGAAAGGCAAAAGGGCAAAGAAAGGCAAGGGAAAAGGGCAATACAAGGCAACGCAAAAGGGCAGATCCAGTCAAGGCAAGGCTAGGGAAAAGGGCTAAGTAAGGCAAGGCAAGTAGAAAAGGGAAAGGAAGACAAGCAAGGCAAGGCAAAAGGGCAATGCAATGCAAGGGAAGGCAAGGGAAAAGTGAAAGTAAGACAATGCAAGGGAAGGCAAAAGGGCAAAGCTAGGCAAGAGAAGACAAAAACGCAAAGAATGGCAAGGTAAAAGGGCAAAGAAAGGCAATGGAAGACAAGACAAACGGGGAAACCAAGGCATGCAAAGGCAACACAAAAGAGCAAAGCAAGGCAAAAGGGCAAAGCAAAAGGGCAAAGCAAGGCAAGGCAAAAGGGCAAAGCAAGGCAAGGCAACGAAAGGCAAAAGATAAAAGAAGGGCAAGGCAAGGCAAGGCAAAACGGCAAAGTAAGGCAAGGCAAGGCAAAAGGGCAAAGCAAGGCAAGGCAAGGCAAGGCAAAAGAGCAAAGCAAGGCAAGACAAGTCAAAAGGGCAAAGCAAGGCAAGGCAAGGAAAGGCAAAAGGGCAAAGCAAGGCAAGGCAAAAGGGCAATACAAGGCAACGCAAAAGGGCAGATCCAGTCAAGGCAACGCAAGGCAAAAGGGCAAAGTAAGGCAAGGTAAGGCAAGGTAAATGGGCAAAGCAAGGCAAGACAAGGCGAAAGTGCAAAGCATGGTAAGGGAAGAGAAACGGGTAAAGAAGGGCAATGCAAGGCAAAAGGGCAAAGAAAGGCAAGGCAAGGCAAAAGAGTAAAGTAAGGCTAGGCAAGGCAAGGCAAAAGGGCAAAGCAAGGAAAGGCAAAAGGGCAAAGAAAGGAAAGGCAAAAGGGCAAAGGAAGACAATGCAAGGCAAGTCTAAAGGGCAAAGCAAGGCAAGGCAATGCAAGGCAAAAGGGCAAAGAAAGGCAAGGAAAGGGAAAGCAAGACAAGGCCAAGTGAAAAAGCAAGGCAAGGCAAAAGAGCAAAGCAAGGCAAGGCAAGGCAAGGCAAAAAGGCAAAGCAAGGAAAGGCAAAAGGGCAAAGCAAGACAATGCAAGGCAAGGCAAAAAGGCAAAGCAAGGAAAGGCAAAAGGGCAAAGCAAGACAATGCAAATGGGGAAAGCAAGGTAATGAAAGGCAAGGGAAAAGGGCAAAGCAAGGCATTGCAAGGTAAAATGGAAAACCAAGGCAAGGCAAGGGAAAAGGGCAAAGCTGAGCAAGGCAAGTCAAACGGGAAAGCAAGACAAGGCATGGCAAGGAAAAAGGGCAATGCAAGGCAAGGTAAGGCAAAAACACAAAGCAAAGGCAAGAAAAAGGGCAAAGAAAGGCAAGGGAAGGCAAGGCAAAAGTGCAAACCAAGGCATGCAAAGGCAACACAAAAGAGCAAAGCAAGGCAAGGCAACGCAAAAGGGCAAAGCAAGGCAAGGCAAAAGGGCAAAGCAAGGCAAGGCAAGGAAAGGGAAAAGGGTAAAGCAAGGTAATGCAAGGCAAAAGGGCAAAGCAAGGCAAGGCAAGGCAAGGGAAAAGGGAATAGCAAGGCAAGGCAAGGCAAAGCAAAACGGCAAAGCAAGGCAAGGCAAGGCAAAAGGGTAAAGAAAGGGAAGGCACAGCAAACGGGTAAAGCAAGGCAAGTCAAGGCAAAAAGGCAAAGGAAGGCAAAGAAAGGAAAGGCAAATGGGCAAAGCAAGGCAAGGCAAATCAAGGCAAAAAGGCAAAGAAGGGAAAGGCAAGGAAAGGCAAAATGGAAAAACAAGGAAAGGTAAGGCAAGGTAAATGGGTAAAGCAAGGCAAGGCAACGCAAAAGGGCAAAGCAAGGGAAGGCAAAAGTGCAATACAAGGCAACGCAAAAGGGCAGATCCAGTCAAGGCAAGGCAAGGCAAAAAGGCAAAGAAAGGCAAGGCAAAACGGCAAAGAAAGGCAAGGCAAGGAAAGGCAAATGGGCAAAGCAAGGCAAGGCAAGTCAAGGCAAAAAGGCAAAGAAAGGAAAGGCAAGGAAAGGCAAAAGGGAAAAGCAAGGCAAGGTAAGGCAAAGTAAATGGGCAAAGCAAGGCAAGGCAAGGCAAAAGGGCAAAGCAAGGCAAGGCAAGGAAAGGCAAGAGATAAAAGAAGGGCAAGGAAAGGCAAGGAAAAACGGCAAAGTAAGGCAAGGCAAGGCAAAAGGGCAAAGCAAGGCAAGGCAAATGGGGAAAGCAAGGTAATGAAAGGCAAGGGAAACGGGCAAAGCAAGGCATTGCAAGGTAAAATGGAAAACCAAGGCAAGGCAAGGGAAAAGGGCAAAGCTGAGCAAGGCAAGTCAAACGGGAAAGCAAGACAAGGCATGGCAAGGCAAAAGGGCAATGCAAGGCAAGGTAAGGCAAAAACACAAAGCAAAGGCAAGGAAAAAGGGCAAAGAAAGGCAAGGCAAGGAAAGGCAAATGGGCAAAGCAAGGGAAGGCAAGTCAAGGCAAATAGGCAAAGAAAGGAAAGGCAAGGAAAGGCAGAAGGGAAAAGCAAGGTAATGCAAGGCAAAAGGGCAAAGCAAGGCAAGGCAAGGAAAGGGAAAAGGGTAAAGCAAGGTAATGCAAGGTAAATGGGCAAAGCAACGCAAGGCAAGGCAAAAGGGCAAAGCATGGCAAGGGAAGAGAAACGGGTAAAGAAGGGCAGTGCAAGGCAAAATGGCAAAGAAAGGCAAGGCAAGGAAAGGCAAGGCAAAATGAAAAAGCAAGGCAAGGCAAAAGGGCAAAGCAAGGCAAGGCAAGTCAAAAGGTCAAAGCAAGGCAATGCAAGGCAAGGCAAAAGGGCAAAGAAAGGAAAGGCAAAAGGGCAAAGCAAGACAATGCTAGGCAAGTCAAAAGGTCAAAGCAAGGCAATGCAAGAGAGGGCAAAAGGGCAAAGCAAGGCAAGGCAAATGGGGAAAGCAAGGCAAGGCAAGGCAAGGGAAAAGGGAATAGCAAGGCAAGGCAAGGCAAAGCAAAACGGCAAAGCAAGGCAAGGCAAGGCAAAAGGGTAAAGAAAGGGAAGGCAAAGCAAACGGGTAAAGCAAGGCAAGGCAAGGCAAAAAGGCAAAGAAAGGCAAAGAAAAGAAAGGCAAATAGGCAAAGCTAGGCAAGGCAAGTCAAGGCAAAAGGCAAAGAAAGGAAAGGCAAGGAAAGGCAAAACGGAAAAGCAAGGAAAGGTAAGGCAAGGCAAATGGGCAAAGCAAGGCAAGGCAAGGCAAAAGGGCAAAGCATGGTAAGGGAAGAGAAACGGGTAAAGAAGGGCAATGCAAGGCAAGTCTAAAGGGCAAAGCAAGGCAAGGCAAGGCAAGGCAAAAGAGCAAAGCAAGGCAAGACAAGTCAAAAGGGCAAAGCAAGGCAAGGCAAGGAAAGGCAAAAGGGCAAAGCAAGGCAAGGCAAAAGGGCAATACAAGGCAACGCAAAAGGGCAGATCCAGTCAAGGCAACGCAAGGCAAAAGGGCAAAGTAAGGCAAGGTAAGGCAAGGTAAATGGGCAAAGCAAGGCAAGACAAGGCGAAAGTGCAAAGCATGGTAAGGGAAGAGAAACGGGTAAAGAAGGGCAATGCAAGGCAAAAGGGCAAAGAAAGGCAAGGCAAGGCAAAAGAGTAAAGTAAGGCTAGGCAAGGCAAGGCAAAAGGGCAAAGCAAGGAAAGGCAAAAGGGCAAAGCAAGGAAAGGCAAAAGGGCAAAGGAAGACAATGCAAGGCAAGTCTAAAGGGCAAAGCAAGGCAAGGCAATGCAAGGCAAAAGGGCAAAGAAAGGCAAGGAAAGGGAAAGCAAGACAAGGCCAAGTGAAAAAGCAAGGCAAGGCAAAAGAGCAAAGCAAGGCAAGGCAAGGCAAGGCAAAAAGGCAAAGCAAGGAAAGGCAAAAGGGCAAAGCAAGACAATGCAAGGCAAGGCAAAAAGGCAAAGCAAGGAAAGGCAAAAGGGCAAAGCAAGACAATGCAAATGGGGAAAGCAAGGTAATGAAAGGCAAGGGAAAAGGGCAAAGCAAGGCATTGCAAGGTAAAATGGAAAACCAAGGCAAGGCAAGGGAAAAGGGCAAAGCTGAGCAAGGCAAGTCAAACGGGAAAGCAAGACAAGGCATGGCAAGGAAAAAGGGCAATGCAAGGCAAGGTAAGGCAAAAACACAAAGCAAAGGCAAGAAAAAGGGCAAAGAAAGGCAAGGGAAGGCAAGGCAAAAGTGCAAACCAAGGCATGCAAAGGCAACACAAAAGAGCAAAGCAAGGCAAGGCAACGCAAAAGGGCAAAGCAAGGCAAGGCAAAAGGGCAAAGCAAGGCAAGGCAAGGAAAGGGAAAAGGGTAAAGCAAGGTAATGCAAGGCAAAAGGGCAAAGCAAGGCAAGGCAAGGCAAGGGAAAAGGGAATAGCAAGGCAAGGCAAGGCAAAGCAAAACGGCAAAGCAAGGCAAGGCAAGGCAAAAGGGTAAAGAAAGGGAAGGCACAGCAAACGGGTAAAGCAAGGCAA
The DNA here is from genome assembly GCA_032206185.1 of Columba guinea. Taxonomy (NCBI): domain Eukaryota; kingdom Metazoa; phylum Chordata; class Aves; order Columbiformes; family Columbidae; genus Columba; species Columba guinea. The sequence continues at coordinate 152,779 of JAVLUU010000222.1, read as the reverse complement.
GTCAAGGCAAAAAGGCAAAGGAAGGCAAAGAAAGGAAAGGCAAATGGGCAAAGCAAGGCAAGGCAAATCAAGGCAAAAAGGCAAAGAAGGGAAAGGCAAGGAAAGGCAAAATGGAAAAACAAGGAAAGGTAAGGCAAGGTAAATGGGTAAAGCAAGGCAAGGCAACGCAAAAGGGCAAAGCAAGGGAAGGCAAAAGTGCAATACAAGGCAACGCAAAAGGGCAGATCCAGTCAAGGCAAGGCAAGGCAAAAAGGCAAAGAAAGGCAAGGCAAAACGGCAAAGAAAGGCAAGGCAAGGAAAGGCAAATGGGCAAAGCAAGGCAAGGCAAGTCAAGGCAAAAAGGCAAAGAAAGGAAAGGCAAGGAAAGGCAAAAGGGAAAAGCAAGGCAAGGTAAGGCAAAGTAAATGGGCAAAGCAAGGCAAGGCAAGGCAAAAGGGCAAAGCAAGGCAAGGCAAGGAAAGGCAAGAGATAAAAGAAGGGCAAGGAAAGGCAAGGAAAAACGGCAAAGTAAGGCAAGGCAAGGCAAAAGGGCAAAGCAAGGCAAGGCAAATGGGGAAAGCAAGGTAATGAAAGGCAAGGGAAACGGGCAAAGCAAGGCATTGCAAGGTAAAATGGAAAACCAAGGCAAGGCAAGGGAAAAGGGCAAAGCTGAGCAAGGCAAGTCAAACGGGAAAGCAAGACAAGGCATGGCAAGGCAAAAGGGCAATGCAAGGCAAGGTAAGGCAAAAACACAAAGCAAAGGCAAGGAAAAAGGGCAAAGAAAGGCAAGGCAAGGAAAGGCAAATGGGCAAAGCAAGGGAAGGCAAGTCAAGGCAAATAGGCAAAGAAAGGAAAGGCAAGGAAAGGCAGAAGGGAAAAGCAAGGTAATGCAAGGCAAAAGGGCAAAGCAAGGCAAGGCAAGGAAAGGGAAAAGGGTAAAGCAAGGTAATGCAAGGTAAATGGGCAAAGCAACGCAAGGCAAGGCAAAAGGGCAAAGCATGGCAAGGGAAGAGAAACGGGTAAAGAAGGGCAGTGCAAGGCAAAATGGCAAAGAAAGGCAAGGCAAGGAAAGGCAAGGCAAAATGAAAAAGCAAGGCAAGGCAAAAGGGCAAAGCAAGGCAAGGCAAGTCAAAAGGTCAAAGCAAGGCAATGCAAGGCAAGGCAAAAGGGCAAAGAAAGGAAAGGCAAAAGGGCAAAGCAAGACAATGCTAGGCAAGTCAAAAGGTCAAAGCAAGGCAATGCAAGAGAGGGCAAAAGGGCAAAGCAAGGCAAGGCAAATGGGGAAAGCAAGGCAAGGCAAGGCAAGGGAAAAGGGAATAGCAAGGCAAGGCAAGGCAAAGCAAAACGGCAAAGCAAGGCAAGGCAAGGCAAAAGGGTAAAGAAAGGGAAGGCAAAGCAAACGGGTAAAGCAAGGCAAGGCAAGGCAAAAAGGCAAAGAAAGGCAAAGAAAAGAAAGGCAAATAGGCAAAGCTAGGCAAGGCAAGTCAAGGCAAAAGGCAAAGAAAGGAAAGGCAAGGAAAGGCAAAACGGAAAAGCAAGGAAAGGTAAGGCAAGGCAAATGGGCAAAGCAAGGCAAGGCAAGGCAAAAGGGCAAAGCATGGTAAGGGAAGAGAAACGGGTAAAGAAGGGCAATGCAAGGCAAGTCTAAAGGGCAAAGCAAGGCAAGGCAAGGCAAGGCAAAAGAGCAAAGCAAGGCAAGACAAGTCAAAAGGGCAAAGCAAGGCAAGGCAAGGAAAGGCAAAAGGGCAAAGCAAGGCAAGGCAAAAGGGCAATACAAGGCAACGCAAAAGGGCAGATCCAGTCAAGGCAACGCAAGGCAAAAGGGCAAAGTAAGGCAAGGTAAGGCAAGGTAAATGGGCAAAGCAAGGCAAGACAAGGCGAAAGTGCAAAGCATGGTAAGGGAAGAGAAACGGGTAAAGAAGGGCAATGCAAGGCAAAAGGGCAAAGAAAGGCAAGGCAAGGCAAAAGAGTAAAGTAAGGCTAGGCAAGGCAAGGCAAAAGGGCAAAGCAAGGAAAGGCAAAAGGGCAAAGCAAGGAAAGGCAAAAGGGCAAAGGAAGACAATGCAAGGCAAGTCTAAAGGGCAAAGCAAGGCAAGGCAATGCAAGGCAAAAGGGCAAAGAAAGGCAAGGAAAGGGAAAGCAAGACAAGGCCAAGTGAAAAAGCAAGGCAAGGCAAAAGAGCAAAGCAAGGCAAGGCAAGGCAAGGCAAAAAGGCAAAGCAAGGAAAGGCAAAAGGGCAAAGCAAGACAATGCAAGGCAAGGCAAAAAGGCAAAGCAAGGAAAGGCAAAAGGGCAAAGCAAGACAATGCAAATGGGGAAAGCAAGGTAATGAAAGGCAAGGGAAAAGGGCAAAGCAAGGCATTGCAAGGTAAAATGGAAAACCAAGGCAAGGCAAGGGAAAAGGGCAAAGCTGAGCAAGGCAAGTCAAACGGGAAAGCAAGACAAGGCATGGCAAGGAAAAAGGGCAATGCAAGGCAAGGTAAGGCAAAAACACAAAGCAAAGGCAAGAAAAAGGGCAAAGAAAGGCAAGGGAAGGCAAGGCAAAAGTGCAAACCAAGGCATGCAAAGGCAACACAAAAGAGCAAAGCAAGGCAAGGCAACGCAAAAGGGCAAAGCAAGGCAAGGCAAAAGGGCAAAGCAAGGCAAGGCAAGGAAAGGGAAAAGGGTAAAGCAAGGTAATGCAAGGCAAAAGGGCAAAGCAAGGCAAGGCAAGGCAAGGGAAAAGGGAATAGCAAGGCAAGGCAAGGCAAGGAAAGGGAAAAGGGTAAAGCAAGGTAATGCAAGGCAAAAGGGCAAAGCAAGGCAAGGCAAGGCAAGGGAAAAGGGAATAGCAAGGCAAGGCAAGGCAAAGCAAAACGGCAAAGCAAGGCAAGGCAAGGCAAAAGGGTAAAGAAAGGGAAGGCACAGCAAACGGGTAAAGCAAGGCAAGTCAAGGCAAAAAGGCAAAGAAAGGCAAAGAAAGGAAAGGCAAATGGGCAAAGCAAGGCAAGGCAAATCAAGGCAAAAAGGCAAAGAAGGGAAAGGCAAGGAAAGGCAAAATGGAAAAACAAGGAAAGGTAAGGCAAGGTAAATGGGTAAAGCAAGGCAAGGCAACGCAAAAGGGCAAAGCAAGGGAAGGCAAAAGTGCAATACAAGGCAACGCAAAAGGGCAGATCCAGTCAAGGCAAGGCAAGGCAAAAAGGCAAAGAAAGGCAAGGCAAAAAGGCAAAGCAAGGCAAGGCAAGGAAAGGCAAATGGGCAAAGCAAGGCAAGGCAAGTCAAGGCAAAAAGGCAAAGAAAGGAAAGGCAAGGAAAGGCAAAAGGGAAAAGCAAGGCAAGGTAAGGCAAAGTAAATGGGCAAAGCAAGGCAAGGCAAGGCAAAAGGGCAAAGCAAGGCAAGGCAAGGAAAGGCAAGAGATAAAAGAAGGGCAAGGAAAGGCAAGGAAAAACGGCAAAGTAAGGCAAGGCAAGGCAAAAGGGCAAAGCAAGGCAAGGCAAATGGGGAAAGCAAGGTAATGAAAGGCAAGGGAAACGGGCAAAGCAAGGCATTGCAAGGTAAAATGGAAAACCAAGGCAAGGCAAGGGAAAAGGGCAAAGCTGAGCAAGGCAAGTCAAACGGGAAAGCAAGACAAGGCATGGCAAGGCAAAAGGGCAATGCAAGGCAAGGTAAGGCAAAAACACAAAGCAAAGGCAAGGAAAAAGGGCAAAGAAAGGCAAGGCAAGGAAAGGCAAATGGGCAAAGCAAGGGAAGGCAAGTCAAGGCAAATAGGCAAAGAAAGGAAAGGCAAGGAAAGGCAGAAGGGAAAAGCAAGGTAATGCAAGGCAAAAGGGCAAAGCAAGGCAAGGCAAGGAAAGGGAAAAGGGTAAAGCAAGGTAATGCAAGGTAAATGGGCAAAGCAACGCAAGGCAAGGCAAAAGGGCAAAGCATGGCAAGGGAAGAGAAACGGGTAAAGAAGGGCAATGCAAGGCAAAATGGCAAAGAAAGGCAAGGCAAGGAAAGGCAAGGCAAAATGAAAAAGCAAGGCAAGGCAAAAGGGCAAAGCAAGGCAAGGCAAGTCAAAAGGTCAAAGCAAGGCAATGCAAGGCAAGGCAAAAGGGCAAAGAAAGGAAAGGCAAAAGGGCAAAGCAAGACAATGCTAGGCAAGTCAAAAGGTCAAAGCAAGGCAATGCAAGAGAGGGCAAAAGGGCAAAGCAAGGCAAGGCAAATGGGGAAAGCAAGGCAAGGCAAGGCAAGGGAAAAGGGAATAGCAAGGCAAGGCAAGGCAAAGCAAAACGGCAAAGCAAGGCAAGGCAAGGCAAAAGGTTAAAGAAAGGGAAGGCAAAGCAAACGGGTAAAGCAAGGCAAGGCAAGGCAAGGCAAAAAGGCAAAGAAAGGCAAAGAAAAGAAAGGCAAATAGGCAAAGCTAGGCAAGGCAAGTCAAGGCAAAAGGCAAAGAAAGGAAAGGCAAGGAAAGGCAAAACGGAAAAGCAAGGAAAGGTAAGGCAAGGCAAATGGGCAAAGCAAGGCAAGGCAAGGCAAAAGGGCAAAGCATGGTAAGGGAAGAGAAACGGATAAAGAAGGGCAATGCAAGGCAAGTCTAAAGGGCAAAGCAAGGCAAGGCAAGGCAAGGCAAAGCAAATGGGTAAAGCAAGGCAATGCAAGGCAAAAGGGCAAAGCAAGGCAAGGCAAGGAAAGGCAAGGCAAGGCCAAGTGAAAAAGCAAGACAAGGCAAAAGAGCATAGAAAGGCAAGGCAAGGCATGGCAAAAAGGCAAAGCAAGGAAAGGCAAAAGGGCAAAGCAAGACAATGCAAGGCAAGGCAAAAGAGCAAAGCAAGGCAAGGTAAGGCAAAAGGGCAAAGCAAGGCAAGGCAAGGAAAGCCAAAAGAGAAAAGAAGGGCAAGGCAAGGCAAGGCAAAAGGGCAAAGAAAGTGAAGGCAAAGCAAGGCTAGGCAAAAAAGGCGAAGAAAGGCAAGGCAAGGAAAGGCAAAAGGGAAAAGCAAGGCAAAGCAAGGCAAAAGGGCAAAGTTAAGCAAGGCAAGTCAAAAGGGAAAGCAAGAGTACGGAAGGCAAGGCAAAATGGCAAAGCAATGAAAGGCAAAAATGCAAAAGCAAGGCAAGGCAAAAGGGCAAAGAAAGGCAAGGGAAGGCAAGGCAAAAGTGCAAACCAAGGCATGCAAAGGCAACACAAAACAGCAAAGCAAGGCAAGGCAACGCAAAAGGGCAAAGCAAGGCAAGGCAAAAGGGCAAGGCAAGGCAAGGAAAGGGAAAAGGGTAAAGCAAGGTAATGCAAGGCAAAAGGGCAAAACAAGGCAAGGCAAGGCAAAAGGGAATAGCAAGGCAAGGCAAGGCAAAGCAAAACGGCAAAGCAAGGCAAGGCAAGGCAAAAGGGTAAAGAAAGGGAAGGCAAAGCAAACGGGTAAAGCAAGGCAAGGCAAGGCAAAAAGGCAAAGAAAGGCAAGGCAAGGAAAGGCAAATGGGCAAAGCAAGGCAAGGCAAGTCAAGGCAAAAAGGCAAAGAAAGGAAAGGCAAGGAAAGGCAAAAGGGAAAAGCAAGGCAAGGTAAGGCAAGGTAAAGAAAGGCAAAGAAAGGAAAGGCCAGGGAAGGCAAAAGGGCAAAGCATGGCAAGGGAAGAGAAACGGGTAAAGAAGGGCAATGCAAGGCAAAAGGGCAAAGAAAGGCAAGGCAAGGCATAAGAGCAAAGTAAGGCTAGGCAAGGCAAGGCGAAAGGGCAAAGCAAGGAAAGGCAAAAGGGCAAAGCAAGACAATGCAAGGCAAGTTTAAAGGGCAAGGCAAGGCAAGGCAAGGCAAGACAAAAGGGCAAAGTAAGGCAAGGCAAATGGGGAAAGCAAGGTAATGAAAGGCAAGGGAAAAGGGCAAAGCAAGGCAAGACAAGTCAAAAGGGCAAAGCAAGGCAAGGCAAGGAAAGGCAAAAGGGCAAAGAAAGGCAAGGGAAAAGGGCAATACAAGGCAACGCAAAAGGGCAGATCCAGTCAAGGCAAGGCTAGGGAAAAGGGCTAAGTAAGGCAAGGCAAGTAGAAAAGGGAAAGGAAGACAAGCAAGGCAAGGCAAAAGGGCAATGCAATGCAAGGGAAGGCAAGGGAAAAGTGAAAGTAAGACAATGCAAGGGAAGGCAAAAGGGCAAAGCTAGGTAAGAGAAGACAAAAACGCAAAGAATGGCAAGGTAAAAGGGCAAAGAAAGGCAATGGAAGACAAGACAAACGGGGAAACCAAGGCATGCAAAGGCAACACAAAAGAGCAAAGCAAGGCAAAAGGGCAAAGCAAAAGGGCAAAGCAAGGCAAGGCAAAAGGGCAAAGCAAGGCAAGGCAACGAAAGGCAAAAGATAAAAGAAGGGCAAGGCAAGGCAAGGCAAAACGGCAAAGTAAGGCAAGGCAAGGCAAAAGGGCAAAGCAAGGCAAGGCAAGACAAGTCAAAAGGGCAAAGCAAGGCAAGGCAAGGAAAGGCAAAAGGGCAAAGCAAGGCAAGGCAAAAGGGCAATACAAGGCAACGCAAAAGGGCAGATCCAGTCAAGGCAACGCAAGGCAAAAGGGCAAAGTAAGGCAAGGTAAGGCAAGGTAAATGGGCAAAGCAAGGCAAGGCAAGGCAAAAGGGCAAAGCATGGTAAGGGAAGAGAAACGGGTAAAGAAGGGCAATGCAAGGCAAAAGGGCAAAGAAAGGGAAGGTAAGGCAAAAGAGCAAAGTAAGGTTAGGCAAGGCAAGGCAAAAGGGCAAAGCAAGGTAAGGCAAAAGGGCAAAGGAAGACAATGCAAGGCAAGTCTAAACGGCAAAGCAAGGCAAGGCAAGGCAAGGCAAAAGGGCAAAGCAAGGCAAGGCAAATGAGGAAAGCAATGCAATGAAAGGCAAGGGAAAAGGGCAAAGCAAGGCATGGCAAGGCATAAAGGCAAACCAAGGCAAGGCTAGGCAAAAGGGCAAAGCTAAGCAAGGAAAGTCAAAAGGGAAAGCAAGAGAAGGCAAGGCATGGCAAAAGGGCAATGCAAGGCAAGGTAAGGCAAAAACGCAAAGCAAGGCAAGGCAAAATGGCAAAGCAAGGCAAGGCAAAGCAAACGGGTAAAGCAAGGCAATGCAAGGCAAAAGGGCAAAGAAAGGCAAGGCAAGGAAAAGCAAGACAAGGCCAAGTGAAAAAGCAAGGCAAGGCAAAATCGCAAAGCAAGGCAAGGCAAGGCAAGGCAAAAAGGCAAAGCAAGGAAAGGCAAAAGGGCAAAGCAAGACAATGCATGGCAAGGCAAAAGGGCAAAGAAAGTCAAGGGAAGGCAAGGCAAAAGGGCAAAGTAAGGTAAGGAAACACAAAAGAGCAAAGCAAGGCAAGGCAAGACAAAAGGGCAAAGCAAGGCAAGGCAAGGAAAGGCAAGAGAGAAAAGAAGGGCAAGGAAAGGCAAGGCAAAACGGCAAAGTAAGGCAAGGCAAGGCAAAAGGGCAAAGCAAGGCAAGGCAAATGGGGAAAGCAAGGTAATGAAAGGCAAGGGAAAAGGGCAAAGCAAGGCATTGCAAGATGAAATGGAAAACCAAGGCAAGGCAAGGGAAAAGGGCAAAGCTGAGCAAGGCAAGTCAAACGAGAAAGCAAGACAAGGCATGGAAAGGCAAAAGGGCAATGCAAGGCAAGGTAAGGCAAAAACCCAAAGCAAAGGCAAGGAAAAAGGGCAAAGAAAGGCAAGGGAAGGCAAGGCACAAGTGCAAACCAAGGCATGCAAAGGCAACACAAAAGAGCAAAGCAAGGCAAGGCAACGCAAAAGGGCAAAGCAAGGCAAGGCAAAAGGGCAAAGCAAGGCAAGGCAAGGAAAGGGAAAAGTGTAAAGCAAGGTAATGCAAGGCAGAAGGGCAAAGCAAGGCAAGGCAAGGCAAGGCAAAAGGGTAAAGAAAGGGAAGGCAAAGCAAACGGGTAAAGCAAGGCAAGTCAATGCAAAAAGGCAAAGAAAGGCAAAGAAAGGAAAGGCAAATGGGCAAAGCAAGGCAAGGCAAATCAAGGCAAAAAGGCAAAGAAGGGAAAGGCAAGGAAAGGCAAAACGGAAAAGGAAGGAAAGGTAAGGCAAGGTAAATGGGCAAAGCAAGGCAAGTCAAGGCAAAAAGGCAAAGAAAGGAAAGGCAAGGCAAGGCAAAAGGGCAATGCAATGCAAGGGAAGGCAAGGGAAAAGTGAAAGTAAGACAATGCAATGGAAGGCAAAAGGGCAAAGCTAGGCAAGAGAAGACAAAAACGCAAAGAATGGCAAGGCAAAAGGGCAAAGAAAGGCAATGGAAGACAAGACAAATGGGGAAACCAAGGCATGCAAAGGCAACACAAAAGAGCAAAGCAAGGCAAAAGGGCAAAGCAAAAGGGCAAAGCAAGGCAAGGCAAAAGGGCAAAGCAAGGCAAGGCAACGAAAGGCAAAAGATAAAAGAAGGGCAAGGCAAGGCAAGGCAAAACGGCAAAGTAAGGCAAGGCAAGGCAAAAGGGCAAAGCAAGGCAAGGCAAGGCAAGGCAAAAGAGCAAAGCAAGGCAAGACAAGGCAAAAGAGCAAAGCAAGGCAAGACAAGTCAAAAGGGCAAAGCAAGGCAAGGCAAGGAAAGGCAAAAGGGCAAAGCAAGGCAAGGCAAAAGGGCAATACAAGGCAACGCAAAAGGGCAGATCCAGTCAAGGCAACGCAAGGCAAAAGGGCAAAGTAAGGCAAGGTAAGGCAAGGTAAATGGGCAAAGCAAGGCAAGACAAGGCGAAAGTGCAAAGCATGGTAAGGGAAGAGAAACGGGTAAAGAAGGGCAATGCAAGGCAAAAGGGCAAAGCAAGGCAAGGCAAGGCAAAAGGGCAAAGCAAGGCAAGGCAAGGCAAAAGAGTAAAGTAAGGCTAGGCAAGGCAAGGCAAAAGGGCAAAGCAAGGAAAGGCAAAAGGGCAAAGAAAGGAAAGGCAAAAGGGCAAAGGAAGACAATGCAAGGCAAGTCTAAACGGCAAAGCAAGGCAAGGCAAGGCAAGGCAAAAGGGCAAAGCAAGGCAAGGCAAAGCAAACGGGTAAAGCAAGGCAATACAAGGCAAAAGGGCAAAGAAAGGCAAGGAAAGGGAAAGCAAGACAAGGCCAAGTGAAAAAGCAAGGCAAGGCAAAAGAGCAAAGCAAGGCAAGGCAAGGCAAGGCAAAAAGGCAAAGCAAGGAAAGGCAAAAGGGCAAAGCAAGACAATGCAAGGCAAGGCAAAAAGGCAAAGCAAGGAAAGGCAAAAGGGCAAAGCAAGACAATGCAAATGGGGAAAGCAAGGTAATGAAAGGCAAGGGAAAAGGGCAAAGCAAGGCATTGCAAGGTAAAATGGAAAACCAAGGCAAGGCAAGGGAAAAGGGCAAAGCTGAGCAAGGCAAGTCAAACGGGAAAGCAAGACAAGGCATGGCAAGGAAAAAGGGCAATGCAAGGCAAGGTAAGGCAAAAACACAAAGCAAAGGCAAGAAAAAGGGCAAAGAAAGGCAAGGGAAGGCAAGGCAAAAGTGCAAACCAAGGCATGCAAAGGCAACACAAAAGAGCAAAGCAAGGCAAGGCAACGCAAAAGGGCAAAGCAAGGCAAGGCAAAAGGGCAAAGCAAGGCAAGGTAAGGCAAAAACACAAAGCAAAGGCAAGGAAAAAGGGCAAAGAAAGGCAAGGCAAGGAAAGGCAAATGGGCAAAGCAAGGGAAGGCAAGTCAAGGCAAATAGGCAAAGAAAGGAAAGGCAAGGAAAGGCAGAAGGGAAAAGCAAGGTAATGCAAGGCAAAAGGGCAAAGCAAGGCAAGGCAAGGAAAGGGAAAAGGGTAAAGCAAGGTAATGCAAGGTAAATGGGCAAAGCAACGCAAGGCAAGGCAAAAGGGCAAAGCATGGCAAGGGAAGAGAAACGGGTAAAGAAGGGCAGTGCAAGGCAAAATGGCAAAGAAAGGCAAGGCAAGGAAAGGCAAGGCAAAATGAAAAAGCAAGGCAAGGCAAAAGGGCAAAGCAAGGCAAGGCAAGTCAAAAGGTCAAAGCAAGGCAATGCAAGGCAAGGCAAAAGGGCAAAGAAAGGAAAGGCAAAAGGGCAAAGCAAGACAATGCTAGGCAAGTCAAAAGGTCAAAGCAAGGCAATGCAAGAGAGGGCAAAAGGGCAAAGCAAGGCAAGGCAAATGGGGAAAGCAAGGCAAGGCAAGGCAAGGGAAAAGGGAATAGCAAGGCAAGGCAAGGCAAAGCAAAACGGCAAAGCAAGGCAAGGCAAGGCAAAAGGGTAAAGAAAGGGAAGGCAAAGCAAACGGGTAAAGCAAGGCAAGGCAAGGCAAAAAGGCAAAGAAAGGCAAAGAAAAGAAAGGCAAATAGGCAAAGCTAGGCAAGGCAAGTCAAGGCAAAAGGCAAAGAAAGGAAAGGCAAGGAAAGGCAAAACGGAAAAGCAAGGAAAGGTAAGGCAAGGCAAATGGGCAAAGCAAGGCAAGGCAAGGCAAAAGGGCAAAGCATGGTAAGGGAAGAGAAACGGGTAAAGAAGGGCAATGCAAGGCAAGTCTAAAGGGCAAAGCAAGGCAAGGCAAGGCAAGGCAAAAGAGCAAAGCAAGGCAAGACAAGTCAAAAGGGCAAAGCAAGGCAAGGCAAGGAAAGGCAAAAGGGCAAATCAAGGCAAGGCAAAAGGGCAATACAAGGCAACGCAAAAGGGCAGATCCAGTCAAGGCAACGCAAGGCAAAAGGGCAAAGTAAGGCAAGGTAAGGCAAGGTAAATGGGCAAAGCAAGGCAAGACAAGGCGAAAGTGCAAAGCATGGTAAGGGAAGAGAAACGGGTAAAGAAGGGCAATGCAAGGCAAAAGGGCAAAGAAAGGCAAGGCAAGGCAAAAGAGTAAAGTAAGGCTAGGCAAGGCAAGGCAAAAGGGCAAAGCAAGGAAAGGCAAAAGGGCAAAGAAAGGAAAGGCAAAAGGGCAAAGGAAGACAATGCAAGGCAAGTCTAAAGGGCAAAGCAAGGCAAGGCAATGCAAGGCAAAAGGGCAAAGAAAGGCAAGGAAAGGGAAAGCAAGACAAGGCCAAGTGAAAAAGCAAGGCAAGGCAAAAGAGCAAAGCAAGGCAAGGCAAGGCAAGGCAAAAAGGCAAAGCAAGGAAAGGCAAAAGGGCAAAGCAAGACAATGCAAGGCAAGGCAAAAAGGCAAAGCAAGGAAAGGCAAAAGGGCAAAGCAAGACAATGCAAATGGGGAAAGCAAGGTAATGAAAGGCAAGGGAAAAGGGCAAAGCAAGGCATTGCAAGGTAAAATGGAAAACCAAGGCAAGGCAAGGGAAAAGGGCAAAGCTGAGCAAGGCAAGTCAAACGGGAAAGCAAGACAAGGCATGGCAAGGAAAAAGGGCAATGCAAGGCAAGGTAAGGCAAAAACACAAAGCAAAGGCAAGAAAAAGGGCAAAGAAAGGCAAGGGAAGGCAAGGCAAAAGTGCAAACCAAGGCATGCAAAGGCAACACAAAAGAGCAAAGCAAGGCAAGGCAACGCAAAAGGGCAAAGCAAGGCAAGGCAAAAGGGCAAAGCAAGGCAAGGCAAGGAAAGGGAAAAGGGTAAAGCAAGGTAATGCAAGGCAAAAGGGCAAAGCAAGGCAAGGCAAGGCAAGGGAAAAGGGAATAGCAAGGCAAGGCAAGGCAAGGAAAGGGAAAAGGGTAAAGCAAGGTAATGCAAGGCAAAAGGGCAAAGCAAGGCAAGGCAAGGCAAGGGAAAAGGGAATAGCAAGGCAAGGCAAGGCAAAGCAAAACGGCAAAGCAAGGCAAGGCAAGGCAAAAGGGTAAAGAAAGGGAAGGCACAGCAAACGGGTAAAGCAAGGCAAGTCAAGGCAAAAAGGCAAAGAAAGGCAAAGAAAGGAAAGGCAAATGGGCAAAGCAAGGCAAGGCAAATCAAGGCAAAAAGGCAAAGAAGGGAAAGGCAAGGAAAGGCAAAATGGAAAAACAAGGAAAGGTAAGGCAAGGTAAATGGGTAAAGCAAGGCAAGGCAACGCAAAAGGGCAAAGCAAGGGAAGGCAAAAGTGCAATACAAGGCAACGCAAAAGGGCAGATCCAGTCAAGGCAAGGCAAGGCAAAAAGGCAAAGAAAGGCAAGGCAAAAAGGCAAAGCAAGGCAAGGCAAGGAAAGGCAAATGGGCAAAGCAAGGCAAGGCAAGTCAAGGCAAAAAGGCAAAGAAAGGAAAGGCAAGGAAAGGCAAAAGGGAAAAGCAAGGCAAGGTAAGGCAAAGTAAATGGGCAAAGCAAGGCAAGGCAAGGCAAAAGGGCAAAGCAAGGCAAGGCAAGGAAAGGCAAGAGATAAAAGAAGGGCAAGGAAAGGCAAGGAAAAACGGCAAAGTAAGGCAAGGCAAGGCAAAAGGGCAAAGCAAGGCAAGGCAAATGGGGAAAGCAAGGTAATGAAAGGCAAGGGAAACGGGCAAAGCAAGGCATTGCAAGGTAAAATGGAAAACCAAGGCAAGGCAAGGGAAAAGGGCAAAGCTGAGCAAGGCAAGTCAAACGGGAAAGCAAGACAAGGCATGGCAAGGCAAAAGGGCAATGCAAGGCAAGGTAAGGCAAAAACACAAAGCAAAGGCAAGGAAAAAGGGCAAAGAAAGGCAAGGCAAGGAAAGGCAAATGGGCAAAGCAAGGGAAGGCAAGTCAAGGCAAATAGGCAAAGAAAGGAAAGGCAAGGAAAGGCAGAAGGGAAAAGCAAGGTAATGCAAGGCAAAAGGGCAAAGCAAGGCAAGGCAAGGAAAGGGAAAAGGGTAAAGCAAGGTAATGCAAGGTAAATGGGCAAAGCAACGCAAGGCAAGGCAAAAGGGCAAAGCATGGCAAGGGAAGAGAAACGGGTAAAGAAGGGCAATGCAAGGCAAAATGGCAAAGAAAGGCAAGGCAAGGAAAGGCAAGGCAAAATGAAAAAGCAAGGCAAGGCAAAAGGGCAAAGCAAGGCAAGGCAAGTCAAAAGGTCAAAGCAAGGCAATGCAAGGCAAGGCAAAAGGGCAAAGAAAGGAAAGGCAAAAGGGCAAAGCAAGACAATGCTAGGCAAGTCAAAAGGTCAAAGCAAGGCAATGCAAGAGAGGGCAAAAGGGCAAAGCAAGGCAAGGCAAATGGGGAAAGCAAGGCAAGGCAAGGCAAGGGAAAAGGGAATAGCAAGGCAAGGCAAGGCAAAGCAAAACGGCAAAGCAAGGCAAGGCAAGGCAAAAGGTTAAAGAAAGGGAAGGCAAAGCAAACGGGTAAAGCAAGGCAAGGCAAGGCAAAAAGGCAAAGAAAGGCAAAGAAAAGAAAGGCAAATAGGCAAAGCTAGGCAAGGCAAGTCAAGGCAAAAGGCAAAGAAAGGAAAGGCAAGGAAAGGCAAAACGGAAAAGCAAGGAAAGGTAAGGCAAGGCAAATGGGCAAAGCAAGGCAAGGCAAGGCAAAAGGGCAAAGCATGGTAAGGGAAGAGAAACGGATAAAGAAGGGCAATGCAAGGCAAGTCTAAAGGGCAAAGCAAGGCAAGGCAAGGCAAGGCAAAGCAAATGGGTAAAGCAAGGCAATGCAAGGCAAAAGGGCAAAGCAAGGCAAGGCAAGGAAAGGCAAGGCAAGGCCAAGTGAAAAAGCAAGACAAGGCAAAAGAGCATAGAAAGGCAAGGCAAGGCATGGCAAAAAGGCAAAGCAAGGAAAGGCAAAAGGGCAAAGCAAGACAATGCAAGGCAAGGCAAAAGAGCAAAGCAAGGCAAGGTAAGGCAAAAGGGCAAAGCAAGGCAAGGCAAGGAAAGCCAAAAGAGAAAAGAAGGGCAAGGCAAGGCAAGGCAAAAGGGCAAAGAAAGTGAAGGCAAAGCAAGCGGGTAAAGCAAGGCAAGGCTAGGCAAAAAAGGCGAAGAAAGGCAAGGCAAGGAAAGGCAAAAGGGAAAAGCAAGGCAAAGCAAGGCAAAAGGGCAAAGTTAAGCAAGGCAAGTCAAAAGGGAAAGCAAGAGTACGGAAGGCAAGGCAAAATGGCAAAGCAATGAAAGGCAAAAATGCAAAAGCAAGGCAAGGCAAAAGGGCAAAGAAAGGCAAGGGAAGGCAAGGCAAAAGTGCAAACCAAGGCATGCAAAGGCAACACAAAACAGCAAAGCAAGGCAAGGCAACGCAAAAGGGCAAAGCAAGGCAAGGCAAAAGGGCAAGGCAAGGCAAGGAAAGGGAAAAGGGTAAAGCAAGGTAATGCAAGGCAAAAGGGCAAAACAAGGCAAGGCAAGGCAAAAGGGAATAGCAAGGCAAGGCAAGGCAAAGCAAAACGGCAAAGCAAGGCAAGGCAAGGCAAAAGGGTAAAGAAAGGGAAGGCAAAGCAAACGGGTAAAGCAAGGCAAGGCAAGGCAAAAAGGCAAAGAAAGGCAAGGCAAGGAAAGGCAAATGGGCAAAGCAAGGCAAGGCAAGTCAAGGCAAAAAGGCAAAGAAAGGAAAGGCAAGGAAAGGCAAAAGGGAAAAGCAAGGCAAGGTAAGGCAAGGTAAAGAAAGGCAAAGAAAGGAAAGGCCAGGGAAGGCAAAAGGGCAAAGCATGGCAAGGGAAGAGAAACGGGTAAAGAAGGGCAATGCAAGGCAAAAGGGCAAAGAAAGGCAAGGCAAGGCATAAGAGCAAAGTAAGGCTAGGCAAGGCAAGGCGAAAGGGCAAAGCAAGGAAAGGCAAAAGGGCAAAGCAAGACAATGCAAGGCAAGTTTAAAGGGCAAGGCAAGGCAAGGCAAGGCAAGACAAAAGGGCAAAGTAAGGCAAGGCAAATGGGGAAAGCAAGGTAATGAAAGGCAAGGGAAAAGGGCAAAGCAAGGCAAGACAAGTCAAAAGGGCAAAGCAAGGCAAGGCAAGGAAAGGCAAAAGGGCAAAGAAAGGCAAGGGAAAAGGGCAATACAAGGCAACGCAAAAGGGCAGATCCAGTCAAGGCAAGGCTAGGGAAAAGGGCTAAGTAAGGCAAGGCAAGTAGAAAAGGGAAAGGAAGACAAGCAAGGCAAGGCAAAAGGGCAATGCAATGCAAGGGAAGGCAAGGGAAAAGTGAAAGTAAGACAATGCAAGGGAAGGCAAAAGGGCAAAGCTAGGTAAGAGAAGACAAAAACGCAAAGAATGGCAAGGTAAAAGGGCAAAGAAAGGCAATGGAAGACAAGACAAACGGGGAAACCAAGGCATGCAAAGGCAACACAAAAGAGCAAAGCAAGGCAAAAGGGCAAAGCAAAAGGGCAAAGCAAGGCAAGGCAAAAGGGCAAAGCAAGGCAAGGCAACGAAAGGCAAAAGATAAAAGAAGGGCAAGGCAAGGCAAGGCAAAACGGCAAAGTAAGGCAAGGCAAGGCAAAAGGGCAAAGCAAGGCAAGGCAAGACAAGTCAAAAGGGCAAAGCAAGGCAAGGCAAGGAAAGGCAAAAGGGCAAAGCAAGGCAAGGCAAAAGGGCAATACAAGGCAACGCAAAAGGGCAGATCCAGTCAAGGCAACGCAAGGCAAAAGGGCAAAGTAAGGCAAGGTAAGGCAAGGTAAATGGGCAAAGCAAGGCAAGGCAAGGCAAAAGGGCAAAGCATGGTAAGGGAAGAGAAACGGGTAAAGAAGGGCAATGCAAGGCAAAAGGGCAAAGAAAGGGAAGGTAAGGCAAAAGAGCAAAGTAAGGTTAGGCAAGGCAAGGCAAAAGGGCAAAGCAAGGTAAGGCAAAAGGGCAAAGGAAGACAATGCAAGGCAAGTCTAAACGGCAAAGCAAGGCAAGGCAAGGCAAGGCAAAAGGGCAAAGCAAGGCAAGGCAAATGAGGAAAGCAATGCAATGAAAGGCAAGGGAAAAGGGCAAAGCAAGGCATGGCAAGGCATAAAGGCAAACCAAGGCAAGGCTAGGCAAAAGGGCAAAGCTAAGCAAGGAAAGTCAAAAGGGAAAGCAAGAGAAGGCAAGGCATGGCAAAAGGGCAATGCAAGGCAAGGTAAGGCAAAAACGCAAAGCAAGGCAAGGCAAAATGGCAAAGCAAGGCAAGGCAAAGCAAACGGGTAAAGCAAGGCAATGCAAGGCAAAAGGGCAAAGAAAGGCAAGGCAAGGAAAAGCAAGACAAGGCCAAGTGAAAAAGCAAGGCAAGGCAAAATCGCAAAGCAAGGCAAGGCAAGGCAAGGCAAAAAGGCAAAGCAAGGAAAGGCAAAAGGGCAAAGCAAGACAATGCATGGCAAGGCAAAAGGGCAAAGAAAGTCAAGGGAAGGCAAGGCAAAAGGGCAAAGTAAGGTAAGGAAACACAAAAGAGCAAAGCAAGGCAAGGCAAGACAAAAGGGCAAAGCAAGGCAAGGCAAGGAAAGGCAAGAGAGAAAAGAAGGGCAAGGAAAGGCAAGGCAAAACGGCAAAGTAAGGCAAGGCAAGGCAAAAGGGCAAAGCAAGGCAAGGCAAATGGGGAAAGCAAGGTAATGAAAGGCAAGGGAAAAGGGCAAAGCAAGGCATTGCAAGATGAAATGGAAAACCAAGGCAAGGCAAGGGAAAAGGGCAAAGCTGAGCAAGGCAAGTCAAACGAGAAAGCAAGACAAGGCATGGAAAGGCAAAAGGGCAATGCAAGGCAAGGTAAGGCAAAAACCCAAAGCAAAGGCAAGGAAAAAGGGCAAAGAAAGGCAAGGGAAGGCAAGGCACAAGTGCAAACCAAGGCATGCAAAGGCAACACAAAAGAGCAAAGCAAGGCAAGGCAACGCAAAAGGGCAAAGCAAGGCAAGGCAAAAGGGCAAAGCAAGGCAAGGCAAGGAAAGGGAAAAGTGTAAAGCAAGGTAATGCAAGGCAGAAGGGCAAAGCAAGGCAAGGCAAGGCAAGGCAAAAGGGTAAAGAAAGGGAAGGCAAAGCAAACGGGTAAAGCAAGGCAAGTCAATGCAAAAAGGCAAAGAAAGGCAAAGAAAGGAAAGGCAAATGGGCAAAGCAAGGCAAGGCAAATCAAGGCAAAAAGGCAAAGAAGGGAAAGGCAAGGAAAGGCAAAACGGAAAAGGAAGGAAAGGTAAGGCAAGGTAAATGGGCAAAGCAAGGCAAGTCAAGGCAAAAAGGCAAAGAAAGGAAAGGCAAGGCAAGGCAAAAGGGCAATGCAATGCAAGGGAAGGCAAGGGAAAAGTGAAAGTAAGACAATGCAATGGAAGGCAAAAGGGCAAAGCTAGGCAAGAGAAGACAAAAACGCAAAGAATGGCAAGGCAAAAGGGCAAAGAAAGGCAATGGAAGACAAGACAAATGGGGAAACCAAGGCATGCAAAGGCAACACAAAAGAGCAAAGCAAGGCAAAAGGGCAAAGCAAAAGGGCAAAGCAAGGCAAGGCAAAAGGGCAAAGCAAGGCAAGGCAACGAAAGGCAAAAGATAAAAGAAGGGCAAGGCAAGGCAAGGCAAAACGGCAAAGTAAGGCAAGGCAAGGCAAAAGGGCAAAGCAAGGCAAGGCAAGGCAAGGCAAAAGAGCAAAGCAAGGCAAGACAAGGCAAAAGAGCAAAGCAAGGCAAGACAAGTCAAAAGGGCAAAGCAAGGCAAGGCAAGGAAAGGCAAAAGGGCAAAGCAAGGCAAGGCAAAAGGGCAATACAAGGCAACGCAAAAGGGCAGATCCAGTCAAGGCAACGCAAGGCAAAAGGGCAAAGTAAGGCAAGGTAAGGCAAGGTAAATGGGCAAAGCAAGGCAAGACAAGGCGAAAGTGCAAAGCATGGTAAGGGAAGAGAAACGGGTAAAGAAGGGCAATGCAAGGCAAAAGGGCAAAGCAAGGCAAGGCAAGGCAAAAGGGCAAAGCAAGGCAAGGCAAGGCAAAAGAGTAAAGTAAGGCTAGGCAAGGCAAGGCAAAAGGGCAAAGCAAGGAAAGGCAAAAGGGCAAAGAAAGGAAAGGCAAAAGGGCAAAGGAAGACAATGCAAGGCAAGTCTAAACGGCAAAGCAAGGCAAGGCAAGGCAAGGCAAAAGGGCAAAGCAAGGCAAGGCAAAAGGGCAAAGCAAGGCAAGGCAAGGAAAGGGAAAAGGGTAAAGCAAGGTAATGCAAGGCAAAAGGGCAAAGCAAGGCAAGGCAAGGCAAAAGAGTAAAGTAAGGCTAGGCAAGGCAAGGCAAAAGGGCAAAGCAAGGAAAGGCAAAAGGGCAAAGAAAGGAAAGGCAAAAGGGCAAAGGAAGACAATGCAAGGCAAGTCTAAACGGCAAAGCAAGGCAAGGCAAGGCAAGGCAAAAGGGCAAAGCAAGGCAAGGCAAAAGGGCAAAGCAAGGCAAGGCAAGGAAAGGGAAAAGGGTAAAGCAAGGCAATACAAGGCAAAAGGGCAAAGAAAGGCAAGGAAAGGGAAAGCAAGACAAGGCCAAGTGAAAAAGCAAGGCAAGGCAAAAGAGCAAAGCAAGGCAAGGCAAGGCAAGGCAAAAAGGCAAAGCAAGGAAAGGCAAAAGGGCAAAGCAAGACAATGCAAGGCAAGGCAAAAAGGCAAAGCAAGGAAAGGCAAAAGGGCAAAGCAAGACAATGCAAATGGGGAAAGCAAGGTAATGAAAGGCAAGGGAAAAGGGCAAAGCAAGGCATTGCAAGGTAAAATGGAAAACCAAGGCAAGGCAAGGGAAAAGGGCAAAGCTGAGCAAGGCAAGTCAAACGGGAAAGCAAGACAAGGCATGGCAAGGAAAAAGGGCAATGCAAGGCAAGGTAAGGCAAAAACACAAAGCAAAGGCAAGAAAAAGGGCAAAGAAAGGCAAGGGAAGGCAAGGCAAAAGTGCAAACCAAGGCATGCAAAGGCAACACAAAAGAGCAAAGCAAGGCAAGGCAACGCAAAAGGGCAAAGCAAGGCAAGGCAAAAGGGCAAAGCAAGGCAAGGCAAGGAAAGGGAAAAGGGTAAAGCAAGGTAATGCAAGGCAAAAGGGCAAAGCAAGGCAAGGCAAGGCAAGGGAAAAGGGAATAGCAAGGCAAGGCAAGGCAAGGAAAGGGAAAAGGGTAAAGCAAGGTAATGCAAGGCAAAAGGGCAAAGCAAGGCAAGGCAAGGCAAGGGAAAAGGGAATAGCAAGGCAAGGCAAGGCAAAGCAAAACGGCAAAGCAAGGCAAGGCAAGGCAAAAGGGTAAAGAAAGGGAAGGCACAGCAAACGGGTAAAGCAAGGCAAGTCAAGGCAAAAAGGCAAAGAAAGGCAAAGAAAGGAAAGGCAAATGGGCAAAGCAAGGCAAGGCAAATCAAGGCAAAAAGGCAAAGAAGGGAAAGGCAAGGAAAGGCAAAATGGAAAAACAAGGAAAGGTAAGGCAAGGTAAATGGGTAAAGCAAGGCAAGGCAACGCAAAAGGGCAAAGCAAGGGAAGGCAAAAGTGCAATACAAGGCAACGCAAAAGGGCAGATCCAGTCAAGGCAAGGCAAGGCAAAAAGGCAAAGAAAGGCAAGGCAAAAAGGCAAAGCAAGGCAAGGCAAGGAAAGGCAAATGGGCAAAGCAAGGCAAGGCAAGTCAAGGCAAAAAGGCAAAGAAAGGAAAGGCAAGGAAAGGCAAAAGGGAAAAGCAAGGCAAGGTAAGGCAAAGTAAATGGGCAAAGCAAGGCAAGGCAAGGCAAAAGGGCAAAGCAAGGCAAGGCAAGGAAAGGCAAGAGATAAAAGAAGGGCAAGGAAATGCAAGGAAAAACGGCAAAGTAAGGCAAGGCAAGGCAAAAGGGCAAAGCAAGGCAAGGCAAATGGGGAAAGCAAGGTAATGAAAGGCAAGGGAAACGGGCAAAGCAAGGCATTGCAAGGTAAAATGGAAAACCAAGGCAAGGCAAGGGAAAAGGGCAAAGCTGAGCAAGGCAAGTCAAACGGGAAAGCAAGACAAGGCATGGCAAGGCAAAAGGGCAATGCAAGGCAAGGTAAGGCAAAAACACAAAGCAAAGGCAAGGAAAAAGGGCAAAGAAAGGCAAGGCAAGGAAAGGCAAATGGGCAAAGCAAGGGAAGGCAAGTCAAGGCAAATAGGCAAAGAAAGGAAAGGCAAGGAAAGGCAGAAGGGAAAAGCAAGGTAATGCAAGGCAAAAGGGCAAAGCAAGGCAAGGCAAGGAAAGGGAAAAGGGTAAAGCAAGGTAATGCAAGGCAAATGGGCAAAGCAACGCAAGGCAAGGCAAAAGGGCAAAGCATGGCAAGGGAAGAGAAACGGGTAAAGAAGGGCAATGCAAGGCAAAATGCAAAGAAAGGCAAGGCAAGGAAAGGCAAGGCAAAATGAAAAAGCAAGGCAAGGCAAAAGGGCAAAGCAAGGCAAGGCAAGGCAAAAGAGCAAAGCAAGACAATGCTAGGCAAGTCAAAAGGTCAAAGCAAGGCAATGCAAGAGAAGGCAAAAGGGCAAAGCAAGGCAAGGCAAATGGGGAAAGCAAGGCAAGGCAAGGCAAGGGGAAAGGGAATAGCAAGGCAAGGCAAGGCAAAGCAAAACGACAAAGCAAGGCAAGGCAAGGCAAAAGGGTAAAGAAAGGGAAGGCAAAGCAAACGGGTAAAGCAAGGCAAGGCTAGGCAAAAAGGCAAAGAAAGGCAAAGAAAGGAAAGGCAAATAGGCAAAGCTAGGCAAGGCAAGTCAAGGCAAAAGACAAAGAAAGGAAAGGCAAGGAAAGGCAAAACGGAAAAGCAAGGAAAGGTAAGGCAAGGCAAATGGGCAAAGAAAGGCAAGGCAAGGCAAAAGGGCAAAGCATGGTAAGGGAAGAAAAACGGGTAAAGAAGGGCAATGCAAGGCAAGTCTAAAGGGAAAAGCAAGGAAATGTAAGACAAGGCAAATGGGCAAAGCAAGGCAAGCCAAGGCAAAAGGGCAAAGCATGGTAAGGGAAGAAAAACGGGTAAAGAAGGGCAATGCAAGGCAAGTCTAAAGGGCAAAGCAAGGCAAGGCAAGGCAAGGCAAAAGGGTAAAGCTAAGCAAGGAAAGTCAAAAGGGAAAGCAAGACAAGGCAAGGCATGGAAAAAGGGCAATGCAAGGCAAGGTAAGGCAAAAACGCAAAGCAAGGCAAGGCAAAATGGCAAAGCAAGGCAAGGCAAAGCAAACGGGTAAAGCAAGGCAATGCAAGGCAAAAGGGCAAAGCAAGGCAAGGCAAGGAAAGGCAAGGCAAGGCCAAGTGAAAAAGCAAGACAAGGCAAAAGAGCATAGAAAGGCAAGGCAAGGCATGGCAAAAAGGCAAAGCAAGGAAAGGCAAAAGGGCAAAGCAAGACAATGCAAGGCAAGGCAAAAGAGAAAAGAAGGGCAAGGCAAGGCAAGGCAAAACGGCAAAGAAGGCAAGGCGAGTCAAAAGGGCAAAGCAAGGCAAGGCAAGGCAAGGCAAAAGGGCAAAGAAAGTGAAGGCAAAGCAAACGGGTAAAGCAAGGCAAGGCAAGGCAAAAAGACGAAGAAAGGCAAGGCAAGGAAAGGCAAAAGGGAAAAGCAAGGCAAAGCAAGGCAAAAGGGCAAAGTTATGCAAGGCAAGTCAAAAGGGAAAGCAAGACTACGGAAGGCAAGGCAAAATGGCAAAGCAATGAAAGGCAAAAATGCAAAGCAAGGCAAGGCAAAAGGGCAAAGAAAGGCAAGGGAAGGCAAGGCAAAAGTGCAAACCAAGGCATGCAAAGGCAACACAAAAGAGCAAAGCAAGGCAAGGCAACGCAAAAGGGCAAAGCAAGGCAAGGCAAAAGGGCAAGGCAAGGCAAGGCAAGGAAAGGGAAAAGGGTAAAGCAAGGAAATGCAAGGCAAAACAGCAAAACAAGGCAAGGCAAGGCAAGGCAAAAGGGAATAGCAAGGCAAGGCAAGGCAAAGCAAAACGGCAAAGCAAGGCAAGGAAAGTGAAAAGGGTAAAGCAAGGAAATGCAAGGCAAAACAGCAAAACAATGCAAGGCAAGGCAAGGCAAAAGGGAATAGCAAGGCAAGGCAAGGCAAAGCAAAACGGCAAAGCAAGGCAAGGCAAGGCAAAAGGGTAAAGAAAGGGAAGGCAAAGCAAACGGTTAAAGCAAGGCAAGGCAAGGCAAAAAGGCAAAGAAAGGCAAGGCAAGGAAAGGCAAATGGGCAAAGCAAGGCAAGGCAATTCAAGGCAAAAAGGCAAAGAAAGGAAAGGCAAGGCAAGGCAAAAGGGCAATGCAATGCAAGGGAAGGCAAGGGAAAAGTGAAAGTAAGACAATGCAATGGAAGGCAAAAGGGCAAACCTAGGAAAGAGAAGACAAAAACGCAAAGAATGGCAAGGCAAAAGGGCAAAGAAAGGCAATGGAAGACAAGACAAACGGGGAAACCAAGGCATGCAAAGGCAACACAAAAGAGCAAAGCAAGGCAAAAGGCAAAGCAAAAGGGCAAGGCAAGGCAAGGCAAAAGGGCAAAGCAAGGCAAGGCAACGAAAGGCAAAAGATAAAAGAAGGGCAAGGCAAGGCAAGGCAAAACGGCAAAGTAAGGCAAGGCAAGGCAAAAGGGCAAAGCAAGGCAAGGCAAGGCAAGGCAAAAGAGCAAAGCAAGGCAAGACAAGTCAAAAGGGCAAAGCAAGGCAAGGCAAGGAAAGGCAAAAGGGCAAAGCAAGGCAAGGCAAAAGGGCAATACAAGGCAACGAAAAAGGGCAGATCCAGTCAAGGCAACGCAAGGCAAAAGGGCAAGGTAAGGCAAGGTAAATGGGCAAAGCAAGGCAAGACAAGGCAAAAGTGCAAAGCATGGTAAGGGAAGAGAAACGGGTAAAGAAGGGCAATGCAAGGCAAAAGGGCAAAGAAAGGCAAGGCAAGGCAAAAGAGTAAAGTAAGGCTAGGCAAGGCAAGGCAAAAGGGCAAAGCAAGGAAAGGCAAAAGGGCAAAGAAAGGCAAGGCAAGGCAAAAGAGTAAAGTAAGGCAATGCAAGGCAAGTCTAAAGGGCAAAGCAAGGCAAGGGAAGGCAAGGCAAAAGGGCAAAGTAAGGGAAGGCAACGCAAAAGAGCAAACGAAGGCAAGGCAAAAGGGCAATGCAAGGCAATAGAAGAGAAACGGGTAAAGAAGGGCAATGCAAGGCAAAAGGGCAAAGAAAGGCAAGGCAAGGAAAGGCAAGTCAAAATGAAAAATCAAGGCAAGGCAAAACGGCAAAGCAAGGGAAGGAAAGGCAAAAGAGCAAAGCAAGGCGAGGCAAGGCAAGGCAAAAGGGCAAGGCAAGGCAAGGCAAAAGGGCAAAGCAAGGCAATGCAAGAGAAGGCAAAAGGGCAAAGCAAGGCAAGGCAAACGGGGAAAGCAAGGTAATGAAAGGCAAGGGAAAAGGGCAAAGAAAGGCATTGCAAGGCAAAAAGGCAAAACAAGGCAAGGCAAGGGAAAAGGGAAAAGCTAAGCAAGGCAAGTCAAAAGGGAAAGCAACACAAGGCAAGGCAAGGCAAAAGGGCAATGCAAGGCAAGGTAAGGCAAAAACGCAAAGCAAGGCAAGGAAAAAGGATAAAGAAAGGCATGGGAAGGCAAGGAAAAAGTGCAAACCAAGGCATGCAAAGGCAACACAAAAGAGCAAAACAAGGCAAGGCAACGCAAAAGGGCAAAGCAAGGCAAGGCAAAAGGGCAAAGCAAGGCAAGGCAAGGAAAGGGAAAAGGGTAAAGCAAGGTAATGCAAGGCAAAAGGGCAAAGCAAGGCAAGGCAAGGTAAAAGGGAATAGCAAGGCAAGGCAAGGCAAAGCAAAATGGCAAAGCAAGGCAAGGCAAGGCAAAAGGGTAAAGAAAGGGAAGGCAAAGCAAACGGGTAAAGCAAGGCAAGGCGAGGCAAAAAGACAAAGAAAGGCAAGGCAAGGAAAGGCCAATGGACAAGGCAAGGCAAGGAAAGTCAAATGGGCAAAGCAAGGCAAGGCAAGTCAAGGCAAAAAGGCAAAGAAAGGAAAGGCAAGGAAAGGCAAAAGGGAAAAGCAAGGAAAGGTAAGGCAAGGTAAATGGGCAAAGCAAGGCAAGGCAAGGCAAAAGGGCAAAGCATGGTAAGGGAAGAGAAACGGGTAAAGAAGGGCAATGCAAGGCAAAAGGGCAAAGAAAGGCAAGGTAAGGCAAAAGGGCAAGGCAAGGCAAGGCAAGGCAAAGCAAAACGGCAAAGCAAGGCAAGGCAAGGCAAAAGGCTAAAGAAAGGGAAGGCAAAGCAAACGGGTAAAGCAAGGCAAGGCATGTCAAGGCAAAAAGGCAAAGAAAGGAAAGGCAAAGAAAGGCAAAACGGAAAAGCAAGGAAAGGTAAGGCAAGGTAAATGGGCAAAGCAAGGCAAGGCAAGGCAAAAGGGCAAAGCATGGTAAGGGAAGAGAAACGGGTAAAGAAGGGCAATGCAAGGCAAAAGGGCAAAGAAAGGCAAGGTAAGGCAAAAGAGCAAAGCAAGGTAAGGCAAAAGGGCAAAGGAAGACAATGCAAGGCAAGTCTAAAGGGCAAAGCAAGGCAAGGCAAGGCAAGGCAAAAGGGCAAAGCAAGGCAAGGCAAATGAGGAAAGCAAGGCAATGAAAGGCAAGGGAAAAGGGCAAAGCAAGGCATGGCAAGGCATAAAGGCAAACCAAGGCAAGGCAAGGCAAAAGGGCAAAGCTAAGCAAGGAAAGTCAAAAGGGAAAGCAAGACAAGGCAAGGCATGGCAAAAGGGCAATGCAAGGCAAGGTAAGGCAAAAACGCAAAGCAAGGCAAGGCAAAATGGCAAAGCAAGGCAAGGCAAAGCAAACGGGTAAAGCAAGGCAATGCAAGGCAAAAGGGAAAAGAAAGGCAAGGAAAGGAAAAGCAAGACAAGGCCAAGTGAAAAAGCAAGGCAAGGCAAAATCGCAAAGCAAGGCAAGGCAAGGCAAAAGGGCAAAGCAAGGCAAGGCAAGGAAAGGCAAGAGAGAAAAGAAGGGCAAGGAAAGGCAAGGCAAAAGGGCAAAGAATGGCAAGCGAAGGAAAGGCAAAAGGGCAAAGCAAGGCACGGCAAAAGGGCAATACAAGGCAATGCAAAAGAGCAGATCCAGTTAAGGCTAGGCCAGGCAAAAGGGCAATGCAATGCAAGGTAAGGCAAAGGAAAAGTGAAAGTATGGCAATGAAAGGGAAGGCAAAAGGGCAAAGCAAGGCAAGAGAAGACAAAAACGCAAAGCAAGGCAAGGCAAAAGTGCAAAGAAAGGCAAGGGAAGGAAAGGCAAAAGGGCAAACCAAGGCATGCAAAGGCAACACAAAAGAGCAAAGCAAGGCAAGGCAACGCAAAAGGGCAAAGCAAGGCAAGGCAAAAACGCAAAGCAAGGCACAAGAAAAGGGCAGAGCCAGGAAAGGCAAGGAGAGGGAAAAGGGCAAAGAAAGGGAAGGCAAAGCAAACGGGTAAAGCGAGGCAAGGCAAGGCAAAAAGGCAAAGAAACGCAAGGAAAGGAAAGGCAAATCTGCAAAGCAAGGCAAGGCAAGTCAAGGCAAAAAGGCAAAGAAAGGAAAGTCAAGGAAAAGCAAAAGGGAAAGCAAGACAAGGCAAGGCAAGGCAAAAGGGCAATGCAAGGCAAGCTAAGGCAAAGACGCAAAGCAAGGCAAAGCAAAAGGGCAAAGAAAGGCAAGGGAAGGCAAGGCAAAAGAGCAAAGTAAGGTAAGGAAACGCAAAAGGTCAAAGCAAGGAAAGGCAAGGAAAGGCAAAAGAGAAAAGAAGGGCAAGGCAAGGTAAAACGGCAAAGTAAGGCAAGGGAAGGGAAAAGGGCAAAGCAAGGCAAGGCAAGGCAAGGCAAAAGAGCAAAGCAAGGCAAGACAAGTCAAAAGGGCAAAGCAAGGCAAGGCAAGGAAAGGCAAAAGGGCAAAGAAAGGCAAAGGAAAAGGGCAATACAAGGCAACGCAAAAGGGCAGAACCAGTCAAGGTAAGGCAAGGCAAAAGGGCAAAGTAAGGCAAGGCAAGTACAAAATGGAAAGAAAGACATAGCAAGGCAAGGCAAAAGGGCAATGCAATGCAAGGCAAGGCAAGGGGAAAGTGTAAGTAAGGCAATGCAAGGGAAGGCAAAAGGGCAAAGCAAGGCAGGAGAAGACAAAAACGCAAAGCAAGGCAAGGCAAAAGGGCAAAGAAAGGGAAGGGAAGACAAGGCAAAAGGGCAAACCATGGCATGCAAAGGCAACACAAAAGAGCAAAGCAAGGCAAGGCAACGCAAAAGGGCAAAGCAAGGCAAGGCAAAAGGGCAAAGCAAGGCAAGGCAAAAGGGCAGAGCCAGGCAAGGCAAGGCAAGGCAAAAGGGCAACACAAGGCAAGGCAAGGAAAGGGAAAAGGGTAAAGCAAGGTAATGCAAGGCAAAAGGGCAAAACAAGGCAAGGCAAGGCAAGGCAAAAGGGAATAGCAAGGCAAGGCAAGGCAAAGCAAAAGGGCAAAGCAAGGCAAGGCAAGGGAAGGCAAAAGGGCAAAGAAACGGAAGGCAAAGCAAACGGGTAAAGCAAGGCAAGGCAAGGCAAAAAGGCAAAGAAATGCAAGGCAAGGAGAGGCAAATGGGCAAAGCAAAACAAGGCAAGTCAAAGCAAAAAGGCAGAGAAAGGAAAGGCAAGGAAAGGCAAAAGAGAAAAGCAAGGCAAGTTAAGGCAAGGTAAATGGGCAAAGCAAGGCAAGGCAAGGCATAAGGGCAAAGCATGGTAAGGGAAGAGAAACGGGTAAAGAAAGGCAATGCAAGGCAAAAGGGCAAAGAAAGGCAAGGCAAGGAAAGGCAAGGCAAAATGAAAAAGCAAAGCAAGGCAAAAGGGCAAAGCAAGGCAAGGCAAGGCAAAAGAGCAATGTAAGGCTAGGTAAGGCAAGGCAAAAGGGAAAAGCAAGGAAAGGCAAAAGGGCAAAGCAAGACAATGCAAGGCATGTCTAAAGGGCAAAGCAAGGCAAGGCAAGGCAAGGCAAAAGGGCAAAGCAAGGCAAGGCAAATGGGGAAAGCAAGGCAATGAAAGGCAAGGGAAAAGGGCAAAGCAAGGCATGGCAAGGCAAAAAGGGAAGCCAAGGCAAGGCAAGGCAAAAGGGCAAAGCTAAACAAGGCAAGTCAAAAGGGAATAGCAAGGAAAGGCAAGGCAAAGCAAAACAGCAAAGCAAGGCAAGGCAAGGCAAAAGGGTAAAGAAAGGGAAGGCAAAGCAAACGGGTACAGCAAGGCAAGGCAAGGCAAAAAGGCAAAGAAAGGCGAAGAAAGGAAAGGCAAATGGACAAAGCAAGGCAAGGCAAGTCAAGGCAAAAAGGCAAAGAAAGGAAAGGCAAGGAAAGGCAAAAGAAAAAGGCAAGGTAAGGTAGGGCAAGGTAAATGGGCAAAGGAAGGCAAGGCAAGGCAGAAGGGCAATGCAATGCAAGGTAAGGCAAGGGAAAAGTGAAAGTAAGGCAATGAAAGGGAAGGCAAAAGGGCAAAGCAAGGCAAGAGAGGACAAAAACGCAAAGCAAGGCAAGGCAAAAGTGCAAAGAAAGGCAAGGGAAGGAAAGGCAAAAGGGCAAACCAAGGCATGCAAAGGCAACACAAAAGAGCAAAGCAAGGCAAAACAAAAGGGAAGAGACAGGCAAGGCAAGGCAAAGAAAAAGGGCAAAGCAAGGCAAGGCAAGGAACGGAAAAAGGGTAAAGCAAGGTAATGCAAGGCAAAAGGGCAAAGAAAGGGAAGGCAAAGCAAACGGGTAAAGCGAGGCAAGGCAAGGCAAAAAGGCAAAGAAAGGCAAGGCAAGGAAAGGCAAATCTGCAAAGCAAGGCAAGGCAAGTGAAGGCAAAAAGGCAAAGAAAGGAAAGGCAAGGAAAGGCAAAAGGGGAAAGCATGGCAAGGCAAGAGAAACGGGTAAAGCAGGGCAATGCTAGGCAAAAGGGCAAAGAAAGGCAAGGCAAGGAAAGGCAAGGCAACATGAAAAAGCAAGGAAAGACAAAAAGGCAAAGAAAGGCAAGGCAAGGCAAAAGAACAAAGCGAGGCGAGGCAAGGCAAGGCAAAAGGGCAAAGCAAGGAAAGGCAAAAAGGCAAAGCAAGACAATGCAAGGCAAGACAAAAGGGCAAAGCAAGACAATGCAAGCAAGACAAAAGGGCAAAGCAAGGCAATGCAAGAGAAGGCAAAAGGGCAAAGCAAGGCAAGGCAAACGGGGAAAGCAAGGTAATGAAAGGCAAGGGAAAAGGGCAAAGAAAGGCATTGCAAGGCAAAAAGGCAAAACAAGGCAAGGCAAGGGAAAAGGGAAAAGCTAAGCAAGGCAAGTCAAAAGGGAAAGCAAGACAAGGCAAGGCAATGCAAAAGGGCA